>JANFOE010000057.1:1622500-1990546 GCA_025667525.1 Glebionis coronaria
GCTTTACAAAGCTCACAAGAAGAACAAAGATGATCTTTGATGAATTTCAAATTAGGAAGGCCTCGCACAATATCTTTCTTGGAAAGCAAGTTGATGGTATCAAAGTTAAGATGAGATAAACGTTGATGCCATAACCAAGCTTGAGTCGTTGAAGCTTTAGCCATGAAACAGATTGGAGTTGAAGATGTGGAGTCTTGTAGTGAAATAGTGTAGAGATCAGTACCCCGTGTTCCGGTAAGTAAGTCATTCCCATCATAATCACGAACAAAACATGTCTTCTTTCTAAAAGCAACCTCCAAATCCGCATCACAGAATTGACCAACCGAGAAAAGATTATGATTGAGCCCTTCGACGTAGTAAACCCTTTTGATAGTGATATTCCATTGAACCAAGTCTCCATATCCTAGGATCGGTGCAAATTGATCATTTCCGAATCGGACCGTACCCAGGAACTTCTCCACGAAGTTAATTAGAATCTTGAGATTCCCCGTCATGTGCTTCGTGCATCCGGAGTCCATTATGAAGAGAATTACTTCAATCACCTACAGAAGAATTAGAACACGATGGAGCATTTGCTAAATTGGATTCCATGTTAGTTGTGATTTCTGATTCATTAGTTTCCCTAGTTTTATCACTTAGAGGCACACTAACGCTCGTAGTCACATTTTATGTCCTAACCTTAGGCATCCATTTATATCCTGGAGGACATTGGTTAGCAAACCACCATTTCCAAGGCTTGCTAGCAGATTCATATAATTCCCTAATTCTGCTTCTAGGGTTCTTAGTGGTGGAGTCTGATGCAATACTTTTCTTAGGGAGGGTTGCACCAGAATGGTTCACTTTGCGTTTGGGTTTTCTAGCACTAATAGGCATCACAGTTTGCTTCTTAGTTCTAGTTTCTACGCCTTTGACATTATTCGAAACACACATAGCATGATTAGCATTAGCACACTTTCCACATTTCACACAAACAAACTTAACTTTCATAGCATTCAAAGTCGAATCATTCAAATCGTCATCACGCGATTACAAACGTCTTATTCTTAGAAACATTGAAAATCCTAGGGTGGTCTTCTACTTCCTTCATCTTCCCTTGACTTTTGTTTTGCCAGACCTTTTCATTCATGCGAGTGCTCTTAAGCTGGGGCCGGCCAACACTAGCAGTGGGGACTACTCCTGTAGTAAAAGACACACGTCTATTAGTGTTTCTAGAAGTCTGAGGTGATTGACTTTCTTTGTTTTGTGTGGGTTTAGTGGCCAATCTATACATCCCTGGTTTAACCACATTTGTGTTCTTAATGCTTTGTGATCGAATATGTGTTTTGAGAGTGTTTTGTGGTAACCTATCCTTCCCATCCGTCTTGGGGGCAAACGCAGGTTTTGCAAATGCAGAATTAGAGAAAACAGATGGTTTTCCCAAGACAGAGGGTCTAGTCACTTTTTGAGCATTGGGTTGTCTTACAACAGGTTTCTTAACACTAGGTTCCACAATATTCCCTCCCATCTTAGCAACGAGTTTCTGCAACTCTGCTATCGCTCTGTCCCTGTCTTGTAACTGAGCTTTCAACCCTTTAATTTCCAAATTCTGTTCGTTCATTTCTCGAAACGTTTGGGAAAGTTTTTCTTGCAATTTATTATCATGTGGAAAACTACCAACGTCTTTTTGCAAAGCAAGTTCAAGAGAATGACAATGTTTTTGAAGGAAATCTGTTTTGTGTTGAAGTAACTCAAAAGCCTTTTTATCAACATTTTCTTTATGTTTCGAAAGCTCAAGTTCAAGACGCTCACACTCTTTGATTTTATCAAGATATTTGCATGCAACATCAGAATATTCATCGATATCAGCACAAGATTGAAGAGTAACACACAAAATATCTTTGGAGAGACATTCTTCTAAGAGTAGATCGTATTCGTTTGAAAATTCCAATTTGTCATTTTGAAGGTCATCAATTTCTTTTTCAAGAGACTCAACATATTTCAAATCATCAAACATTTCAGACTGAATTAAATTTTCAAACTCAAGAACATGTTCTTTTATTATCTTTGTATTTGGTATTAAAAGTTCTTTCACAAGCACAGTTATGTCATGAGGAATCTCGGTTTTCCACTTATCCTTTTGACGTTTCTCCCAATCGCTTTCAACAATTGATTGAACATTATTAACGTGGTGTTTAAGAAAACCAAGTATTTTTCTACTTTTGCTTTTAGAAGCATCCAGAGGCAAATAGTTAATATATTTAAAAACATTAGTTTTCCTCTTAGTGGGAAAAGCTTTTTTCCATTGAATTCTTTTTTGTTTGCATTCTAAAAATAATTCCTCACGAGACTTCTGTTTTTGTGGAGTGAAAAGACCATAAAGACTGTTTTCATAAGCATAGTTATATGGTTTCACAAAATCTTTATTGACCGGTGATCTACTCTCCTCATCCCAAAGGGACGTCTCTTCACTATCGATGTTAGCTACTGGGCAGTCATTATCAGTCCTTTCGGACTCATCAAGATATAAGTGAGGGTTTGCAGCTTGAGCTTCTTCGAGGTACTTGGGGGTGGCAAAGCTAGGTTGACCCTTGAAAAACGACCGAGGTGCTATCATTCTTACGGTTTGAATAGAGTCATGTGTATTATAAACAACTTTTTTCAAAAAATCGACTTGTTCTTCGAGATCCTTTACTTTTTCAGTATCTTTGCTTTGTCTATTTTTGAAATCTTGTTTTAATGTTTCAACCTCTTGTTTCTTCTCGTCAAGAATTTTAGCAGAATCGGTGGTGTTCATAGAAAGCCTCTGTTCAAGTTCATTAACTTTTGTTGTGGCAAGGTACGTTTTTTGACGTTCATCACTTAATAAAACATTAAATTGACGTTTTTCTTTAGTTAACAAAGCAAGAGCTTCATTGTATTTATTTTCAAAATCGTCCTTTTTAACGTTGATGACACGACTTTTGTACCCCTCAAGCTCGTTGGTCTTTTGAAGAAGCTCAGCCCTATAACTATCAATAGTCTCACTAGATTTTATAAGAGCGGCTTTGCATTCTTCAAAGTTTTGAGTGAGCTCTGCGTTTGCCTTCTTTAATTGCTTTTGATTCTTTCTATTTTCATTGACATGTTTTTGTAAACTAGCAATTAAATTAGCAAGCGCGACACGCTCCTCGTCATCATACTCATTTGCATGTTGATCATCCTCAAACTCATTATTGCACATGTCTGATGAATCGGGTGTGTTATTGCTATCAACCGTTTCCATCATACATGTGTCAGTAATTGTTGTTGGTAGATCACTATGCGCATGAGTATCACCAAACACATTATATTCAGCATCATCTTGTACCTTATCAATTAGCTCGGTATCAAAGATAGGACCATTGTCATCGTCAGTGACGTTAAGGACCTCATGAATCTTTGCCATGTATGAATAATGTGCCTCGAGTTCTTGGTCAGAGAGTTCATCATCTGTATCGTCAAGCATTTCTCCTTCCTCAGCTGATAGCTTGATTCCAGCTTCCATTTTCTTGCACAACAGCATCTTTTCCTTATGATAACCATAATCTTTAACCCTCTTTGGCTGTCTGCATTCCCTTGCCAAATGCCCAAAACCTCTGCAGTTAAAACACTGAATCCCACTTTGTTGCACAACTTGAGTACCAACAGTTTCCCTATTTCCAACAACAGTAGCCACCCTCTGATTATCATACTTGGGTTGTCGATCATACTTTGGAGGACTCTCAGCACGTCTTCGTGTGTCATACCTTGGAGGACTCTGTGCATGGGTGTTCCTCGAGTTTGAAGATGTTCGAAGGTTGTTGTTGGTGGGTTTGTAGATTTTCTTATATTGCTTCATAACGAAAGCCATTTGTTGCTTGAATTCCCTATCCCTTTGAGCTACTTCTTCATCACTGTCCTCTTCGGATGATTGCTCAGGTATGGGTGATGGTGCTCTGGCAACTTCTTTGCCTCGGGATCGTGTTGGAGCATGTGACTTAGAGACAATGGATGATCGTGGTGATGATGATTGAGTAGAGTAGGTCTTTGAAGTACGGGAGTGATAATCTGGGTAATGTTGAGTGGTAGACACCAAAGCAAGTGGATTGGAAATCTTTGCAACTCGTTCAGCTCGAAGTTCATTTGCCTCATTTTGAAATTGTTTCAAGATGTCAAAGAGCTTGTGATATGAAACTTCGTCTAACTTTTGTTGTTGTTTGACCAAGGTGACAAACCGTGTCCATTCTGGTTGAAGTTGCTGTAGAAATTGGACATTGACTTGCATGGTGGAAACTTGCAAGTTGTTTCGGGTCATATCATTCATCATTTTGTAGAATCGGGAGTAATAAGAATCAATTGATTCCCCATCCTTTGATGTAAACTTGCCAAAGTTCCAAAACATCTTAGTTTTCACATCTTGTTTGTTAAGTGATTCACCTTGTTGCAATCTTTCAATGGCCGTCCACATTTCTTGAGCAGTAGGACATGTGTCAACCGTAGAGTAAATTTCATCTCCAATGCCACTGAGAATTAAGTAGATTGCTTCCTTCTCTGCATCAAACCACGCACGGTTCTCTGGGGTGAGGTCGGTCCTCTTCTCATCACGTTCATATGCGGGTTGTGCGTCACTTGTGTCTGTGGCTGGTACTGCAGGAACTTGAATCCTTGAGAGTTTATAGGGTCCTTCCAAAATACATTGCCTTAAAGCATCACCGTTAGGTTTTGTGTCAAGGTAACGTATAAAACGGGATTGCCATTGATCATATCGACCCGACACAAGCATTGGTGGTCTTTCCTTGTTACCTGCCACCATTATGTTGTTGTTCGTCACACGATATTCGGCAGTAGAATCCATCTCAATATTCTCTGAAATGATGAATCGAATGTGGATCTTAAGTAGTTGTGTTGTGATTGTTTGGTTGTTGAAATTCCGAAAATTGCGATTTTTTCTCAGCCCGACAATAAATTCCTCAGTCCGACAAAACGGTAGACCTAAAAAATTTGTAATCACCAAATTTTGAAATTGAGCTAGAAATGTCCTAAAACTAGTATGGAAAAAATTTGATTTTACTTGACCTAAAAAATTTTAACTTTTTTTTTTTAATCTTCGTGTAAAATACGTTCCGAAACTAGTCTAGATGGTGGCTAAGTCTAAAAAATACTCAAACAAAAATTTAGCTAAACATGTCATCGGAATGTCCATCGGAATGTGCCATCGGAATGCCCATCGGAATGTTTCTTAGATCGGAATGTCCTTTAGATCGCAATGTGCACCTGTCGGAATCCTTAGATCGGAATGTGTACTTGTCGAAATCCTTCAGATCGGAATGTTCAGATCGCAATGTGTACCTATCGAAATCCCAGATCGGAATATTCAGATCGCAATGTGGCTGTCGCAATGTGGGCAGAGTAACGTTTCAAGATTGCCTTAAACCTTTCGCAATCCACGATCGCAATAGCGATCGCAATAAGCGTCGGAATAAGCGGGCCATCGCAACACTGATCGCAAAGTAAAACCCTAGGGTTATTGCGATCGAAACCGTACTTACCTTTTCCGAAATCTAAGCTGTCGCAATAAGGGACCTTGTTTTTCCAACTTTTTAGGCAACGATTATAACAACTTTTAGGCAACAAATATAGCAACTTTTAGGCAACAAGATCGTGTTTTTAACCAAACCAAAACAACCAAATCTCTACAACAAGTATATAGAAGATTTGTAGCAAGATATAGAACACGAAAAGCACAAAGAAATTTGAATTCGAGAAAGAAAGAAGGATCAAATCAAATGAAAACTCAAAAAACAATCACAAAACTACCCCATGGCGATTGATACCAATTGTTGTCCCTAATATATGATGTTATAATACACGAATTAAAGAAAGAAAGGTAGATATGAGATGAGTTTTAGAGAGAGAAAGTAGTGAGAGAAAGTAGAGAGAAATGGTTGGAACTAGGTGAATGTTAGATTAAGAAGTGAGAATACAAATGAACCAACACCCTTCCTAACATGCTAGGAAGGGTATATATAGTCCACCCACATGCGGGCTTCTTTATGGACTATATGGTTTGGGCCGGGCTTTCCTTTTGGGCTTTGGTTACTTATTAATGAACCTTAGCTTAAAGTTAAGCCCGTAATAACACGACTAATATACTACCTATTACAACGTTCTAAAATACGATACATAATAAACATATGACCGAGCATTCTTGTTTGGCTCAATATTTTGAGGCTAACACAAAGAAATGGGGTGACCCATTTGACCCATCACTCTATTTTTGCTCAACCCATTCCAACCCATAAGGTTATGAAATTGAACTCAATTGACCTACTTTTGGTTGAATGGGTTGAAATTGCCACCACTAGTTGTAAGTTATGTAAGAGGGTGTTTGTTTTAGCTTATATAGTGAGCTTATAAGCTTATTAGCTTATATAAGCTTATATAAGCTTATAAGTCAAAACCAAGTGTTTGTTTAAGCTTATATAAGTGGGCTTATAAGCTTATATAAGGAGGTTTTGGTAAGCCAATAATTTGTGGCTTATGTAATGTTAATTGGGCTTATATAAAAATATTACCTAAAAAGACTTTTATACCCTTATTTAATAATTATTATCCTTTTTTATTTTTATGTATTTTTTTGTCATTTTACTATATTAGTTATATAAGCTAAACCAAACAATTAATAAAGGGTTATAAACTTATTATATAAAAGTTATAATTTGTTGATATAATATAAGCCTAAGCCCACTAATAAGCTTAACCAAACACCCTCTAAGTCAATTTGTAACCAATGTTTTCAGACCCGGGTCGACCCGGCCGGGTCAACCAGTTAAACCGGTTTCGACCGAAAAAAACGGGTCATATTGACCCGGGTTTCATATTTTCGAAACCCGGCTTGACCCGGCGGGTTTGGGGTGACCCGGGTCAACCCGGTTCTCAAGACCCGGCTGGGTTTCGAATTTTTCGGGTTTTTTTGAATTTCTTTTTTAATTTTACGTATTTGCGAGGAAATTTTGTTTTTATATATTATATTGGTTGGTAAACAATTTATATTTTTAATATACGTAAGTTTTTATGGTTTTTATAAATATAATTTTGTTAATTATTAAAAATATAAATTTTTTTTTTTTTTTAAAAAAAACTGGGTTAACCCGGATTGACCCGGACCCGGTGACTTGACCGGGTCAGACCCGGGTTTAAAACATTGTTTGTAACTAAACAAACTTTGGATAAACTTAAGACATATTAAAATACTTTTTATAGAACCCGAAATATTATATCATTCCGGTTTGTTGAAAGTAAAGCAAAAAAATGGAAAAACAAGACGCACTTTCACGTGTCAAATCACCTCATCGACTTGACTCGTGTTACGTTCGTGTCAAAACACTTTTTAATAACATTAAATTATTATTATTGTTTCAAATCAAAAGAACACAACTCACTGCCGGCCACTTGTTCGACCAAATGCTTCAAACAAATTCTCATTAATTCGTTAGCACCCTTCTTCTTCCAAGCTCAACCTGGTACTATAAATTTTTTTATTTTTTTTATTCTATTTTTTTTTTTTTTTTTTACGATTTAGTGGTGCATTTTTTAACATCTTTTTGTTTTTGCTAGAATTAGGCCTTAAAAGATGTGATTTCTAATATGTGTTTTTCAAACTTGACCGGGTTTTTTAGTCTGTGGTACGGTGAACTCAAACCCTATGAATTAGTCGGAAACCATGGTTACCAAAAATTACAGCTAATAAACGGTGAAATGGGTGAGGTTAGGTTACCCAATGTGGGTGAATGTGCACCTAGCCAGGACATTGTGTATAACAACTAGGCCATCTTGCTGGATTTTAGTGAGAAAGATAACGGGCCATTTCCGATATTTTCCCTAGCCACCCTCAAGACGTGTACTTAGTGAAAACATGAGGGTGTGTGACCATTAGGCCATCTGGTGGTGGTTAGTGTGAAAGCTAATGTAGTGTAGTAAATAAAAAATATACTTCAATTTGATGGAAATTTAGGAATTATTGTGACCAGGTTGGACATTGGGATCACGAGCCGGAGTGGAATTTTGTATTGATAAGTAGTATATGCAGTAATTTGAGGTCAATTGTAGGCTTTTGGCGAGGTTTGTGGTTATAAGCTTATAGGTCTGCCTTTAGTTAAAGAGTTGAGTTATTTGCGTGAGACTAATCTCTGTCTTAGATTATAGGTTGTGTAAGTACTAAATTCATGTGGTTTCGTGCTTTTTTGAATGATTACCTGAAAAGCATGAATGTAGCATTAACAATTCACTCATTTGGCAATAAATTTCCAACTCGATTGAAGTTTTAAGTGCTGGATTACTTATCTGGTATGCTCGAATGCTAATGTGCTTTGTTTGACACTGTGCCACATCATGGATCAACTATTGATCGTGATGAGTAGTAACTTATTTGTTACTATTTCAGAATATCGAGATTTATGATTTATTAAATTATTCTTTTTTGCTATCTTTTATTGTAATTTATGGCCAAATGCATATGCATACTTTGTGATATGGCTATGTTTGACCGTAACCTAAGTTTACTAGTATCATTTTATGACATGTGTACCTCTCAGAAGGACCCAAAGAAAATGGTTTTGAAGAACTCAGACGAGATGATGACAGGGAGAGATTCAAATGAAAATGGCAATTCATCTACTGTTATGGAAGAAAATTTGAATAAGAATCGGTTGACTGATGGTAGCTCATACGGACCTTTTGTGATGCCCGTTATATCGATTCCGAAAGTGGAAGAACAAAATTCAAAGGCGTCTATTGTCTTGTCTGGAACTGCTAGAAAGGGTGAAGTAGGACCAGCCGTTGGTGCGGTTGACATTGGCATTAGCAAAAGTGCATATTTTTTTCAAGTTGCTCTACCTGGTGTCAAGAAGGATCCTGGTGTGCTATCTAACTTTTTTATATCTCGTGTTTTAACTTTTAAGTTTTTTGTTTGTCTGTGACTTTATTTGGGGTTAAAAGTACGTGTGACAATTCAGGTCAGAATCATGTTCAGGTTGGTATCACCCATCCCAATCACGACATGTTTACCTAACCGTGTCGACAATCCAACCCTGACTCGGACACGTTTAGCCAAGTGATTTGGACACAACTTGGTCCCTCTATATAAACGGATCTGAAAGAGTTGTAAACGGGTTAGCAGGTTGAATATTTTAAAGATGTATATGATTTTATTATACTTTTTAAACAGGTAGGTGGGCTAGGAATGCTGGAACGGCGTGGTCAGGTCAACCCGAACATGACTTGTTATCAAATGGGTTAGCCAGGTTACCGTTATACCACCGAGCCGTTTATCTGAAGGGTTCTAAATGGGTGTACGTGTTAAAACTGTAAAATATGTATATTAATTGTTTTTTTTTATATCAAAAATGGATTGGTGGCTTGGGAACGTATTGGTCAGGTCAACCTGAACATGACTCGATTATTAGATGGGTTAGTGAGGTTGAACATTCTACAACCCGAACTCTTTTAAACCCAATGTCTTCGTGTTAGGAATCTTCACTCCAATTTAGAAATAACTCGATAAGTAAAATTTTATTATACAGGTCTGTTTAGCTGCGAGATCGAACATAATGGGATAGTTAATGTGCGAGGGGAAACATCAACAGGTGGAAAAACCGTTACAAGACATTCTCGAGTTTTTGAAATGAAATTTCAACAGCAATCGCCACCTGGACCGTTCACTCTCTCATTTAGTCTTCCAGGACCGGTCGATCCAAGGCTGTTCTATCCTAACTTTAGATCAGACGGTATATTTGAAGCCATTGTCATGAAATCCGATTAATTTCTTGTGCCCAAGTTACATGCGTTCGTCTATAAGGTCTACAATCTCTTTTTCCCTTTATAATTGAGTGCTTGTATTGTATAGGGATGAAGATGCTGTTGAGTAGTAAGTAGTTAGTGGTTTAGATGTGTTGGTTGCTGTTTGAGACGTGTTGATTTTAGTCGTAGTTAATGTTTTAACTCATCATGATTAGGAAGATTTTGGCATGCGGTTGTTAATCTCTAGTTCTTGACCAATTCGGGACATCTGCGGGTAATTTATTACAATTTTCAGGAGTCGTGTTATGAATGGTCATCAGGGGAGTTGATTCAAGTTATGACTTTTTTGGTTCATCTTTTTGACAATCTTCTGTGCTTTTGTGATTTAATTTGTTCTTGTTGCATCTTTCTATCTTCTCCTTATTCGGTTTACTATGATTTTAGTACACTATTGTTAATTTTCTTGTCGTTCTTCCTGTTAATTCTGTATCAATGAACTAGCAATTGCACACAGTAATGTTTGTAGCTGTAAAAGCTTAACTTTATTAAACCACAAATAAGGCTTATATAACCATACAGAAACAAAGACGTTACCACTAACAAACATCGTGGGAGAACAATTCAAAACAAACTTTCCTAGTATTTTGGGATACTAGATAAAGACTAAAACAAACTACTAAGACTTATTCAGAAGACTATTAAAAGTGACCCAACAAATCATGTGCCAAACTATTGCAGTTAGTTTACTTCGTGAATTGAATATAACCCAAGTGATTTTTTCATCTTCAAGTAGAGCTCCAGCTTCATGGGCTTTGTCATACCATCTGCTAGTTGATCATTTGTACCGCAATGCTCCAATTCAATTACATCATCTCTAACCAGGTCTCGAAGAAAATGAAAGCGAATATCAATATGCTTACTCCTCCTATGCTTACTCCTATGCATAACTGGATTTCTTGACAACCTGATAGTTGAATTGTTATCACAAAAAATGATGCACTTTCTTTGACTAACGCCAAGCCTTTCAAGCACCCTCATTAGAGGTGAAAATCAAAACCGGATTTTTGAAAATCCGGTCCAAAAATCCAAACCGGTTTTTTCAAAATCCGGTTTTTTTATATCCGATCCGGTTTTTGAGATCCGAACCGGTTAGACCGGATTTTATAATTTTTAGAAATCGGATAAAAACCGGATAAAATATCGAATTTAACCGGTTAAAAAAAACCGGTTAAAACCGGTTTTTAAATATATATATTTTTTCAATATTTACGTACAGCTGGTGTTGATATTTTCGAAGCATTTGTTTAATAACAAGGCGATCGAGTGGTTCTAGATATGTGCATCACGTGGGACAAAGAAAAAAGTACATGGGTTAATGTACAAGGAACAGAAAAGAAATCACGTGAATACATGGAGCTTTGGACGTCAGTAAAAGTATTATTATAAGTATTAATACTAGTTTTTTTTGAACAAGTATTAATACTAGTCCAAGCAGCTCACAATTTGGATTCCAAATTGATTAATGTTATATGTATTGCTGTAGGATTTTTTTTTAATGCTTTATACTTGTATTTTTTTTAATGTTTGTAAATAAATTTCGAAAAAAACTGACACGAACATTTTTAACCGAAAAAACTCGATCCGAACATTTTTAACCGAAAAAAAATCCGATAAAAACCGATAACGAAAATTTTTATCCGAAAAAAATCCGATACGAACATTTTTATCCGAAAAAAACCGATTCCGTAAAATCCAATCCGATCCGAATCCGGATTTTGAAAATCCAGTTTTATCAAATCCGGATTTTTTAAATTCGAATCCGGTTTTATCCGGTTTATTCGCACCTATGCCCTCATCATCCATACACTTTGACAAGCACAACCAGCAGCTGCAATAAATTCAGCCTCGGTAGTAGATAAACTTACAACTGGTTGTTTTTTAGAGCTCCATGCCACTACTCCAGAACACATTTTGAAAACATAGCCTGACGTGCTTTTCCTGTCATCGAGATCCCCTGCATAATCTGAATCTGAGAAACCAATTAGTTTAGCTTCTCTTTTTCTCTTGTATAAAATTCCCATTTCCGCTGTCCCTTTTAGGTAACGAAACACTCTCTTCATAGCCAAATTATGTTGCTGAGTTGGTGATTCCATGAATCGGCTTAATAAGCTTACCACATACATAATGTCTGGTCTTGTAGCAGTCAAATACATAAGACACCCAACTTTCTGCTTGTAAGTTTGTAGCGTCCACTTTCTCTCCACCGTCAGTTTTAGTAAGCTTGCATCCTGGCACAATTGGATTCTTGACAGAGTTGCACTGGCTCATTCCAAATCTTTCCAATATTTCCTTCACATACTTCATTTGGCTTATAAAGATGCCTGATGGGTTCTGTTTTATTTCTACGCCAAGAAAGTACTTCATTAAGCCAAGATCCGACATGTCAAACTTTTGTTTCATCAAATATTTGAATGTCCTGAACATATCTTCATTGCTCCCTGTAAATATGAGATTCCACATATAAACTAGCAATTAACATATCACCATTCTTACCATATTTTACGAACAAAGTTGGTTCGCTCTCGCATGCTTCAAAACCTTCAGGTTGCAGTAATCACATGAGCGGTGATCGTACTGATCGTGGTGGAGAGTTTACCTCATCCACATTTAATGACTTTTGTGCCAATCATGGTATTCGTAGGCAACTTACCGCTGCTTATTCGCCACAACAGAACGGTGTGGCGGAAAGACGGAACCGCACATTAATGAACATGATTAGGTGTATGTTGAATGATAAAAGGGTTCCGTTGGATTTTTGGCCAGAGGCTGCAAACTGGGCTACTCATGTTTTGAATAGATGTCCTACAACAGCAGTTAAAGATAAAACACCAGAGGAGGCGTAGTGTAAAACCCGCATTAAAATCACATGAACAGTACACGTGAACAGTAACTTATGAAAACACGATAAAATATAAACTTTTCATTTGTAATATTAATACACGTGTCACGACAATAAATAACTAACAATCATGAATATTATAAATGTGACACGATCACGAATACCAAATTCATGAATATTAAATCACGAACATACACGACTAATTATTTAGACACGGAAAAGTTACGGGTTTCCTTGTTAGACTCCTTTAGGCCGCGGCTACCAAAAAGAAAGGAAGAAAAGATGGGCTTTGGCCTATAACCCAAGTTAAATAATAAAACACAAGAAAACATAAACATATTTTAGATTTTCAGAAAAGTTTTTCCTGCCTCCTTTTGGTGCCTATTGCCGCCGGCCATATCAAACCACAAGGACGATTCAGACGATTTTGTTATTCGTTTTGTGTTTTGATCATTCCATTTTTCTTTTCACGCATTCGGTATAAATCAAACCCCTTTTCTTTTCTTTTTAATTCATTTGGTTTCATGTTATTATTTAATTAATCATCAATAACAAGAATAAAACATGTGTAAGATTAATTAAATCATGGTTTTAGGTTTGGTTTGTGTGGGTTGTGGTTCGGCCGAGACACCCGAGACCCCAAAGGGGCTCGGATTGTTTTCTTCACCACCACCGAGACCCCAAGGGGCTCCGCTTGGTTGGCTATGGGCTCGCACACAGGCAAGAAACCCCGACTGAAGGTCGGGGTGTGTTTGTTGTTCAGTTTGGGTGTAACCGAGACACCACCGAGACCCCCAAAGAAGCTCGGCTTGATTTTGTTGTTCAGACCCGAGACCAAAGGTCCCCGACTTTAAGTCGGGATATGTGTTACATAACTGGTTGATTTAGTTAGTGTCAACCGAGACCCTTCAAGGTCTCGGTGTGACTTTTGTTTATAGCTTATATGGTTCGGCTTATATGAAACACGGGCTCGGGATTCGGGTTTTTCATGAAAACTATTTTTAAAGTCACGTTATACTAAACCTATCAATTCATGTATAACCTAAGGTATTTTTACTTAGTCATTTAATTAAAACATGTATTTTAATCAAAATGATATAACGTATATTTTAATTAATTAACCAGTTAATTAATTAATAAGCTATAACCATGACTTGTATTGTACTATTTAAACTTTAATTATTATTTATAATCCAGCTTATTTCTAATTATGGAAACTTACTATTTTTGGAAACTTTCTATTTTTAGACACTTACTATTTATGGAAACCTGCTATTTTTAGAAAGTTACTTAGTATTACAATACAAGTATTATAATACACTATTAGGTGATTAATACTTAGCTGAACATCAGAATAACTACAGTTAACACAGTAAACAGTAAAACATGACAGAATACGTATAACAAGCTAATAATACACGGAACCAGTAAAACACATGTAATTCAGACAACTCATACACGTCCATGTTTCTTATGTAGTGTTATCTGTCGAGGCGGATTAGTCTTCATCGTTTTCCTTAGCTTCTACTGGAAATAAGGTACGGATTTCCCGTCCTTCAGTAAGGACAATCTCTTCCTTCATTAGGATTTCCCGTATGCAGCCAACTGTTTTCCCCAGTAGTTACAGATTAAATGCTTATGTTTTATTAGTTACCTTAGCCATATACATGCATGACCAGTTTCACCTATTTCTGGAGGTACCATAACCATAACACTAGAGGCACTAGTGTTATGACTTCACCACGACGGAGTGATAGCTCGTGGCATCCCTTTTAGTTATTTGGCCATTATATTTATTATGTTATCATGTGGGGCGTATGGGTGCATCCTAGTTACATGTTTCAGTCAGGATTTCATGGTGAATGTGGTGTGTGCCTTGCATCCTTCACAAGGAGCTGACCCCTCCTACCCACTTACCAATTAAATTAGAGGCATCCCCTCTAATTTGCATAACGAGGTCACCTCTCCAAGTATTCATGCACGTTGTTGACCTCATGACCTATATTGGCTATTTTGGTACATTAACTAATACAGATTTTCATAAGTAACATAAGCTATGTTTTCAGAACTAATACCAGTTAACATGACAGACAACTAGGTTTTCCAGGACTTATTCATTTCCGCTGCCATTCATGCTTTATACTCTTTATATGCTTCCACATTCTACGTTTTCCATGCTTTATTGTATATCCGTGCACTGAGCGTTATGCTCAGCCATCTACTTTTCCATGTTCCCAAACGACAGGTACCTAAGGACGCAAGTAGGAACTCCAGAGTATGTGCATTCGGATCGGAAGCTATCCGGCCTCTTTACCTTATGCATTTATTCCTACTTTATCATACTTTACTTCCTTTGGACATTGTTTAGTCCTTTTCATTTACAATACTTATATTGCTTGTGTGTGAGTTATTAGACTACCGATGTTTGATTCCAGTATTTCTATTTATGGTCATGAATGTGACATTTACCTTGCATGCTTTGATGACACACCATAATTTACTGTAGCATTCTATCCTATTAAATGGGGTGTTACAGTTATGGTATCAGAGCAAAGGTTTCGACTTGTAGCTCTGTAAAACATGACATGTGACTTACGGGTAGCCACCAGTGTATTCCTAGAACTGACAGTTGGTTTTCATGCATTCATTCATTTTCATTTTATTTCATGCATTCATATCATTGTAGCAGGTTTATGACTAAGTAATGGTTGGTACATGACTGGTCCTATTTAGTCGCATGTGCTTTTATCGAAACTTTTAACTTTGGGACCGACCCATAGGCGTCCCAGCACCATGTCTTTTGTTTTGAGTGAACTGACCATAGGCGTTCACTCCCGTTCATATAAAAGTTTTATAAACTGAATCATGCATTTTTATATTGTTTCATGCATTATAAACTGCTTCATTGATTTATACATTGTTCATGCATTTTTATGTTATCTCATTTTAGATTTATGATTTATGTTGAATTTTTCTGTTTTAAACTGTCAGATGGTGAACAACCGCAATACTCCAGATTTGGCAGCAGCTGTCAATGCAGCTCTGTAAGCCCTCCTTCCAAAACTTCGCAATGAAATCAGAGATGAAGTTCATGCGAAATTCCAGGCTTATGGCAATCACAACAATCCTCCACCTCCTCCTCCACCTGTTACTCTTATGACTTGGTTGCAGAGATTCAACAAACAACAACCCCGTTCGTTTGAGCAGACTGACAGCCCCAACGAGGCTGAAGCTTGGATTTCTCACATCGAGAATATTTTCGGTGCAATGGGTTGTGATGGTGTTTTCAAGGCAAGACTGGCTTGCTATAAGTTTGAAGGTGATGTGCTGCAGTGGTGGAAATCGGTCAAGCAGTCCAACGGTGGTGATAATTGGGTTGCACAGCTGACATGGGACCGGTTTAAGGAACTCTTCCTTAATCAGTACTTTCCACATGTTGAGCAAGAGAAGCTCAAGAGGGACTACCACAACATTCGGCAGGTTGCTGGTGAAAACAGCAACGAATTCATGCAAAGGTTTCTCCGTTTGGCAGGATTTCTGGGTCCAGCCGTAGGAACTGCTGCGGAGCAGGCTGAGAAGTTCCGCTGGGCACTTCGCACTTCGGTTGCCAACAACTTAGTATATGCTACTTTCACTACAGTGGCACAGGTGGCCGATGCAGCCCGTGAGCTCGAGATGCTTCAGGAACGAGAGGAGTTTGGTGATGACAGAGCAATGAAGAGGTATCTTCAATCACCAATTGTAAACAATTCATCCCATCGGTATTTTCATTCATATAATCCTCTATTCAACGTTATATTCCAGGCAGAAGACTGACGACCGTAAGCCTGCGGCCGCTCAGCATCAAACATCTAAGGGAAGCGGTCAGACTAACGACCGTTCTGGTTCTGAGAGGCGTGGCGGTAATGATAGTTACCGTAACAACGCTAACAACTCGAACAACAGGAGGTCCCTACATTAACCTTCTTTCATGTTAATCTATCTTATGTTATGGTATTCTGACACTCCAACAATTGGTAATTTAGGAACAATGGTAACGGCAGGGATCAGGACCGTAGGGGTTCACAGCCTAACCGTTCTACCTCATCTGGTAAATTTTACACCTTCTATGTGATCATGTTTATGTTCCACGATCATGTCTCATGCATGTAATCATTAAACAATCTCTCAGCTAACTAGGACGCCTGTTGGAGGATTCACGCATCCTGTCTGTCCTACTTGTTCGCGCGGACACTCTGGTATTTGTCGCCGAGGTACTGGTGGTTGTTTCAAGTGTGGCCAACAAGGCCATCAGCAGAAGGATTGTCGCCAAGGTGAGATAGAAGGCACCTCTGGGTACGCCGACACCAAGCCACCTCCTACTTCTGGTCGCGTGTTCACTACTACTAGAGATCAGGCGAATAAGACTTCAGGTACCATCACCGAAAATCTCTTTATGAATGGTTTGGCAGCATGTGTTCTGTTTCATACTGGAGCGACGCATTCAGTCGTGTCAACTACTGTTGTTGTACGTGTTAGGATTTCCCTGATGCCATTAGATAATGCCTTATGCATTTCCACGCCACTTAGGGACTCTGTACGAATCACTCAGGTGTACAGAGATCTTCCCCTAGAATTTGATGATAAGATTCGCAGAGTTGACGCACTTCCTTTGGACATGTGCGATTTTGACTTGATTTTGGGCATGGACTGGTTATCCAAACACCGGGCTACGATTGACTGCCACACTTATCGGGTTATCTTCGGTAATGTTAAATCTCCAGAGTACATACACCATGGTTTTCTGCCAGGGAGGCCAGTACAAATTATTTCATCCATGGAGGCGCGTGCATTGCTATCACACGGCTGTCAGGGCTCCATAGCCAATATTCATGACATTACTGCCGAGTCTCCATCGATCCAAGATCAGCCTATTGTGTCAGAGTTTCTTGACGTATTTCCAGATGAACTTCCGGGCATACCACCTGTTCGTGAAGTCGAGTTTGGAATCGAGCTCATACCAGGTGCAGAGCCGATTTCCAAAGCTCCTTACCGTATGGCTCCTATAGAGCTTAAGGAACTAAAAGATCAGTTGCAGGAACTTCTGAAATGAGGTTTCATCCGTCCCAGTGCATCACCATGGGGTGCACCAGTACTGTTCGTGAAGAAGAAAGACGTCAGCATGCGTTTATGTATAGACTATCGTGAGCTGAACAAGATCACGATCAGGAATCGTTACCCTTTGCCGCATATTGATGACCTTTTCGATCAACTTCAGGGCGTCAATCAGTTCTCGAAGATCGATCTGAGATCCGGCTACCATCAGTTACGGGTTAAAGAGCAGGACATATCCAAGACTGCTTTCCGTACACGTTATGGGCACTACGAGTTCGTAGTCATGCCATTCGGACTCAGTAATGCTCCAACTGTCTTCATGGATCTGATGAACCGTGTCTTCCATGAGTTTCTATACAAGTTCTTTATCGTGTTCATTGATGACATCCTGATATTCTCCAAATCCAAGGAGGAACATGAGGAACACCTTCGTACAGTCTTACAGATTCTTCGTCAGAAGCAGCTGTATGCCAAGTTTTCTAAGTGTGAGTTCTGGTTAAACAAGGTGGCATTTCTGGGCCATATTATATCTGTAGAGGGATCACCATGGATCCTACCAAGGTTGAAGCTATCACTAAATGGCCAAGACCTACATCTACAACAGAAGTTAGAAGTTTTCTAGGTTTAGCTGGCTACTAACGCAGGTTTGTAGAGAACTTTTCAGGTTAGCTTTACCTTTGACTAAGCTAATGAGGAAAGGAAAGAAATTCGTCTGGACGGAAGAGCGAGATAAGAGCTTTGAAGATTGAAAGCAGAAGTTAGTGACTGCACCTATTCTTACTCTCCAATCTGGCTCAGGTGGATTTCATATTTATAGTGACGCTTCAGGAAAGGGTTTAGGTTGCGTTCTCATGCAACATGGGAAGGTTATTGCATACGCATCACGACAGCTGAAACCTTATGAAGAAAACTTTCCTACTCACGATTTAGAGCTTGCAGCAGTTGTTTTCGCGTTGAAGATCTGGAGAAATTATTTGTACGGTGAATCACGTGACATATTCACCGACCACAATAGTCTCAAGTACATCTTCACCCAGAAGGAACTGAACATGAGACAGAGGAGATGGTTAGAGCTATTGAAGGACTATGACACCAATATTCAGTACCATCCTGGTAAGGCGAATGTAGTGGCAGATGCTCTAAGCAGAAGGTTGGGTATGATTGCTGGCATTTGGATTGCAAAGGAGATCATTCGTGACCTAGAGATGACTGATATTGAGTTTTCTCTACGAGGACAACAAGGTTACTGGGCTAATCTTAGAGTGGAACCAGACTTACATTCTAGGATCAAGGAAGCTCAGAAGGACGATGGTGAGATTTGGGCTATTTCAAAACCTTGATCAGCAGACGGAGTTTCGTGTTGACGATGACGGTATCTTATGGCAGGGCACTAGACTAGTGGTTCCTGATGACGCTACTCTCAGGGAAGTTGTGTTGACTGAGGCTCACAGTTCTCCATTTACCATACATCCTGGTTCTACTAAGATGTACCACGACATCAAGCAACACTTTTGGTGGAGTGATATGAAGCAGGATTTTCCACCTTCGTTTCTAAGTGTATGATCTGCCAACAAGTGAAGATCGAACAGCAGCGAGCTAGTGGTTTACTACAATCATTAGATATTCCAGCATGGAAGTGGGACAAAATCTCCATGGATTTTGTTACTGGTCTTCCAGTTACTCAGAAGTAGAACGATGCTATCTGGGTTATTGTGGATAGATTGACTAAATCTGCTCATTTTCTGCCGATTCGCAAGGAGCATCCGGTTAGAAAATTAGCAGACACTTTCCAGAAGGAGATCATGAGACTACATGGTACTCCATCAGAAATCATCTTTGACAGAGATCCCCGTTTAACATCACGTTTCTGGCAGAGTCTGCAGAAAGCTTGGGGCACCAGACTTAAGCTCAGCACTGCCTTTGATCTTCAGACTGGCAGACAGTCGGAGCGTACCATTCAGACATTGGAGGTCATGTTGCGGTCATGTGCTCTAGAGTGGTCAGGAAGCTGGGATGATTATATATTTCTAGTAGAATTTGCATACAACAACAGCTGGCACGCTAGCATCAAGTGTGCTCCTTTTGGGATGTTGTATGGTAGAAAGTGTCGCGCCCCAATCTGCTGGGATTAGGTGGGCGAACGACTGCTCGAGGGTCCAGAGATGATTGAAGTGACCAATGAGAAGGCCGCTGTCGCCAAGGCAAAGATTCAGGAAGCTCGTGATCGTCAGAAGAGCTATGCGGATAAACGTCGTAGAGATGCATCTTTCAACGTAGGTGATCACGATCAGAGGGAAGCTTAGTCCTCGCTTCATCGGACCGTTTGACATCATAGAATGTGTTGGTGAAGTGTCATGCCGTTTAGCGTTACCGCCTCAGCTATCACACACTCACAACGTGATCCATGTGTCCTTACTCAGAGGATACAACTATCATCCAGTCCATGTTGTCCAGTATCCACTTGATCAGATTTGAGAGGATCTTTCATATGTTGAAGAACCCGAGAGAGTTCTTGAGCGACAAGATCGTGTCATCGGAGGAAGACGATCCCTTTCGCCAATATCCTCTGGAGGGATCATCCTGAGCGGGAAGCCACTTGGGAGACGGAGGAGTCTATACGAACTTCTTACCCTCATTTCAAGTTCTAATTCGGGTATGTTTTCTTTCAGTTTACGTTCTCCAATTCGAGGACGAATTGTTCTTTTAGAGGGGAAGAGTTGTAAAACCCGTATTAAAATCCTATGAACAGTACACGTGAACAGTAACTTATGAAAACACGATAAAATTTAAACTTTCCATTTATAATATTAATACACGTGTCACGACAATAAATAACTAACAATCATGAATATTATAAATGTGACATGATCACGAATACCAAATTCATGAATATTAAATCACGAACATACACGACTAATTATTTAGACACGGAAAAGTTACGGGTTTCCTTGTTGGACTCCTTTAGGCCGCGGCTACCAAAAAGAAAGGAAGAAAAGATGGGCTTTGGCCCATAACCCAAGTTAAATAAGAAAACACAGGAAAACATAAACATATTTTAGGTTTTCAGAAAAGTTTTCCCTGCCTCCTTTTGGTGCCTATTGCCGCCGGCCATATCAAACCACAAGGACGATTCAGACGATTTTGTTATTTGTTTTGTGTTCGTGATCATTCCTTTTTTTCTTTTCACGCATTCGGTATAAATCAAACCCCTTTTCTTTTCTTTTTAATTTATTTGATTTCATGGTATTATTTAATTAATCATCAATAACAAGAATAAAACATGTGTAAGATTAATTAAATCATGGTTTTGGTTTTGGTTTGTGTGGGTTGTGGTTCGGCCGAGACACCCGAGACCCCAAAGGGGATCGGTTTGTTTTCTTCACCACCACCGAGACCCCAAGGGGCTCGGCTTGGTTGGCTGTGGGCTCGGACGCAGGCAAGGAACCCCGACCGAAGGTCGGGGTGTGTTTTTTGTTCGGTTTGGGTGTAACCGAGACACCACCGAGACCCCAAAAGGGGCTCGGCTTGGTTTTGTTGTTCGGACCCGAGACCAAAGGACCCCGACTTTAAGTCGGGGTATGTGTTGCATAATTGGTTGATTTAGTTAGTGTCAACCGAGACCCTTAAAGGTCTCGGTGGGACTTTTGTTCATAGCTTATATGGTTCGGCTTATATGAAACACGAGCTCGGGATTCGGGTTTTTCATTAAAACTATTTTTAAAGTCACGTTATACTAAACCTTAGGCTAAATTAGTTTATTTATTTAATTAATGTATAAGCTAAGGTATTTTTACTTAGTCATTTAATTAAAACATGTATTTTAATTAAAATCATATAACGTATAGTTTAATTAATTAACCAGTTATTTAATTAATAAGCTATAACCATGACTTGTATTGTACTATTTAAACTTCAATTGTTATTTATAATCTAGCTTATTTTTAATTATGGAAACTTACTATTTTTGGAAACTTTCTATTTTTAGAAACTTACTATTTATGGAAGCCAGCAATTTTTAGAAAGTTACTTAGTATTACAGTACAAGTATTATAATCAATATTACGTGATTAATACGTAACAGAACATCAGAATAACAATAGTTAACACAGTAAACAGTAAAACATGACAGAATACGTATAACAAGCTAATAATACACGGAACCAGTAAAACACATGTAATTCAGACAACTCATACACGTCCATATATCTTATGTAGTGTTATCCGTCAAGGTGGATTAGTCTTCATCGTTTTTCCTAGCTTCTACTGGACATAAGGTACGGATTTTCCGTCCTTCAATAAGGACAATCTCTTCCTTCATTAGGATTTCCCGTATGCAGCCAACTGTTTTTCCCAGTAGTTACAGATTAAATACTTATGTTTTATTAGTTACCTTAGCCATATACATGCATGACCAGTTTCACCTAGTTATAGAGGTACCATAACCATAACACTAGAGGCACTAGTGTTATGACTTCACCACGGCGAAGTGATAGCTCGTGGCGTCCCTTTCAGTTATTTGACCATTATATTTATTATGTTATCATGTGGGGCGTATGGGTGCATCCTAGTTACATGTTTCAGTCAGGATTTCATGGTAAATGTGGTGTGTGCCTTGCATCCTTCACAAGGAGCTAATCCCTCCTACCCACTTACCAATTCAATTAGAGGCATCCCCTCTAATTTGCATGACGAGGTCACCCCTCCAAGTATTCATGCACGTTGTTGACCTCATGACCTATATTGGCTATTTTGGTACATCAACTAATATAGATTTTCATAAGTAACATAAGCTATGTTTTCAGAACTAAAACCAGTTAACATGACAGACAACTAGGTTTTCCAGGACTTATTCATTTCCGCTGCCATTCATGCTTTATACTCTTTATATGCTTCCACATTCTATTTTCCATGCTTTATTGTATATCCGTGCACTGAGCATTATGCTCAGCCGTCTACTTTTCCATGTTCCCAAACAGCAGGTACCCAAGGACACAAGTAGGAACTCCAGAGTATGTGCATTCGGATCGGAAGCTATCCGGCCTCTTTTACCTTATGCATTTATTACTACTTTATCATACTTTACTTCTTTTGGACATTGTTTAGTCCTTTCCATTTACAGTACATATATTGCTTGTGTGTGAGTTACTAGACTACTGATGTTTGATTCCGATATTTCTATTTATGGTCATCAATATTTAGACATTTACCTTGCATGCTTTGATGATACGCTATAATTTACTATAGAATTCTATCCTATTTAATGGGGTGATACACGTAGAGTGGACTCAATCCATCAGTTGAATACTTTAAGGTGTTTGGATGCATTGGACATGTTCACATACCTGATGTGAAGCGAAAAAATTTAGATAACAAGAGCTTCACGTGTGTGTTTCTAGGGGTTAGTCATGAATCGAAGGCGTATCGAATGTTTGATCCAAACTCAAAGAAAATTGTGATCAGTGATGTAGTTTAAAGTCGAATGATGATGAAGAGCACGATGATCCTCTGTCAAATGAAGAGGTGCAAGGACACAATGAAGATGAACAACATAATCATGGGAGTCCTGGAGGTTCAAACAATAACGATTCTGGAGGCTCGAGTTCCTCAATCTCAAGCTCTTCAAGACCAAGCACCAATGAGTTTAGTGATGCAAGTCCGGTTCAAGGGAGGAATAGAAGACAACCAACATATATGGAAGATTTTGTAAGTGGTGAAGGTTTGTCCGATGAAGATGAAGTGCGTCAGTTGGTTATTGATGTAGGTAAATCGTACACGTATTAGGAAAAACGCGTATGAGCGGCAAGTATTAAGTCTTACGCTTTAGAAAAAACGTAAAACCGAATAAATGCGGGTTCGTTCTCGAAGGAGGTGTGTGGATTAAGTGTGCCAGTATATAAAATCAAAGTTTGGATTAGTGACGTTTTTGGGTAAAGAGAGAAAAAGTAAAGACGAGCTACGACTACGATTAAACTACGACGATTTGACGTAAAACGCGAACGTAAATACGTAAAACGTGACAAAATTAAAAATTAAAGCTAAAAATAAATTAAAAATGAAAACTAAGTCTAAAATAATATAAATAAGAATAAAAATCCAATAAATAAATTTTAAAACCTTTTATTAATTAAATATTCAATTTTAAATGCTAATTAAAGCCCTAAAATTAAATATAATTAAGAAAAAACCTAAAATATTATTTTATTGAACTAATAAATCACTTATATTATTTAAAGACTAAAAAGTATTTTTCCTAAATTTTTAAAACTATTTTCTATTTTTAAAAGGCTAAAAACACTTTTTAAACTAAAATAATCATAAAAATTATAAAACAATGCTAAAAATAAATTTTATTTTTCTAAAAATTATATTTTAACTAAATTAACAAGGGAAAAATGAAAAAGTTTAAAAAAAACTAAAAAAATGGCTAAAAACGAAAGTATCCCAAAGTACTCCAAGGTGGAGTACTTCTGTGTTGTCCAAGATCCCACCAGACAACAGGCTTGTCCAAAATCAGTGTTGTACCATATCGGACAACACTAAAAAAAATAAAAAAATTGCAGCGTTCTTGGACAACAAAGAAAAAACCTACTGTATGGTTTTTCGGCTCGTTTTGGGCTCGTTTTCGTTGGTTTCGAGCTTGTTAGTCAATGTTTTTTGGCACAAACGGCACCCCTACAACCAATTGGGTTGTAGAGAGTCAAAGTAACAATAAAAGCACACAATCAAATACCAAATTAAACTACAAATCACTCAAACTTCAGCAAAACTACATGAATCTGGGGGTCTGTGGGTTATTAGCTAAATCAGTGATCTTGAAATGCAATTCTGGCTGTTCAAAACTCAACAAAGACCTATGACCAGATGTCCCTACCCTATATCTTCCCTAAATACCTACTTTGACCAAGTATCAAGCTCCACAAACCATAAATGAGGTAGTAGCACCTGCTGGTGCGTTGTGGTGGGCAGAAACTTGATATGCTGATCTTTTATGCAAAGAAGTGAGATTTAGGCTAACTTAGAAGCTGCCTTAAGCTACCATTAAGCACCTAAATGTACAGAGTCCTAAAAAAGATTAAAATAAGCTTTAAACCTATGTGTTTACCAACTTTTAGCTCCTAATTCCACCTAATGATTCTGAAAAAGATGTTAGTACATTAGGACATATACTTGGCCAATTTTTGAGCTAAGTGAATGAACAAATAGCAATCCTAAGTGGTGCTGACTTAACATAACTAAGGAACTAGGTGTATTACCGAAATACAAACTTGGAACAAACAAGTATATCCAACAAAAACAACTAACACATAATTTGAGTACTAACTGCAATTTCTATTACAGAAACTTAATGAACTAGTTTTTTTTTATTTTCGATGATTTAGTGAAAACTAAAATCAATTTCTACCTAAACTAAGCCTCAAGCGTAAAGTGAACTAAAACTTAAACACATATCCTAAATACGTCGGGCTGAGATGGCTAATCCAAACACCCCTTTTTAGAGCAGAATATGAATTTTAACAAAGAAAGTTTTAAATTAAAGTAAGAGACAGGAAGATAAAAACATAAACAAGTAGACAAGCCACAAATAAAAATAAACTAAATAAGTAAGAACAATCAAATAAGCAGGGATAAGCTATCATGCAAATAAGCAGTTAATGAACGAAAAATAAGTAAAAAGGAAATAGGAGTAACTTACATTGAGTCTACTTAACTTCCAAGCAGTCTAAGCTTACTATAAGCCGACCAAATTCACTTTTGAGCTTATCAACTACCCACAAACACTTATCCACAATAACTTATCAGCTTATCAAGAACATCTACTCAGAAAAACATCAACCATGATCTACTTGTCATCTCCCTTCTCCTTTTGTAGACCTGAGACATCAAAAAGAAACAAAGAGGATTCCAAGAACAAGCAATAAGCACAATAAGTGCAACTTATTTATCAAATAAGCTGTAGATTATGGCTTATGCAATAGTAACCAAAACAAACTTTTGCGAAAACACTTTTGGGACAGAAATCTTGTAAATGATAAAAAATTGAATGAGCAAGTAACTTGGTGTTATAGCTTGGCTTAAGTTTGAGGTGTCAATTCAGACTTATACCATCAACTATAACACTAAGGATCTCAAATACGTTTTGACACAAGAAAAATCTTTGAGCAAAACAATTTAAAAGAACAAATTTGTTTTTGAAGTACAATTAAACTAAAATGACAAGAAAATAAGTGGAACACAGAATTTGTGCAAGGCAAATTTATAACTTTAACTATTCAATAAAAGTGGTTTACACAAAAACTGGAACAAAACTATTGCTACTCCTAACATGCCTTTATATAGAGGCTTACAGAAGATACTAGAAATAAGAAAAACCCTAATTCATTAATTTACAAAAGTACCCTTGCATTTGAATTCGAGATTGGGTCAAAGTTGCTCCCATGTGATCAATCTGCCAATTTTTGGATGTTTGCTTATGGATGAGCTGTTAAGAAAGGATCACCATCGAAAAACCATCCAGTCGTTGATTTCTCTGTGCAAAGTTGTTTTTTTGTGCAAAGTGGGACAGGGAAGGGTTTGACAGGCCATGTGAGTGATGGTGAAAGGTTATTAGGGGTGGGGATGTGTTTAGGAGACTCTTAATCATCATTCTGGAAAAACTTTAACCCCAATTCATAGTAATTAAAAAGTTGATTTTCTAGGGTTTATGGTGTTCTTGGGGGGTTAATTTGGGGGTTAGGAGTGAAAAGGAAGTGTTTAGTGGGAAAACATAATATTACTTAAGTGATTTAAAAAAAAAATTAATTAATATCCTTTTATAGTGTTTGGTGACGTGGGGGGGGGGGGGGGGGGGGTTAAATGGGTTTAATGGTTAAATAATTTTGGGTTTTGGCAGGAATGGCCCCTCCCTTAACAACACTTCTTTAATCAGCTTTGCACACTTAGTCCTTGTTGCATTTCATCGTTAGTCCTTTGGTAATTTCATCATAAGTCCTTTGTTAACAAACTTTATAATGAGGACTAAATGTGAAGTTTCTTTGAATTTGGAGGACTATGCTTGTATTTTCTTCAAACTTTAGGGACCCCTTAAGTATTTTTGAGATTCTTAGGGGTATAAAGTGTAAATCTTCAAAACTTGAGGGACCATTTTTGACAAATCTTGAAACTTGAGGGTCTTTATAGGAAAATCATGATTCGGGTCCGGTTCTTTGTGCGGCTTCATTTCCCGTGTTCGTTTTTGCTTGATTCTTGTAATCTTTTGGTGAATTCACGATATCCGTACCTGAAATACACAATGAACAAACACAGGCACATTTTTGGGTATTTTGATGATATTTTAAGCGTTTTAAGCATGATTTGGACGATGATACTATGTATAATTACACTCTCATCACTCCCCCATACTAAACCATTGTCGTGTCCCCACGCAATGCTAGAATTAAGTATCATAACACTTCCAAAACTCATTTTATGATGACTTTTATTGAAGACATAAACTTAAATAAACTACTACACGTGTTTTAGACATAATGTATTGTTTTCGTCACAATAAAGTGACTTTTAGGATCATAGAACAAGAACACGTGAATGCTTCGTTTGAAATAATTTCTTCGTCCTCGATTTTCACCCTATTCCATGCTAAGCGTGTAACAAGATCATTGTTATTATAAGTTAGCAACACAATAATATCTCATGAGTGTAAATTACACACCTAAACTCCCTTATTCCTACTTGGTATCTCTTATATTTTATTTTTGTCTTAATGATCACGAGGATACATTATTGACTTATGCGCGAATAGAGATTAAGTCTAAAAATAGAGTCTTAACGGTGTAACCAAAATCATCGAATTAATAATTCATCCTAATAGACAACGATGTCAAAAAATTTAAGTCAACAAGAAGGATCGATAAACACGGTTTTATAACGGTTTTGAACATGAGACTATTACCAAGACTTTTATACGCCCCCTAAGGGAAGGGCCTTATTATCATAGGTTTACCTCCATCTTTTATTCAACTTCGCCACGAAGCTTTTATTATGACTTCGGTCTTGCCTTGCCTTTTATTATCCGCCTCATCGGTGGTTTTATTAGCCAAAGACGTATATCCTCACACTAAAGCGAATTTTGGATCTTTAAAGCTTCAAAGATTAAGGCTTGATTCACTTTCAATTTGGGCATAGTTTTTTCGGCCTTTTGAGCTTCAAATTTTTGCTTAATTTAGGTGAGCACTTGAAATCTTATTATTAGGTGAAGCTTTCGATTATTCGGGTGCCAATACTTCAAAACCGTGACGCTGGCGATACCTTAATGTTTTCCCAATTTAATTACATGGAAGCTACTAAAACAAATTAGAAACCAACAATAGTAAGTAAACCGCTAAATCAATATTTATTAACAATTTATTATCAAAAGCGTGGGGAGAATAAGCTAATAATTACTACACATGAGATCGTGACGATTACGAGACTTATAAATAACTCTATCATTTCTCGTCCTCATTTAAGAGACTTAGCCTAAAAAGTTAAAGAATCGAAGCTAAGTGCTCAACACGCACGGTCGAGTAAAAAATTACTCTTATTCTCACCAACGGAAAACCTACATTCGTGTCTTAAACACTTATGAAAAACAAGAAAAATTTTAAAATTTGGCCATTTTTAGCCTTATTTTGCATAAAACGATAACAAAAAGATGAATATTGGATTGCGTGGTGAAGTAAGTAAGGTGAAGTATCTACTCACCCCCATACTAAAACTAAACATTGTCCTCAATGTTTCGAGTCAAGGGGTGAAAACACCCCCATACTAGAGACGAAGTCGAATGCTTAATCTCGAGCATGGAAAGGGTAAAACGAATAACCTAAAAGCCGTTTATGAATTATGCTAATAAGATAAACGTTAGAACATAAAAGGATATCATCGGATATCAGAATCTCCAAAGGCAACGATCGAATCTCGAGTGATCTGTAAAACAAACACGAGAGGATTCAATGATGACTATGAACCTAATGAATCACAATCACAAACAACCACGGAACAAAGGTTGGAAGAGCACAAGTCCCCTCGTTAACTAATTAGAAAAACGATAATATTTACAAGGATAAGCATGAGAATCCCCCACGAGGCACCTTGTTTTTGATAACCGAGTCAAAAGCTCGACTCGAATCCTCATAAATGTGATCATTTAGGGATAATATTGGTTTGGTCATTTTTGGTGGGGCTTACATGATAAACAATGCCCAAAACCAACCGATAATAAAGGCAAAGCCTTTATACAGGGGTCAAAGATCGTATCTTCACTTTTGGTGGAAAATGATAAAGGCAAAGCCGGAGGATACGTTTTGTAAGGAAGAAAACTCTTTACAACGTACTCGAAGTACGTGTAGTCATGAGAACCGAGAGGGTGGGTAGGACTACTTTGAGACGAAGGCAAACATGAAAGAGAATCAATAAAAATAGGGGTCTCAAAGTCTCCTCCTGGTTCAAAGGCAAAGGCCTCATTAAAATCCTCATTCTCATCAAGAGGCGGTCCATCGATCAACCCCTCGAGAATGGAGGCATCACAAGTCAAAAGAGAAGGCTCATCCAAATGAGACTTAGGGAGGGTGACTAGCAAATCCGGCTCATCGAGTTTAGGATCCTTAGAATCCTCACTCTCGATGTCGTCGAACATCTCATCAAAGAGAGGATTTACGTCACCAAAAACGAACTCGTCATCAAATTCAAAAAGGGAATTCGAGTAGATTTTAATTTCGTCGACACGAACTTCCTCATCGAGTAGTGACTCGTCATCACTAGTGGAAAAATCATCATCGAAAAGCGGGTTCGAAAAAGTCAATGATTCTCTACCCGAAGTGTCGTTGGGAGAGACATCATCACATGAAATCGTATCATACTCACTATCGTAATTTGCCTCGTTAGAATCTTCGTGGAAAAATTCATCGAGAGAAAAATCACTTAACTCCTCATCGAAGACAACCGTAGGCTCACTTTGGATTGGAATAGGGATCTCAACACTAGGATTAGTGATAAGATTCTTCTCCCCCATACATAGAGAGGCATCGGGTTTCGTTGGGAGCGTGAGAGTTATGGTTTCACAAGACGAGGTGAGATTAAAAATGTCGCTATCGTCGTCGTCATCGTAAATAAGAGGCGTGAGATCACATCTAGCTAGATGCTCCTCCCTTTCTAGTTCTATTATCTTATGACGAATTTCGATGCTTAAACCATTGTAATCTTGTAAAAGTTGTTTGGTTCTAATCTCACACTCTCTTTTAAACTCGTGACTTATTTCTTCTTTACGATATCTCCTAATGCCGAGTTCATTAGTTATATCGTTTATTTCTTGATTAATTCGTCGTTTCTCCTCTTCCATATCTTTGATGCTTTCTTCGATCACTTCGACGATTGAAAGTTCCCTTTTCTCCATAATTTGTTGAAAAAGCAATTTAATTTCTTCAAATCCCTTGTCGACGCGACTTGCACCGAGATCATCATCGAAAAAATTTTGTGGAGGTGATTGGTCAAAACCGGAGAATTAGTTGTCGAAAGACGTATCATGGTTCATCGGTTGACAATCATACCCATAATGAGGTGCGTTTCCACAAGACTCACATGAATACGACGATGGATATTGCGATGATTGGTTAAAGAAATTAGTATTCGGTTTGGGGTCATTATAATTCGTACAACTAAATCCGAAGTCGTGCTCCAAACCGCAAAAATTACACGAATAAGACGAAGGCGGTTGTGGAGTTTTGTCATAGGATTGAAATCCGTAACCATGGTCGTTTTGAGGAGAGTTGTATATATACCCCTCCCTTCCTCCATAAATCTCGCAATTGAAGCCATTACCACCGTCGGGCGGACCTCCACAATATGGACAAGAGTAATATCCATCGTTGGACATGACGAAATGAGAATGGTGTTACGAGAATTAAACACTAGAGGGTTAGAAAAAGAATTAATTGATTAGGGGTAAGAAGAATATTTTTCATTTTTGATTGTTTTTTAAAATTTTTTTTTTGGGTTTATTGTTGTATTACGTAGACACAAATCTACAAATCTCTCCTCGAATCGATTTCTCGATTAAAGGAGCCTCAAGGAATGAAAACGATCACGTGGAGTGAAGGCTTTCGATGACTTTAGAACGTTGGTGGAACGCCAAAACGTTCAAGAGGGTTTAATCTTGAAAACAAGCAAATATAATATACGTAGATAATACTTGGGCGGCAAACCCTCGATTAGCCCTTTTTTCTCAAAACACGCACAAGCAAGCGGGGGAAACGAGGCGGCGCTAAGCACTTAAGAGCCTTTTTCCCTTAGGTCGTGAAATACAACCGCCTTATACCCACCTTATAGTTTGTGTTAATTGAAATTAAGCCTCACGAAAGTATTTATCTATTTTGCCATTAAACTTTTGCTTTAGATTCGAATACAATGATCGATTGATGAAATCCCGAATCAAGGTTGCGTTTTCAATCTTTTGGAGTACTTGTATATTTATTGTTCTACGTAAGTACAATATAGTAATATATTCACAAGAAAAACGAAAACGATAATGGGATATCTACAGTATAGTAAAATGATTGGTTTGTGTTTAATTTAGGAAAATTAAACACGATTTATTTGGATACTATAATATAATAAGGAAAAATAACAAAAATGAGTATGTACGTTATATACGATTTCCAAAAATTGAAAAGCAAAAACGCACTACTCACATAAACACGATAATAATAATGGCAACTCAAAAACACCTCCCCGGCAGCGGCGCCAAAAATTAATGTAGTAAAATCGTACACGTTTTAGGAAAAACGCGTATGAGCGGCAAGTATTAAGTCTTACGCTTTAGGAAAAACGTAAAACCGAATAAATGCGGGTTCGTTATCGAAGGAGGTGTGTGAATTAAGTGTGCCAATATATAAAATCAAAGTTTGGATTAGTGATGTTTTTTGTTTAAAAGAGAAAAATTAAAGACGAGCTACGATTATGATTACACTACGACGATTTAACGTAAAACGCGAACGTAAAGACGTAAAACGCGACAAAATTAAAAATTAAACCTAAAAATTAATTAAAAGTTTAAACTAAGTCTAAAATAATATAAATAAGAATAAAAATCCAATAAATATATTTTAAACCTTTTATTAAATAAATATTCAATTTTAAATGCTAATTAAAGCCCTAAATTAAATATAATTAAGAAAAAGCCCAGAATATTATTTTATTAAACAAATAACTCACTTATATTATTTAAAGACTAAAAAGTATTTTTCCGAAATTTTTAAAACTCTTTTTCTATTTTTAAAACACTAAAAACTATTTTTAAACTAAAATAATCATAAAAATAATAAAATAATGCTAAAAATAAATTTTATTATTCTAAAAATTATATTTTAACTAAATTAACAAGGGAAAAATGAAAAACTAAAAAAAAAAACTAAAAAAATGGCTAAAAACGAAAGTACCCCAAAGTACTCCAAGGTGGAGTACTTCTATGTTGTCCAAGATCCCACCAGACAACAGGCTTGTCCAAAATCAGTGTTGTCCGATATCAGACAACACTAAAAAAATTTGCAGCGTTCTCGGACAACAAAGAAAAAACCTACTGTATGGTTTTTCGGCTCGTTTTGGGCTCGTTTTCGTTGGTTTCGAGCTTGTTAGTCAATGTTTTTGGGCACAAACGACACCCCTACAACCAGTTGGGTTGTAGGGAGTCAAAGTAACAATAAAAACACACAATCAAATACCAAATTAAACCATAAATCACTCAAACTTCAGCAAAACTACATGAATCTAGGGGTCTGTGGGTTATTAGCTAAATCAGTGATCTTGAAATGCAATTTTGGCTGTTCAAAACTCAACAAAGACCTATGACCAGATGTCCCTACCCTATATCTACCCTAAATACCTACTTTGACCAAGTATCAAGTTCCAAAAACCACAAATGAGGTAGTAGCACCTGCTGGTGCGTCGTGGTGGGCAGAAACTTGATATGCTGATCTTTTATGCAAAGAAGTGAGATTTAGGCTAACTTAGAAGCTTCCTTAAGCTACCATTAAGCACCTAAATGTACAGAGTCCTAAAAAAGATTAAAATAAGCTTTAAACCTATGTGTTTACCAACTTTTAGCTCCTTCTTCCACCTAATGATTCTGAAAAAGCTGTTAGTACATTGTGACATATACTTGGCCAATTTTTGAGCTAAGTGAATGCGCAAATAGCAATCCTAAGTGGTGCTGACTTAACATAACTAAGCAACTAGGTGTATTACCTAAATACAAACTTGGAACAAACAAGTATATCCAACAAAAACAACTAACACATAATTTGAGTACTAACTGCAATTTCTATTACAGAAACTTAATGAACTAGTTTTTTTTATTTTCGATGATTTAGAGAAAACTAAAATCAATTTCTACCTAAACTAAGCCTCAAGCGTAAAGTGCACTAAAACTTAAACACATATCCTAAATACGTCGGGCTGAGATGTCTAATCGAAACACCCCTTTTTAGAGCAGAATATGAATTTTAACAAAGAAAGTTTTAAATTAAAGTAAGAGACAGGAAGATAAAAACATAAACAAGTAGACAAGCCACAAATAAAAATAAACTAAATAAGTAAGAACAATCAAATAAGCAGGGATAAGCTATCATGCAAATAAGCAGTTAATGAACGAAAAATAAGTAAAAAGGAAATGGGAGTAACTTACATTGAGTCTACTTAACTTCCAAGCAGCCTAAGCTTACTATAAGCCGACCAAATTCACTTTTGAGCTTATCAACTACCCACAAACACTTATCCACAATAATTTATCAGCTTATCAAGAACATCTACTCCGAAACATCAACCATGATCTACTTGTCATCTCCCTTCTCCTTTTGTAGACCTGAGACATCAAAAAGAAACAAAGAGGATTCCAAGAACACGCAATAAGCACAATAAGTGCAGCTTATTTGTCAAATAAGCTGTAGCTTATGGCTTACGCAATAGTAACCAAAACAAACTTTTGAGAAAACACTTTTGGGATAGAAATCTTGTAAATGATAAAAATTGAATGAGCAAGTAACTTGGTGTTATAGCTTGGCTTAAGTTTGAGGTGTCAATTCAGACTTATACCATCAACTATAACACTAAGGATCTCAAATACGTTTTGACCCGAGAAAAATCTTTGAGCAAAACAATTTAAAAGAACAAATTTGTTTTTGAAGCACAATTAAACTAAAATGACAAGAAAATAAGTGGAACACAGAATTTGTGCAAGGCAAATTTATAACTTTAACTATTCAATAAAAGTGGTTTACACAAAAACTGGAACAAAACTATTGCTACTCCTAACATGCCTTTATATAGAGGCTTACAGAAGATACTAGAAATAAGAAAACCCTAATTCATTGATTTACAAAAGTACCCTTGCATTTGAATTCGAGATTGGGTCAAAGTTGCTCCCATGTGATCAATCTACCAAATTTTGGATGTTTGCTTATGGATGAGCTGTTAAGAAAGGATCAACATCGTCCATTTATGAGTAGCCAGCAAGAAAAACCATCCAGTCGTTGATTGCTCTGTGCAAAGTTGTTTTTTGTGCAAAGTGGGACAGGGAAGGGTTTGACAGGCCATGTGAGTGATGGTGAAAGGTGATTAGGGGTGGGGGTGTGTTTAGGAGACTCTTAATCATCATTCTGGAAAAACTTTAACCCCAATTCATAGTAATTAAAAAGTTGATTTTCTAGGGTTTATGGTGTTCTTGGGGGGTTAATTTGGGGGTTAGGAGTGAACAGGAAGTGTTTAGTGGGAAAACATAATATTAATTAAGTGATTTAAAAAAATAATTAATTAATATCCTGTTATAGTGTTTGGTGACGTGGGGGGGGGGGGTTAAATGGGTTTAATGGTTAAATAATTTTGGGTTTTGGCAGGAATGGCCCCTCCCTTAACAACACTTCTTTAATCAGCTTTGCACACTTAGTCCTTGTTGCATTTTATCATAAGTCCTTTGTTAACAAACTTTATAATGAGGACTAAATGTGAAGTTTCTTTGAACTTGGAGGACTATACTTGTATTTTTTTCAAACTTTAGGGACCCCTTATGTATTTTTGAGATTCTTAGGGGTATAAAGTGTAAATCTTCAAAACGTGAGGGACCATTTTTGACAAATCTTCAAACTTGAGGGTCTTTATAGGAAAATCATGATTCGGGTCCGGTTCTTTGTGCGGCTTCGTTTCCCGTGTTCGTTTTTACTTGATTCTTGTAATCTTTTGGTGAATTCATGATATCCGTACCTAAAATACACAATGAACAAACACAAGCATATATTTGGGTATTTTGATGATATTTTAAGCGTTTTAAGCCCGATTTGGACGATGAGACTATGTATAAAAGCAGTCTCATCACTCCCTCATACTAAACCATTGTCGTGTCCCCACGCAATGCTAGAATTAAGTATCATAGCACTTCCAAAATTCATTTTATGATGACTTATATTGAAGACATAAACTTAAATAAACTACTACACGTGTTTTAGACATAATGTATTGTTTTCATCACAATAAAGTGACTTTTAGGATCATAGAACAAGAACACGTGAATGCTTCGTTAGAAATAATTTCTTCATCCTCGATTTTCACCCTATTCCATGCTAAGCGTGTAACGAGATCATTGTTATTATAAGTTAGCAACACAATCATATCTCATGAGTGTTAATTACACACCTAAACTCCCTTATTCCTACTTGGTATCTCTTATATTTTATTTGTGTCTTAATGATCACGAGGATACATTATTGACTTATGCGTGATAGAGATTAAGTCTAAAAATAGAGTCTTAACGGTGTAACCAAAATCATCGAATTAATAATTCATCCTAATAGACAATGATGTCAAAAAAATTAAGTCAACAAGAAGGATCGATAAACACAGTTTTATAACGGTTTTGAACATGAGACTTATTACCAAGACTTTTATACGCCCCCTAAGGGAAGGGCCTTATTATCATAGGTTTACCTCCATCTTTTATTCAACTTCGCCATGAAGCTTTTATTATGACTTCGGTCTTGCCTTGCATTTTATTATCCGCCTCATCGGTGGTTTTATTAGCCAAAGACGTATATCCTCACGCTAAAGTGAATTTTGGATTTTTAAAGCTTCAAAGATTAAGGCTTGATTCACTTTCAATTTGGGCATAGATTTTTCGGCCTTTTGAGCTTCAAATTTTTGCTTATTTTAGGTGAGCACTTGAAATCTTATTATTAGGTGAAGCTTTCGATTATTCGGGTGCCAATACTTCAAAACCGTAACGCTGGCGATACCTTAATGTTTTCCCAATTTAATTACATGGAAGCTACTAAAACAAATTAGAAACCAACAATAGTGAGTAAACCGCTAAATCAATATTTATTAACAATTTATTATTAAAAGCGTGGGGAGAATAAGCTAATAATTACTACACATGAGATCATGACAATTACGAGACTTGTAAATAACTCTATCATTTCTCGTCCTCATTTAAGAGACTTAGCCTAAAAAGTTAAAGAATCGAAGCTAAGTGCTCAACACGCACGGTCGAGTCAAAAATTACTCTTATTCTCACCAACGGAAAACCTACATTCGTGTCTTAAACACTTATAAAAAACAAGAAAAAATTTAAAATTTGGCCATTTTTAGCCTTATTTTGCATAAAACGATAACAAAAAGATGAATATTGGATTGCGTGGTGACGTAAGCAAGGTGAAGTATCTACTCACCCCCCATACTAAAACTAAATATTGTCCTCAATGTTTCGAGTCAAGGGGTGAAAACACCCCCATACTAGAGACGAAGTCGAATGTTTAATCTCGAACATGGAAAGGGTAAAATGAATAACCTAAAAGCCGTTTATGAATTATGCTAATAAGATAAACGTTAGAACATAAAAGGATATCATCGGATATCGGAATCTCCAAAGGCAACGATCGAAGCTCGGGTGATCCGTAAAACGAACACGAGAGGCTTCAATGATGACTATGAACCTAATGAATCACAATCACAAACAAGCACGGAACAAAGGTTGGAAGAGCACAAGTCCCCTCGTTAACTAATTAGAAAAACGATAATATTTACAAGGATAAGCATGAGAATCCCCCACGAGGCACCTTGTTTTTGATAACCAGGTCAAAAGCTCGACTCCAATCCCCATAAATGTGATCATTAGGGATAATCTTGGTTTGGTCATTTTTTGTGGGGCTTACATGATAAACAATGCCCAAAAGCAACCGATAATAAAGGCAAAGCCTTTATACCGGGGTCAAAGATCGTATCCTCACTTTTGGTGGAAAATGATAAAGGCAAAGCCGGAGGATACGCTTTGTAAGGAAGAAAACTCCTTACAACGTACTCGAAGTACGTGTAGTCATGAGAATCGAGAGGGTGGGTAGGACTACTTTGAGACGAAGGCAAATTTGAAAGAGAATCATAAAAATAGGGGTCTCAAAGTCTCATCCCGGTTCAAAGGCAAAGGCCTCATTAAAATCCTCATTCTCATCGAGAGGCGGTCCATCGATGAACCCCTCAAGAATGGAGGCATCACAAGTCAAAAGAGAAGGCTCATCCAAATGAGACTTAGGGAGGGTGACAAGCAAATCCGGCTCATCGAGTTTAGGATCCTTAGAATCCTCACTCTCGATGTCCTCGAACGTCTCATCAAAGAGAGGATTTACGTCACCAAAAATGAACTCGTCATCAAATTCAAATAGGGAATTCAAGTAGATTTAATTCGTCGACACGAACTTCCTCATCGAGTAATGACTCGTCATCACTAGTGGAAAAATCATCATCGAAAAGCGGGTTCAAAAAAGTCAATGATTCTCTACCCGAAGTGTCGTTGGGAGAGACATCATCACATGAAATCGTATCATACTCACTATCGTAATTTGCCTCGTTAGAATCTTCGTGGAAAAATTCATCGAGAGAAAAATCACTTAACTCCTCATCGAAGACAACCGTAGGCTCACTTTGGATTGGATTAGGGATCTCAACACTAGGATTAGTGCTAAGATTCTTCTCCCCCATACTTAGAGAGGTATCGGGTTTCGTTGGGAGCGTGAGAGTTATGGTTTCACAAGACGAGGTGAGATTAAAAATGTCGCTATCGTCGTCGTCCTTATAAATAGGAGGCGTAAGATCACATCTAGCTAGATGCTCCTCTCTTTCTAGTTCTATTCTCTTATGACGAATTTCGATGCTTAAACCATTGTAATCTTGTAAAAGTTGTTTGGTTCTAATCTCACACTCTTTTTTAAACTCGTCACTTATTTCTTCTTTACGATATCTCCTAATGCCGAGTTCATTAGTTATATCGTTTATTTCTTGATTGATTTGTCGTTTCTCCTCTTCCATATCTTTGGTGCTTTCTTCGATCACTTCGACGATTGAAAGTTCCTTTTTCTCCATAATTTGTTGAAAAAGCAATTTAATTTCTTCAAATCCCTTGTCCACGCGACTTGCACTGAGATCATCATCGAAAAATTTTTGTGGAGGTGATTGGTCAAAACCGGAGAATTGGTTGTCGAAAGACGTATCATGGTTCATCAGTTGACAATCATACCCATAATGAGGTGCGTTTCCACAAGACTCACATGAATACGACGATGGATATTGCGATGATTGGTTAAAGAAATTAGGATTCGGTTTGGGCCATTATAAATCGTACAACTAAATCCGAAGTCGTGCTCCAAACCGCAAAAATTACACGAGTAAGACGAAGGCGGTTGTGGAGTTTGGTCATAGGATTGTGATGTAGTGTAATCATACACGTTTTAGGAAAAACGCGTATGTGGCAAGTATTAAGTTGCACGTTTTATGAAAAACGCGAAACCGAATAAATGCGGGTTCGTTCTCGAAGGAGGTGTGTGGATTAATGTGCCAATTATATAAAATCAAGTTTAGATTAGTGTCGTTTTTGGGTAAAGAGAGAAAAAGTAAAGACGAGCTACGATTACGATTAAACTACGACGTTGACGTAAAACGGTGACGTAATTACGTAAAACGCGACAAAATTAAAAATTAAACCTAAAAATTAATTAAAAGCTTAAACTAAGTCTAAAATAATATAAATAAGAATAAAAATCCAACAAATATATTTTAAAACATTTTATTAATTAAATATTCAATTTTTAATGCTAATTAAGCCCTAAAATTAAATATAATTAACAAAATGTCCAAAATATTATTTTATTGAACTAATAAGTCACTTATATTATTTAAAGACTAAAAAGTATTTTTCCTAAATTTTAAAAACTATTTTTCTATTTTTAAAACACTAAAAACTATTTTTAAACTAAAATAATCATAAAAAATAATAAAATAATGCTAAAAATAATTTGACAATTTTAAAAATCCTAATTTATACTAAAGAACAGTAAAAAATGAAAAAGTTTGAAAAATGTAAAATTTTTCACTAAAAGACAAAACTGATATTAATTAAACCTTAATTAAACTAAATTTAATTCTAAAAAAATAATTAAAAAGTGAAAAGTAAAAACTTTTTAAACTAAAAATCTTGTAGAAACTAGAAGGGGGGGTTGAATAGTTTCTCTTCGATTGGTGACCAAATTAAAATTGCTTTCAATTTGGTTTGTATCAAAACTATCTTTTACTTAAAGCTAAGTTGCATAATGATTAGGTTCAATTGAAATGCACTAGCAAGAATAATAAGCAAGTATAATGATAATGAAATAAGTAAAGAGCAAGGAAGGAGACAACCTAGTGGGAAGACACCAAGATTTATAGTGGTTCGACAACGAGGCTCTATCCTCGTTTCTACTCCACTCCTCGAGTACACCTACTCGAGATTTCCACTATATCCACAAGCTCCCTTCTCGGCGGAGAAAACCTTACATCGTTGCTTACATTATTTTCCGACACTAAGCTAAATGTCGAGACCTAATCTTTAGCTAGGACCAATCTACACGACGTTGCCTACTTCACAATTTAACGACACAAGGCTAGATGTCGAGTTCTAATCTTAAGGTAGAACCAATCTTCACGACGTTGCCTAATTCACCATTTTACGACACAAGGCTAGATGTCGAGTTCTAATCGAAAGCTAGAACCAATCTTCACGACTCTTCACTTTGAAGCTAAGTGAGAACTTTCACACAACACAACTACTAATCACTTTAAAGTTTAGTGAGAACTCACAAGACACAACCACATCATTTTATAGTTTAGTGAGAACTCCTAATCAAATCTATTACAACTCAACTAGACTTATCCAAGTACACACATGTAGCTTGGATTTACACAACACAGATCCAAGCAAACACATATGCAATGGATGTACACAACAAATCCAAGTATTCACAAATAACTTGGATGAACACTACTAGTCTAAGTATTCATAAATACATTGGATTGACCTAAAACAAAAAGGTATCATGATGAATATGACTAGCTCATAAATTCATCTTTATCACTACACTAGTGAGTGAGTGATCTTCTCATTGGACATGGTGAAGGAGGGGATCAAGAGGATAATCATATGTAAGCATCCTTAACAAATTAAGTGATCATTTACTAATGATTATGCTATAGAAAATAGAAAAAGGGCTGAGAAAAACGTCCAAGAGGCTTGCTGGAAAATGAGATTTGACCCACTATTTAAAGGAGACAAAGTTACAACGGATCGATAACGGCTACTGTGCGTGGTACCTTATCTTACCCCGCGGTACCATATCGCTAAGGTACCGCGTAGGTACTTAAGGTACCGCCACTAGACTCCGCTCCGTTTTTTGTCTTTTAGTGGGGTGGGAATATCTGAGGTATTTGAACCCTTCAAAGGATATTCTAACAGCATTTGGAATATGCCATTTTCAAATTTTCATTTTCCATTTTAATAAAACATTTTCTAAAAAAGAAAGTTTATTAAAAAGTCTTTTGTCTTATTAACAAAAGTGAGTTTTAAGGATAATCATTTTGATGATCACTAAGTATGATTAAGAAAGGTTAGTGATATGATTATTACCTTGATGATAGTGTTAGTTAAATAATTCATTTTGTGTTTCTACACTAAATGTGTTGTATGGTTTGTTGTGATCAAAACTAAGAAAGATTAGTTAACACTAATAATGTTTTTAGGCATTACTTGCATTAACAATCTCCCCCTTTTTGATTACGAAAAACGATAAACTCATTTACGTAGTAACACAAACTATGGAATTATTAACTAGTTTATCACTATCATTTCTCCCCCTTTGTCGTAGAAAAAAGGTTAGCATAAGTCTTTGAAGTGCATCGAACTTTGCTAGTAGCTCCCCCTTGGTGGTTGCTCCCCCTTGCTTGGGGCACCAAGTTTGTGAGCTAAGGTGACATGCTACACAAAGGTTAGTAGAAAGGAAAGAAACACCAATGTATATATGATCACTACCTACTAAGTAACTTGAGAGGGAGAAAGAGAAGAAATCTCAAATTAGAAGCAAGTATTTTTGCTAAGTATGTCCAAAGAGGTAATTCACAAAATCAAACTTCAATATAATGAAGATGATAAGCTTGTCAATGGGTTAAAGCTTTAGAATTGATGGAATCACCCATAAGCAATTGTAAAAATTTAACCAAGATCAACTCAAAATAGAACTAATTAGATAGCACACAAATAACACAAAGGTTACAAAAAAATACAACAAAGAAGATAGTCATGCACATAGTATGAGTATCTAAAAGCAATAAATATGGAAAATAAACCACTAAGCATAAGCTAGTCTAATAGTGATATTTTCCAAGATTGCTAAAAATATAATAAAACTAAAAAGACGACGATGCATCATTCGAAGTTTTGTCCACCGGAACGAAAACTTGAATAGGAGGTCGAGTGAGGAGGAATTCAATAAATTTAACTTCTCATACACATGAGCAAGTTCAATTTGTTGAAATCGGCAACAATCACACGAGGATCCATGATGCAACACAAAATCGTTTGATGGGGGTATGGCATCAAACTTAGGGTTTGGTGGTGGTGGGGTAAAGGGTTTGGGAGTGTTTTCATAATGCCTTGTGAGGTTTGGGAAGGTGGAAAGGTCATTGAGTTGGGGGGTATTGAAGGATTGTGGTGGTGGTGGTGGAACATTTTCTTTTGCTCCGGTGATGGGGTTTATGGTATAAGTCTCATTCCAATACTTGATTGGAGAGAAGGTAGGGTTTTTGGGTGGTTTGGACGAAGATGGTTCATTCTTCTTAACCCAAACGGGTCGAACCGAGATTTTCGGTTTCTTTGAAAGCTTGGATGAGGAAGCTTTGGGTGAGTGGGGTTGTGACAAAGAAATGTCAAGGTTAGGAATGTAGGAGTTAGGCATTGTGAGAGTGTGAGAATGATATCTCAAGGTTATGTGAGAATGAATTCTCAAGGTTGTGTGAGAATGAATTCTCAAGGTTGGGAAGGTGTGAGAATGAAATCTCAAGGTTGGGGTATAAGTAAAATGTAATCAAGGTAAGAATTTGAATACAAAATGTGTAGTGTCAAGGAATGTTTAGTCAATTAGAGTAAACAAGGAATCTTGACTGGGAATAGGGTTTTATAAGTTTTGACCAAAAAATCGTCAAAAGCCACATTCTGGCCGCGGTACCTTATATGGGCCGGCGGTTCCATATCACTAAGGAACCGCGGGTCCTTAAGGAACCGCGTCCAGTGGACTTTAAACCATGTTTTTCCTGGGTTTTGGGAAAAACTAAGACTTTTTCAGAAAGTTGCAGATCTTGGAATTTTACCTCTATTAGAACCAAAATATGCTAGGGTTGCATAAAGCAACACATTCACAAAGAATGTCTTGACAAAGGATGACAAAATAATTTAGATATCATTTTGAACCAATTTTAGTCAAGTTTAGGGGTTGTGATAGATTTAGGTTAAATTTTAAACTCAAATTAAAGTTGATTAGTGTGCACAAAAGGATAGAATCACACAAAGCTAAATCCATAAGTCAACAACATGAGACATTCATTAGTGAAACAAGTACAAAGATAAATAAAACTAACTAATACATAGCTAGCTTATCATTAAATCTAGATATGTGGTTTTCTTTGGCTTATTGTTGAAAATCTTTATTAAAAGAACTCCATCATTCATCTCCTAGGAGGAGGCATGGAGAACAAAGCAAGCAAGAAATCTTGCAAACCCCTATGTAGTCCATACATATCCATCCTTAGGTTTTGGATGAGGAAGTGGTTATAGAGACAACATGGACATCTAGGACCATGAGTTTGTTAAAACCCAAAGTAAGGATCACCCAAGAGGAGGGAAAGAGGGACACCCAAAATTGGGATGTTTGAGTTGGGTGGAGGTGGAGGAGGCAAGTTCTCCAAGGGTGAAATGGGTGAAAGTGGAGGCATGTTCCTCAAAGGGGAAATGGGTGAGTGTGGAGGAAAATTCTCCAAGGTTGGTGAAATTGGTGAGTTGTGAGGGGTAAATGGTGAAGTCACCAAAATGTCATCAAAGTCATTCCCAAAAGGAATGCTATGGATTGGTTGAGGTTGTGTGGTCACTTCCAAGGGTGCACTTGGAGTGAAGGGTGAAGAAAGCTCATTCATTCTAGAATTGAATGAAGAGGAGGTAGAACCAATGGAGTGGTTAGTACCATGGGTGGAAGAAGTCTTGCATGGTGCAAGAGGTGGGGAAGGTGATGAAGAAATGAGGATAGGAACATTCTCATTCTTAGGTGTGAGGAAAGGTGAAGAGTTAGGCTTAGCTACCTTAACCCTTATATTAAGTGTTTTTCTTGGGGTGGAGGTCTTGGAAGTGTTTGAGGTTTTGGTACACACCATGGTCGATTAGGGTGGTTTAAGGTTTAGGGAAGTATGTTTGATGTGTGAAGAACATGGCAAACTGGGTGGGTTTAAATGGTTGAGGGGATGATCCAAACTAGTAATGGGTTAAAATCATTTTAGGTGAATAATAAATTTAGATACCCTAGTTTAGGAAATGTGCAGTTTATTACTGAAAATCATGCAAGGTTTACACAAAATTAAGAAAATAGTGTAAAGCAAAGATGCTGTCGTGCACAGTGGCCGGCGGTTCCTTATCTAGGACCGGCGGTACCTTATCGATAAGGAACCGCGGGTCGATATGGAACCGCGACCAGAAGGTTTTCAAAAATTTCCCATTCCAGTTTTTGATAAACCCAGATTTTTCCCAAAGGTTTCACAAGCCAAAGTTAACTACAGATCATAATCTAATAAGCTAACTATCATATGGCATGCACAAAGCTATGTAAAACACAAACATGATGGCATAATAAACGTTAAGGATCAAAATAAATGGTAATCCAAGCATGCAACACAAGTTAATAAACGACTAAACCAAAGTTTTAATAACCAAATGTTTAACCATCAAATCTAAACTTTGACAAAACTTCAAAGTCTTCACCTCCTTTTCTTTCCTAAACCCTTGATCATCTTTCCCAAATACTTGAACCCTTTTCTTGACTCCACTCGGTGTTCATGTAATTCTCCCCGGGTTCTAAGATTCTCACGATAAAGATGCTCCATATTGAGATCTTCAGGAACATCACTAGAAGGGTGAGGAGGAGGAGCTAAGTCTTCAAAATCATCCTCGAATTGATTTGAGGATGGATGGGAGTTGCTCGAAGAGTCAAAGTGAGAACTAGGACCGATGCCATCACCATCACTTGGTGGCATATCGGTGTCCTCCTCATCTGGCTCTTGATGGTCGGATTTTCTCGAACCACGGTCACTTCTTGGCTTTCGTTGATACGCCTCTTGAATAGGCAACATAACCCGTTGAACCGGGTGAAAGCGAGAAAGATCGAGTTGAGGAAAATCTTGACCAACCCTTCTAAAGAGGCGAGCAAGAAGCATAGCATAAGGGAGGTTTGTTTTGGGTTTGGAAAGAGTATAATTTATACGTCGAGCGATGTAATATGCAAGATTGTACTTGGTGGAAGTAAATAGGCAAAACAACATATGCCCCATGCAAGCCGGGATATGATCCCGGTTCCCACCAAGACAAAACACATTTTCCCTAAGAATGTTTGCCCATTGGAGCATGTAATCCTTAAGGTCGCTTGAGAGCACTTCATACCTATTCACATTTCGCACATTTGTATGAAGGCTTCTCACAACGTTTCCACTACGCTCTTTCGTGATGATTTCAAGGATGAAATTTAGATCAACTTCGGTGGTGTCATTTGGAGGTTTATCGTTTGATTCCAAGAGAGCATCTAGTCTCCACTTATCCGTGAAACGACAAGTGCCTTCAAATGGCACACCAAGAATATCACCAAAGTCATCGAGGGAATATTGAATGATTTCACCATTCAACAAGAAACGAATAAAGATTTGGTCGTTGATTTCAAGCATGGAGTAAGTACTGAAGAACTCAAGAAGGAACAAGGGATAAATTACCTCGTCTATGTAAAGCAAACAATCAAACCCAATAAGCTCGAACATAGAATTGATATAATTATCTCCCGCTATTCTTGGATCTACAATCCTACCCTCATGGAAGCAACGAGAGGAAAGGGATGGAAAAGCGTTTTGGAGTTGAGAGGAGACTAAGGTTTGAGAGATGTCGGGCATATAATCTCTAGTGAATTTATGATCTTTTTTATATTGAGAAGGCATGATTAAGTACCTAAATACAAACACAAGACAATATTTCTCCAATCACTCATATGAAAATCAAAAAGGAAAACGAAAAATGAAAATGTGTTATATCAATTTCTTGAAAAACATAGGATTGAATCCATATCATTTTCATGTTCACAATGTGTCTATTACATCATTGACCAAGAACACATGATCTATGTTATATCAACAATGGATTAGAACATTGGTTTTTCAAAACAAGGTTTTTAGGTAAGCATTAACAATGTCATTACCTACTTGTTCATGGGTTCATCTCAAATCCATCTTTTAACCAAAATCATTTAGCCTAAATTCGGATTTGTTCTACAAGTGGGTTTTAGTGAAATCTTAATGAATATCAACCTAAGGAATCATAGTAAGATTACCATGTCAACCCACATTCCTATTAAGGTTTTAATTCAATTTCAATTTTAAAAATCCCCAATTATGAAAGGATGAACCCTAGAACAAAATAGATGAAATTGAAAGAAAATACTTACAATTAATTGATGTTAGATGAAGGATGAGTGAAACCCACAACTTGGAATCAATTAATTTGAGTGATTGAAGTTTTTAGAAGCTTCAATAATGGTGGAAAGGTAAAACCCGTCGGCTGTGTGTTTTTGGGAGAGAGAGAGTTTGGTTTGAAAAAGAATAAAAAACACAAACTGGCGCTCTGACAAAAGTTACTGCCCGCGGTACCTTATCGATAAGGAACCGCGGGTTTGAGCCGCGGAGATAAGGAACCGCCTGCAGAGGCAGGTTTCTATCTCTGAAAAGCGCCAAATTTTGAAAATCCATTTTTTCTAAAATACTTAAAATTAAATCATGAGCCTTTTAGAATATCATTGGATCATCATAGCACTAAGCAATATGCCTTAACAAAGGATTACGAGTTAAATCAAGATCGAAAAGAACCAAAACGGACAAACGACTACTCGTAGCAAAACGACTAAGTGGAGAGAAATCAAGGGAAGTGAATCAAGACTAGGATCAATGCTCAAGGGATTAATGACAATCTTCAAATAGTGGTAACGAGGAGCTTGTGTCATATATAGTGGTTTAAGACGTGCCTTTCCGGCGAAACGTTAAACGGCTTTGGTAATGAATAAGCACAAAGCAATTATTCAAGTATAGACTAAGATCACTTTCAATAATAGTCTTAGTCTAAACAAAAATATGAGCAAGGTATTAATTCACTTTCTCTCCCACAAAGGGCCTACTAACCGTATGGGTGCAAACCATAGAAATCATGCTTGATACTTTAAGCTTCTACTAACTCACTCTACATCACCATAGTGAGTCAAGTATCCAAGCAATGAAGGTTCGAGAGGATAAAGGAAAAGAAGCACAAACCACAAATAAATGTCAAGGCAAGGATGCCGAGAACAAGCACATAGTCAAGTAATGATCAAAAGAATGATCAAAGGGCATGTGGGAGAACGAAAGCGTACCTTGGCCACAAAGATCAATCCATGAAGGAATAAGTGCTATGCCCAATCAATGACTATGATGAGTACTAAGTCTTCAAGGACTAGTATCATTCCCAATCATCTTGGTATCATCATTCAAAGATGTTAAAGATCAATGAAAATGATTCTTCTACAAGTGCAAGTAACTCAATCCACAACCAATTAAGTGATTGATCTTCATGAGTACCTACACAAAGCAAGATGCAAACTAGTAGATACATTTCAAGAGTATATCTAAAATGCATAAAGGCTACTAATCTTAAGTGGGATGCAATATTATCAATTAAAAGACCTATTTTTCAAAGAAAACATAGTTTTGACCAAAGAGAAACTTTAGTATAACTAGACCTTCTAATTTGAGGAGATAATGGATCGATCCAAGTTTTAAAGTACAATATACTTCAAAGATCTTGAGTGACCATCGCTCAGATACCAATTGTAGAAACTAGAAGGGGGGGTTGAATAGTTTCTCTTCGATTGGTGACCAAATTAAAATTGCTTTCAATTTGGTTTGTATCAAAACTATCTTTTACTTAAAGCTAAGTTGCATAATGATTAGGTTCAATTGAAATGCACTAGCAAGAATAATAAGCAAGTATAATGATAATGAAATAAGTAAAGAGCAAGGAAGGAGACAACCTAGTGGGAAGACACCAAGATTTATAGTGGTTCGACAACGAGGCTCTATCCTCGTTTCTACTCCACTCCTCGAGTACACCTACTCGAGATTTCCACTATATCCACAAGCTCCCTTCTCGGCGGAGAAAACCTTACATCGTTGCTTACATTATTTTCCGACACTAAGCTAAATGTCGAGACCTAATCTTTAGCTAGGACTAATCTACACGACGTTGCCTACTTCACAATTAACGACACAAGGCTAGATGTCGAGTTCTAATCTTAAGGTAGAACCAATCTTCACGACGTTGCCTACTTCACCATTTTACGACACAAGGCTAGATGTCGAGTTCTAATCGAAAGCTAGAACCAATCTTCACGACTCTTCACTTTGAAGCTAAGTGAGAACTTTCACACAACACAACTACTAATCACTTTAAAGTTTAGTGAGAACTCACAAGACACAACCACATCATTTTATAGTTTAGTGAGAACTCCTAATTAAATCTATTACAACTCAACTAGACTTATCCAAGTACACACATGTAGCTTGGATTTACACAACACAGATCCAAGCAAACACATATGCAATGGATGTACACAACAAATCCAAGTATTCACAAATAACTTGGATGAACACAACTAGTCCAAGTATTCATAAATACATTGGATTGACCTAAAACAAAAAGGTATCATGATGAATATGACTAGCTCATAAATTCATCTTTATCACTACACTAGTGAGTGAGTGATCTTCTCATTGGACATGGTAAAGGAGGGGATCAAGAGGATAATCGTATGTAAACATCCTTAATAAATTAAGTGATCATTTACTAATGATTATTCTATAGAAAATAGAAAAAGGGCTGAGAAAAACGTCCAAGAGGCTTGCTGGAAAATGAGATTTGACCCATTATTTAAAGGAGACAAAGTTACAACGGATCTATAACGGCTACTGTGCGCGGTACCTTATCTCACCCCGCGGTACCATATCGCTAAGGTACCGCGTAGGTACTTAGGGTACCGCCACTAGACTCTGCTCCGTTTTTTTATCTTTTAGTGGGGTGGGAATATCTGAGGTATTTGAACCCTTCAAAGGATATTCTAACAGCATTGGAATATGCCATTTTCAAATTTTCATTTTCCATTTTAATAAAACATTTTCTAAAAAAGAAAGTTTATTAAAAAGTCTTTTGTCTTATTAACAAAAGTGAGTTTTAAGGATAATCATTTTGATGATCAATAAGTATGATTAAGAAAGGTTAGTGATATGATTATTACCTTGATGATAGTGTTAGTTAAATAATTCATTTTGTGTTTCTACACTAAATGTGTTGTATGGTTTGTTGTGATCAAAACTAAGAAAGATTAGTTAACACTAATAATGTTTTTAGGCATTACTTGCATTAACAAATCTTAAAACATTTTTCTAAGTCTAAGAAAAATGTTAAAACTGAAAATTATAAGTTTTTACCACTAAAAGACAAAAAACAAAAAGTTAAAAAGTTAATTGTGGAAACCTTGGTTTCCGGATCTTTGAAGCTACTAGGAATGCATCATGTTCATATGATTAAATAATCAAAGCGGAATTAGAACATAACACATTAACAAGGTGTTTAGGCACGAATAACATGGATTAAAACATATGGATTGCTCATTATATTAATAACGAACAACCACTAGACGTGTATACATTGAATCCCACGTCTAGTCGACACACACTTTAGGTTTACATTGTGAATGAATTATATGAATAAAACCTAAGGCCCTTGGTTCCTTTTATAGTGTAAGGATTAGGGTTTACAAGAGATAAGAATGAATAAACAAGTAAATCTTCTATTTAAATAAACTTATGCAGAATATCTTTTGCATGTTTATCTAAATAGAAGCTTCCATAAGCTTCTTTGTCTACGTTTTGTCAATGCTTGAATTGCATGTGACAATGCTTGGATAGCACACGACAATGCTTGAGCCATCAACGCCTAATTAACTCTTGTCAACGCCCAAATTAGTCTTGACAACGCTTAGACAATAACTTCACGTTTTCTTCATTTTTGAGTTTTTGCCACATCAACTTTTTGACCCAACAATCTTCCCCTAGTTGATAGTGGCAAAACTCTATGTGTATCTCTTGTAAGTTGTACATGTTCTTCAAATTGCTTCCCCTCAAGTATAGCATGTATTTCTTCCCCTTTTTGTCCCATCAACAAGGAAGTAAACAATGTTGCAATCTTTGAAGATTCTCCATATGTAGGCTCTGTGTAATGATCTTGAAGAAAAATAAATAAAGTATTCTTGATGTAGAAGTAGAATAACCCAACCTTGTGTTCCATGTCTTGTACTATCCACGTGACTAAGAACTTATAGGCAAATTATAAGTAGACCTCGATCCCTTGTCAATATTCTCATCCTTTGTGAGACACTGAGCACGATAATGTAACTCCTTCAAGTGTTATGACAAGTCTTCATCACCAACCATGTAAAGCACGAACAAGTTACCTTTAAAGTCAGTGGCTGGAAGTGCATGACTTTAAGATATGATAGAACACAAACTCGCGAAAATCTTCTTCAATCATCAAACTTACCATAAGAATTCTTCCCCTTAAACTAACACCTCTTCATGATGATTTTAATGGAATCACATCTTCATACCATATGTAAAAGTACTAGACCGGATAACTCTTTCGCAAGGCTATCCCGATTACATAGTTTAAATATCCATCAAATTCCCATAAAAAGTTGCTAACTTGCTTTAAGATCATTAATTCCTTTTAAAAATATCCGAGCCATAAATATCACCATGATATTCTAAATTAAAACGGAGATTCCATGTACCTTCGTGTGTAATTACTCCTTTTTGTGTGCTAAAAACGTCCAATTTTCTCAAATAGCAGCAAACCTTGTGTTGTCCAATATCCTCTTATGTCCAATATCTTTGGCAGATGTATTTTCCAATATCGGACAATACTTATCAGCGTTGAAGTTTATATATCGGACGACACTGTCAACTCTATCAGCGTTGACTTATTCTGTCAGCGTCAAATTAAAGCTTGTCAGCGTCAAACTTAAACCTTGTCAGCGTCCACGTCTTTTTCACTTGTCAACGTTGAATTAAATATCAATGTTATCTTTCAATCAATGCTATCATGTCACCATCATAGTATTCTAACCTTGAAACGATTTAAACCAATCACATTCGGCAAACCGTGTGAACACTCAATTTTCCTCCAATAACATTCGTCATATTGGAAATCATGTAGAGGATCAGTAACATGGAATAGCATGTAGAGAATCAGTAATATATTAACGAACATGTATTTTTCTCCTTTTTACCGTGTGAACGCAGGTCTCTCAACCAATCACAAAGAGATTATCGTGTGAACACAAAGCTATAGGAACAATATAAATTAGTCGTGTGAATGCTTCTTCAATCGTGTGAACGCAAGATTGTCTACCAATAGAATTCTTGGAATCGTGTGAACACTTCAATACCAAACAGTGCTACTAACGATCTAACCATTGTCACAGCCATGATTCACATCTGATTTAATAGGCAGTCTCTTCTTCTTTTGAAAACACACGTGATGACCTAAGCACTTTGTAATGGCTGATTCAATACCTTACGCATTGCTACTTAAACAAAGCACTTTTTCATTGTTTAGGAACAACGATCATTAAACAATCAGCCTCTAATCACGAACATAACACATCTTTTCTGTTTTGAAGTAGATCTAGGGTTTATAACTTTGTTCATCAAAACCCTAACTTAGGGTTTATAGATTAACCTTAGATCATGTAATAAGTTGAATCACCACAGCCACAATCCTTATAACATCATGCTTTTTATGTAGATCTAGGGTTTGAGAAACCCTAGTTCATGATTTCATGTGAAAGCAATAACATTAATACCTTTAATCAGTGAACTTCGACCTTGAATAACTTCTTCATTAGAGCTCAGATCGAAAATCCCTTCGGTGAGATTCTAGACACAAGTGCCAAGAATCTACAGTTCAAAAATCACGAAGATCCAACGGTTAACGAAGGAGAGATCGTGTTTTGAACATGGCTGTCCATAGAAAACTGCATTCATCCTACTGCTGACTTTGACACTCAATAACTTTTGCCTGGGGATAAAACTCGACAATACCTCCGGTGGATGTTAGATCTATGTATGTAGAACACACATATAAAATTTTGTGACGATCCAACGGTTCAATCAAAAGTTATGACCTTCTGAATACTGCTGCGCACACAAAAACGTCCAGAAAAACCCTAGACGGATTTTTCTTTTCTTCTCGAAACACGAACACCTTGTTGGTCCTAGCATCACGAGCCACGAGGCTCTGATACCAATTGTGGAAACCTTGGTTTCCGGATCTTTGAAGCTACTAGGAATGCATCATGTTCATATGATTAAATAATCAAAGCGGAATTAGAACATAACACATTAACAAGGTGTTTAGGCACGAATAACATGAATTAAAACATATGGATTGCTCATTATATTAATAACGAACAACCACTAGACGTGTATACATTGAATCCCACGTCTAGTCGACACACACTTTAGGTTTACATTGTGAATGAATTATATGAATAAAACCTAAGACCCTTGGTTCCTTTTATAGTGTAAGGATTAGGGTTTACAAGAGATAAGAATGAATAAACAAGTAAATCTTCTATTTAAATAAACTTATGCAGAATATCTTTTGCATGTTTATCTAAATAGAAGCTTCCATAAGCTTCTTTGTCTACGTTTTGTCAATGCTTGAATTGCATGTGACAATGCTAGGATTGCACACGACAATGCTTGAGCCATCAACGCCTAATTAACTCTTGTCAACGCCCAAATTAGTCTTGACAACGCTTAGACAATAACTTCACGTTTTCTTCATTTTTGAGTTTTTGCCACATCAACTTTTTGACCCAACATTAATTAAAATAGCAATTTAATGTAAAAAAATATAAAATGAACAGTAACTGAAAAATAAAATAAACTAAAAAATCAAAAATTAAATAAGAAAAATAATAAAACTAATTTCAAAGTCTAATTGCTGACAATGACATGTTGACTGATTTGTTTTCTTGTGTAGCAGGGGGAACTGAATACACTAGCAGTGGGAATTGGTTCCCACTGCTTTAACAGAAAAACGAGAACTGTGCACTTTTTGGCTTATAACTTTTTGAATACTTGGTGTTTTGGACAAATATTGGCACCCCACAACCAGTTAGGTTGTGGGGAGTCACAAAAAATGTAAAAACAACAACTACTTCACAAGAATAGCACATAAATTGGCCAATTAAGTCACTGTTTATGCTAATGATGTTCTGATGAATAGTGAACTGATATACTAGGTGCACAAAAACGGATTTTAACTGCCAAGAACTTGTACAATACTAAACCAAATCACTTAAAAGCTAGCTAGAAACCTATATTAGCCTATTCTCTAACAATCTACAAGATTACTTGGCAAATTTTTCACTAAACAAAGCAGAAAATGGCTTACTAATTTCTAAGCTATATAATACCAATTTTTATCATGCAACTTCACTTAAATCCTACCCAAACTAAAAACCAAGGCTGAAATATACCTCTAACTAGTAAATAAGGTGTGTCTAAACTGATTTCAAGCTTAAATTTGTCACCAATCTAAGCTTAAAGCCTAAATCCAAACACCCCCTTATTTTCTGAAATATAAAATTAATCAAAGGAAACTCATTAAAAACTACACAAATCTGATTGCCATCTATCTAAACATGCATATCAAGACTAAAATAGCCTAATCCAACAGAAAATACCAACACTCAAGCAAGATCACACCAAATCACATAAATATCACAAAAAAACTTAGAAACAAAACCAAATGGGGTTCAAGCCGTAACCTTGGGCTGTTGCCTTCCAAAAGATATTGTTTGAGCTTTTTGAGAGCTTATGAGATGTGTGTTGGGCTTGTTGATGTAGAGAACTAGGGTGGGGACTACAGCAGTCCCAAACACCCCCAAATGTCTTCAAAGCTTGTACCTTGAACCTGCCAAGAGAAAAAGCCAATAAAAAGTGAAGTGATACAAAGCTTATAGGCTATAAGCTTGACTTATTGATAAGTCAGCTTATAGCTTATAGCTATAAAAATAAAACAAAAAAAATATTTTGAAATTGAATTTTTCTTTCAAAAGCCTTTGGAACTTTTGAAACAACCAAACCTTGAAACCTTTTAACAAACTTTGATAAAAACTCAAACCAACATCAACATTCCACTTTCACTTCCTGTTGATGGAGGATTTAAATATTTAAAAAGCTTCTTCAAGAACAACTATTAAAAACGGATTTTTCTGAAAAATAATGTGTTTCTTAAACTAATTGCATAAAGTAAATCTTACACTAAGAAGAACTGAAATATGGAACTCAGTATTATGCAATCTAAAAACTTTTCATTTTCATTAATTCATTTAAAAAAATACATAAAACTAGAACAAGAGAAATATAATGGCTAGACTATGCTATTTATACAAATGAGATGAACATTCTAGATTAGCTAAACCCTAAACAGCTGATGTCCAAAATGCCCTTGGTCTTGACTTGGAATCTTGGTCAAAATCGTGTCCATGTGATTGCCAGTAGCTTAGGATGATCTTGGTCATTGAGTGTAGCCTTTGGGACCAAGAAATCATTGTGGAACGTTGATAGACTGTAGAGATTCCATGTTTACCAAAAATGAACAAACAGGGGAAGGACGGGGACCCACTTGTGGTCACGGGATGGGCATGGTTTGTTGTGGGTTGTGATGAGGTTGGGTTGAATTAAGGATCTGGAAATTATTAACAAAAAACCCTTTGGTTTAGTTTAAATTTAGGATTAGGGTTTATGTTGGTTTAGGGTGATGAATAGGTGAGTTAGATCACTTGGGTAATTAAGATTTTTTAAAACCCGTGTTTAGTGGGAACATTAAAAAGGGTGTTGACTGGTTTGACCAGTTTAGTTAATAAACTGGGTGTGTGAGGTGTTGGGTCGGGGTTTCAGGTTTTGGTGGTGGGGATTGGGCTTGTGAGTGGTTTGACTGGGTTAATGGTAGATTTTGACTGGGTATGGGTTTACATAATGGCAAAACAGCCCCCTGACCTTCCTTGTCTTTTTCATGTTGTATTAAATAGCCAAAAATCCCATTTCCCTTTATAACAAGTTTGGGCAGCTTGTCAATTTTGGCACAACAAGTTTTGTAAACTTTGTATAAGGACCTCTCTTGTAATTTCTTCATATTCCAAGGACTAAACTTGTAAATACTTGATATTTTAGGGACCCACAAGTAATTTTGAGGACTTATAGGGGTATAAAATGACAAGTCTTTAATTCTTGAGGGACCAATCTTGCCAATCTTCAAAACTTCAAGGGCATTTTTGCAAATTCCATATTTGGGCCCGGTTCTTTGTGCAGCTTCGTTTCCCATGTTCGTTTTTGCTTTATTCTTGTAATATTTTGGTGAATTCACGATATCCGTACCTGAAATACACAATGAACAAACACAGGCACATTTTTGGGTATTTTGATGATATTTTAAGCGTTTTAAGCATGATTTGGACGATGAGACTATGTATAATTACAGTCTCATCACTCCCCCATACTAAACCATTGCCGTGTCCCCACGCAATGCTAGAATTAAGTATCATAGCACTTCCAAAATTCATTTTATGATGACATTTATTGAAGACATAAATTTAAATAAACTACTACACACGTTTTAGACATAATGTATTGTTTTCATCACGAGAAAGTGACTTTTGGGATCATAGAATAAGAACACGTGAATGCTTCGTTAGAAATAATTTCGTGGTCCTCGATTTTCACCCAATTCCATGCCAAGCGTGTAACGAGATCATTGTTATTATAAGTTAGCAACACGATCACATCTCATGAGTGTTAATTACACACCTAAGCTCCCTTATTCCTACTTGGTATCTCTTATATTTTATTATGTCTTAATGATCACGAGGATACATCATTGACTTATGCGTGAATAGAGATTAAGTCTAAAAATAGAGTCTTAACGGTGTAACTAAAATCATTAAATTAATAATTCACCCTAATAGACAACGATGTCAAAAAATTAAGTCAACAAGAAGGATCGATAAACACAGTTTTCTAACGGTTTTGAACATGAGACTTATTACCAAGACTTTTATACGCCCCCTAACGGAAGGGCCTTATTATCTTTGGTTTACCTCCATCTTTTATTCAACTTCGCCATGAAGCTTTTATTATGACTTCGGTCTTGCCTTGCCTTTTATTATCCCCCTCATCGGTGGTTTTATTAGCCAAAGACGTATATCCTCACGCTAAAGCGAATTTTGGATCTTTAAAGCTTCAAAGATTAAGGCTTGATTCACTTTCAATTTGGGCATAGATTTTTCGGCCTTGTGAGCTTCAAATTTTTGCTTAATTTAGGTGAGCACTTGAAATCTTATTATTAGGTGAAGCTTTCGATTATTCGGGTGCCAATACTTCAAAACCATGACGCTGGCGATACCTTAATGTTTTCCCAATTTAATTACATGGAAGCTACTAAAACAAATTAGAAACCAACAATAGTGACTAAACCGCTAAATCAATATTTATTAACAATTTATTATGCAAAAGCGTGGGGAAAATAAGCTAATAAGTACTACACATGAGATCGTGACGATTACGAGACTTATAAATAACTCTATCATTTCTCGTCCTCATTTAAGAGACTTAGCGTAAAAATTTAAGGAATCGAAGCTAAGTGCTCAACACGCACGGTCGAGTCAAAAATTACTCTTATTCTCACCATCGGAAAACCTACATTCGTGTCTTAAACACTTATGAAAAATACGAAAAATTTTAAAATTTGGCCATTTTTAGCCTTATTTGCAACAAAACGATAACAAAAAGATGAAACATGGATTGCGTGTTGACGTAAGCAAAGTGAAGTATCTACTCACCCCCCCCCCCCCCCATACTAAAACTAAACATTGTCCTCAATGTTTCGAGTCTAGGGGTGAAAACACCCCCATACTAGAGACGAAGTCGAATGCTTAATCTCGAGCATGGAAAGGGTAAAACGAATAACCTAAAAGCCGTTTATGAATTATGCTAATAAGATAAACGTTAGAACATAAAAGGATATCATCGGATATCGGAATCTCCAAAGGCAACGATCGAAGCTCGAGTGATCCGTAAAACGAACACGAGAGGCTTCAATGATGACGATGAGCCTAATGAATCACAATCACAAACAACCACGAAACAAAGGTTGGAAGAGCACAAGTCCCCTCGTTACATTAACTAAGAAAGCGATTTTACAAGGATAAGCATGAGAATCCCCCACGAGGCACCTTGTTTTTTGATAACTGAGTCAAAAGCTCGACTCGAATCCTCATAAATGTGATCATTTAGGGATAATCATGGTTTGGTCATTTTTGGTGGGGCTTACATGATAAACAAGGCCCAAAAAGCAACCGGTACTAAGGACTAAGTCCTTTGATGATGTAAAATACCGGGATCGAAGATGGCGTCCTCGTTTTCATGGGATAACGAAACAACGCCACGTCAACATGTGCTAGAACCTCAAAGAGGTAGAAGAAAAGAGATGAGAAGTAGAAAGGTGGGGCAATGGGTAAGTCAACAAAATGAGCTACTCGAGGTAGACTCACACCAAGCAAACGAAAAGATTTTCCATTTATTGCATCGGTGGAAGACCGAGATTTCCCTTTACAAGCAATTCCGGGATCATAAATCTCGTCCTCGGTGGAGAAATGTGAGGGAACATAAGGGGCTTCCCCCACACTAGATCCACACCAACCGTCGTCAAAAGGAGTAGACGAGGTGGTAGCACTCATAAAACGCGGTGATGACGGAGTTAAACTTGTAGAAAAATCTTTTAAAACATTTTTAAAATCTTTTCCTTTTTCATCGTTTAAAAACTCTTTATGAAAACCCGATTTGATAATGTCGAAAATATTTGGCGTGTCAAATTCAAAATTAGTCGCGCTAAAAATCCTCACATTTAAGTCTTTGGTAGGTGGGGGTGGCGGATTATATAAGTTCTCAAAACGTTTATCAATAAAGAACACCGCCTCCTCGGGGTCAACATACTCGTCATCCTCATGAACGTCGATCTCATCGATTTCTTCATCAAAGATAGGCTTGTCAAACCACGGTTTGTCATTCCCCTCCTTGAGTATCTTAGAAACTCTCTCGAAAAGATCACGATCAAGCACGAAACCATCATTCTTTTGTGGGGATTGTTGATAAGTTAAATCCTCACGAATGTGTAAACGTAATTCTCTTTTGAGGAGTGTTGATTAGGTAACTCCTCGAGAATTGGACTTTTAGTGGTCACATGAGTTGGTTCGTCATCGAAAATAAGACGTTCCAACTCATTAAGTTCATCCTCGATTTTGGAAAGATCGACCTCACTCGTAGGTGGAAGTGAAGGCATAAGAGCTAGCTCTCGTTCAATGATTTCCTCAATCTCGGGATCAAACTCGTAATCATCGTACTTCACATGTTTCTTTTTAGGAGAATCAAAAATTGCATGTGGATTTTGAAGTACGTGATCAATCTCGGCAAAATCGCCATTATCATCGTCAAAGAAAGAGTCGATGTGAGCACTCACAACCATGGTCTTACAAGTCGAATGACTATGCTTAGGTGACTTTTCTAAGACAAGAGGATCGATGTCGATAAACCCTTTAGCCTCAACGGGTGTTGGGCTAGGCAAAGGAGGCACTTCGATGGAGTTAGAAGTTAAAGCCTCAAAGACGTGGTCCTTCGAAGGTGGTGAAGACGAGCCCATTTTGGTCATTGTCGTGATGGCACTAACGTCGCCCTTCGGAATTGGTGTTTCACTTGTTTCGCTAAATACATCCCAAAGTGAGTTTTCATCCATAAATTTACACATACCCTTTTGAATTAGGTACACGTACTCTTTATCATTGAAATCATCATCTTTAAAACCGTTTTTCTTAATTCTTTCAAAACATGCATTAAGCCTCATTCTTTCCGCTAAAGTGAATATTTTGAAATCATTAGGATTTGAATCATTAGGTTTTGAAACCTCGGTTTTTTCATTATCATTAAACACTTGGGATTTTCTAGCGAAAAAGTCCATTTTGTCATCCCCATATCTCATAGTAAGTCTCCCCTCGTGAACGTCGATTACGGTTCGAGCCGTCGATAAGAATGGTCGGCCTAAAATAATGGGACATTTAGGGTCACACTCGTAATCGGATATAACGAAATCCGTGGGAAAAACAAACTTTCCAACTTTGACATAGACATCCTCGGCTATTCCAACTGGTATAAGAGGCGTACAATTTGCAAGCTCGATTGTCATGTTCGTGGGGGTAAGTGAAGGCAATCTCATCAATTTCCAAAGAGAATGAGGCATGAGATTGATGCTAGCACCTAAATCGGCAAGGGCTAAACATCCCTCAATCTCGGAAAAATCCCAAGGTAGTAGAAATTGGCCCGGATCCTCTTCCTTTCTCGGCATACGCCTTTTGGGTTTTTAAGAAGGATCGAAGCACAAGTTTCTTCAAGGGTTACTTTGGTAAGGTCGATAAAGCTCTCTTTTTGAACCGTGGATGGAATTTGAGGTACACGAGGGTGTGCACTCTTTTCCTTGGTCGCCACGTTCACCCCATCGACTTTAGAACAATAAGACGTCTTAGAAGTCGAGGGTTGAGAAGAAGGAACAACTCGAAATCCTTCAAGGTTAGGGGTAATCACACGACCTTTCTCACGAGACGAGGCGGCTTTACATTGTTCCTTCGGATTTGCAACGGTGTCACTAGGTAACGAACTCGATGACGCACCCGAGGACTTGTTCATAATGGCCGAAAACATCTTTTTAATGTCAACTTGTCCTTGCTCAATATTTGTGTTTTGAAGTTTCAAAGTATTTGTAAAGTCGTTTTTCAAAGTAACAGTTTCTCCCTCTAATCGTCTCATATTAGCCTCATTCGTTTTCATGTAATTTTGAAAATCGTTTGACGAACTATTTTGATTTGAATTAAAGTTCCCTTGGTTTTGATTACTTCTTTGAAAATTTCCTTGATTCCCACTTGAAAAATTGTTACCTTGATTATTGTTGTTTTGAAAACCCGAGTTTTGATTGTTGTTGTTATCTCGGTTTTGCCAATTCAAATTCCGACCTTGATTATAACCTTGATTTTGATTCGAAAAATTTCCTTGTTGATTGTTTCCTTGAAAATTGTTGCTTTGATTATAATTGCCTTGTTGTGATGGACCCGCGTTATTTTGATTTTGAAAATTGTTGTTTCCATTTAACGCACTCACATTCGACGTTTGGCCATCCGTAGCCGCACACTCGTAATATTTATGAGGTCCACCACAAAACGTACACGAAACCTCAACCGCTTTCACCGTAGCGGGAGCGTCTTTCTTTTGCATCTCAACGAGAAAAGACGTAAACACATTCGTCAACTTATCGACTTTCGCATCAACCCTCTCAATGTCGCGATTAGAACTACTAACATTGGCGACATTGGCAACACTCGGTGCGTTGCGGAGTTGGTAAACCTTGGATCGGTTTTCGATAATTATCAATGCATCTTTCGGAGTCTTACACAAAAAGTTGCCACCGGCGGCGGAACTCAACGAATCTTGTTCTTGAAAATTAAGGCCGTTGTAAAACGTATCGATTTGGTGCAACTCGGAAAAACTATGGTGAGGACATTGCGTAAGCAATTCCTTAAAACGATCCCACGCGTCTCTAAAAGATTCATTCGGATTTTGCTCAAATTCGTAATTTCATTCTTGAAAAACGTCGTCTTAGACGGTGGGAAAAAATAATTAACGAACTTGGAAACGAGATCCTTCCACGTAACTATCGAATTAGGTGGCTATTTCTCGTACCAATCCTTGGCGGCACCATCGAGCGAGTACGGAAAAAGCATAAGCTTGACGACATTGGTGTCGACGTTCTTAAACTTGCTCGTGGCTAAAAGACGATCAAAATTCCGAATATGGTCGTGAGGATTATCGGCTTCACGACCTCGAAACTTTGTAGCTTGGATCCACGAAAGCATTCCGCTCTTAATCTCACAATTCTCCGCTTCGATAGCGGGAATTACGATCGCGTCTTCATAACCCTCGGTGGGCGCTTGGAGCAATTCCATTATCGAACGATTGTCGGCCATCTCCTCTACGGTTTCTTCAACAACGATATTAGGTACGTCGTTTCTAATTCTCGTCTACGTCGTCGATTCCTTCGATTACGATTGTGTCGATTCGAAGCTTCGCTAGAATTGGAATAATCCTTCGATCGAGTGCGCATGCACTAAGCGTAGAATGGGTGGTAGCAAAGAAGATTCTTTTTGCGGCTTTTTGATTTTTTCAATATTTTTGGTTTTTGATTGGTTTTTTAATTTTTTTGGATTTTTGTTGTATTACGTAGACACAAATCTACAAATCTCCCCTCGAATCGATCTTCTCGATTAAAGGAAACTCAAGGAATGAAAACGATCACGTGGAGTGAACTCCTTCGATGACTTTAGAACGTTGGTGGAACACCAAAACGTTCAAGAGGGTTTAATCTTGAAAACATAAGCAAATATAATATACGTAGATAATACTTGGGCGGCAACCCCTCGATTAGCCCTCTTTCTCAAAACACGCACAAGCAAGCGGGGGAAACGAGGCAGCGCTAAGCACTTAAGAGCCTTTTTCCCTTAGGTCGTGAAATACAACCGCCTTATACCCACCTTATAGTTTGTGTTAATTGAAATTAAGCCTCAAGAAAGTATTTATCTATTTTGCCTTTAAACTTTTGCTTTAGATTCAAATACAATGATCGAGTGATGAAATCCCAAATCAAGGTTGCGTTTTCACGCTTTTGGAGTACTTGTATATTTATTGTTCTTACGTAAATATAATATAGTAATAATATATTCACAAGAAAAACGAAAACCAATATATCTACAATATAGTAAAGATTGTTGTGTGTTTAATTTAGGAAAATTAAACACGATTTATTTGGATACTATAATATAATAAGTAAAAATAACAAAAATGAGTATGTACGATATTCACGCTTTCCAAAAAAAAATTGAAAAGCCAAAACGCACTACTCACACAAACACGATACTAATAATGGCACACTAAAAACACCTCCCCGGCAGCGGCGCCAAAAATTGATGTAGTGTAATCGTACACTTTTAGGAAAAACGCGTATGTGGCAAGTATTAAGTTGCACGTTTTAGGAAAAACGCGAAACCGAATAAATGCGGGTTCGTTCTCGAAGGAGGTGTGTGCATTAATGTTCCAATTATATAAAATCAAGTTTGGATTAGTGTCGTTTTTGGGTAAAGAGAGAAAAAGTAAAGACGAGCTACGATTACGATTAAACTACGACGTTGACGTAAAACGATGACGTAATTACGTAAAACGCGACAAAATTAAAAATTAAACCTAAAAATTAAGTAAAAGCTTAAACTAAGTCTAAAATAATATAAATAAGAATAAAAATCCAACAAATATATTTTAAAACATTTTATTAATTAAATATTCAATTTTTAATGCTAATTAAAGCCCTAAAATTAAATATAATTAAAAAAATGTCCAAAATATTATTTTATTGAACTAATAAGTCACTTATATTATTTAAAGACTAAAAAGTATTTTTCCTAAATTTTAAAAGCTATTTTTCTATTTTTAAAACACTAAAAACTATTTTTAAACTAAAATAATCATAAAAAAATAATAAAATAATGCTAAAAATAATTTGACAATTTTAAAAATCCTAATTTATACTAAAGAACAGTAAAAAAAGGAAAAAGTTTGAAAAATGTAAAACTTTTCACTAAAAGACAAAACTGATATTAATTAAACCTTAATTAAACTAAATTTAATTCTAAAAAAATAATTAAAAAGTGAAAAGTAAAAACTTTTTAAACTAAAAATCTTAAAACATTTTTCTGAGTCTAAGAAAAATGTTAAAACTGAAAATTATAAGTTTTTACCACTAAAAGACAAAAAACAGAAAGTTAAAAAGTTAATTAAAATAGCAATTTAATGTAAAAAATATAAAATGAACAGTAACTGAAAAATAAAATAAACTGAAAAATTAAAAATTAAATAAGAAAAATAATGAAACTAATTTCAAAGTCTAATTCCTATTTTCAGTCACTAAAGACAAAAAAATGTAAAAGCTGACAATGACATGTTGACTGATTTGTTTTCTTGTGTAGCAGGGGGAACTGAATACACTAGCAGCGGGAATTGGTTCCCACTGCTTTAACAAAAAAACGAGAACTGTGCACTTTTTGGCTTATAACTTTTTGAATACTTGGTGTTTTGGACAAATATTGGCACCCCCACAACCAGTTGGGTTGTGGGGAATCACAAAAAATGTAAAAACAACAACTACTTCACAAGAATAGCACACAAATTGGCCAATTAAGTCACTGTTTATGCTAATGATGTTCTGATGAATAGTGAACTGATATACTAGGTGCACAAAAACGGATTTTAACTGCCAAGAACTTGTACAATACTAAACCAAATCACTTAAAAGCTAGCTAGAAACCTATATTAGCCTATTCTCTAACAATCTACAAGATTACTTGGCAAATTTTTCACTAAACAAAGCAGAAAGTGGCTTACTAATTTCTAAGCTATATAATACCAATTTTTATCATGCAACTTCACTTAAATCCTACCCTAAAAACCAAGGCTGAAATATACCTCTAACTGTGTGTCTAAACTGATTTCAAGCTTAAATTTGTCACCAATCTAAGCTTAAAGCCTAAATCCAAACACCCCCTTATTTTCTGAAATCTAAAATTAATCAAAGGAAACTCATTAAAAACTACACAAATCTGATTGCCATCTATCTAAACATGCATATCAAGACTAAAATAGCCTAATCCAACAGAAAATACCAACACTCAAGCAAGATCACACCAAATCACATAAATATCACAAAAAAACTTAGAAACAAAACCATATGGGGTTCAAGCCGTAACCTTGGGCTGATGCCTTCCAAAAGATATTGTTTGAGCTTTTTGAGAGCTTATGAGATGTGTGTTGGGCTTGTTGATGTAGAGAACTAGGGTGGGGACTACAGCAGTCCCAAACACCCCCAAATGTCTTCAAAGCTTGTACCTTGAACCTGCCAAAAGAAAAAGCCAAGAAAAAGTGAACTGATACAAAGCTTATAGGCTATAAGCTTGACTTATTGACAAGTCAGCTTATAGCTTATAGCTATAAAAATAAAACAAAAAAATATTTTGAAATTGAATTTTTCTTTTAAAAGCCTTTGGAACTTTTGAAACAACCAAACCTTGAAACCTTTTAACAAACTTTGATAAAAACTAAAACCAACATCAACATTCCACTTTCACTTCCTGTTGATGGAGGATTTAAATATTTAAAAAGCTTCTTCAAGAACAACTATTAAAAACGGATTTTTCTGAAAAATAATGTGTTTCTTAAACTAATTGCATAAAGTAAATCTTACACTAAGAAGAACTGAAATATGGAACTCATTATTATGCAATCTAAAAACTTTTCATTTTCATTAATTCATTTAAAAAAAAATACATAAAACTGGAACAAGAGAAATACAATGGCTAGACTATGCTATTTATACAAATGAGATGAACATTCTAGATTAGCTAAACCCTAAACAGCTGATGTCCAAAATGCCCTTGGTCTTGACTTGGAATCTTGGTCAAAATCGTGTCCATGTGATTGCCAGTAGCTTAGGATGATCTTGGTCGTTGAGTGTAGCCTTTGGGACCAAGAAATCATTGTGGAACGTTGATAGACTGTGGAGATTCCATCTTTACCAAAAATGAACAAACAGGGGAAGGACGGGGACCCACTTGTGGTCATGGGATGGGCATGGTTTGTTGTGGGTTGTGATGAGGTTGGGTTGAATTAAGGATCTGGAAATTATTAACAAAAAACCCTTTGGTTTAGTATTAATTTAGGATTAGGGTTTATGTTGGTTTAGGGTGATGAATAGGTGAGTTAGATCATTTGGGTAATTAAGATTTTTTAAAACCCGTGTTTAGTGGGAAAAATAAAAAGGGTCTTGACTGGTTTGACCAGTTTAGTTAATAAACTGGGTGTGTGAGGTGTTGGGTCGGGGTTTCGGGTTTTGGTGGTGGGGATTGGGCTTGTGAGTGGTTTGACTGGGTTAATGGTGGGTTTTGACCGGGTATGGGTTTACATAATGGCAAAACAGCCCCCTGACCTTCCTTGTCTTTTTCATGTTGTATTAAATAGCCAAAAATCCCATTTCCCTTTATAACAAGTTTGGGCAGCTTGTCAATTTTGGCACAACAAGTTTTGTAAACTTTGTATAAGGACCTCTCTTGTAATTTCTTCATATTCTAAGGACTAAACTTGTAAATACTTGATATTTTAGGGACCCACAAGTAATTTTGAGGATTTATAGGGGTATAAAATGACAAGTCTTCAATTCTTAAGAGACCAATCTTGCCAATCTTCAAAACTTCAAGGGCATTTTTGCAAATTCCATATTTGGGCCCGGTTCTTTGTGCGGCTTCGTTTCCCGTGTTCGTTTTTGCTTTATTCTTGTAATCTTTTGGTGAATTCACAATATCCGTACCTGAAATACACAATGAACAAACACATGCACATTTTTGGGTATTTTGATGATATTTTAAGCGTTTTAAGCCCGATTTGGACGATGAGACTATGTATAATTACAGTCTCATCAGATTGAAATCCGTAACCATGGTCGTTTTGAGGAGAGTTGTATATATACCCCTCCCTTCCTCCATAAATCTCGCAATTGAAGCAATTACCACCGTCGGGCGGACCTCCACAATATGGACAAGAGTAATATCCATCGTTGGACATGACGAAACGAGAATAGTGTTACGAGAATTAAACACTAGAGGGTTAGAAAAAGAATTAATTGATTAGGGGTAAGAAGAATATTTTTCATTTTTTATTGTTTTTTTAATTTTTTTTTTTGGTTTTTTGTTGTATTACGTAGACACAAATCTACAAATCTCTCATCGAATCGATTTCTCGATTAAAGGAGCCTCAAGGAATGAAAACGATCATGTGGAGTGAACGCTTTCGATGACTTTAGAACGTTGGTGGAACACCAAAACGTTCAAGAGGGTTTAATCTTGAAAACAAGCAAATATAACATATGTAGATAATACTTGGGAGGCAAACCCTCGATTAACCCTTTTTCTCAAAACACGCACAAGCAAGCGGGGGAAACGAGGCGGCGCTAAGCACTTAAGATCCTTTTTCCCTTAGGTCGTGAAATACAACCGCCTTATACCCACCTTATAGTTTGTGTTAGTTGAAATTAAGTCTCACGAAAGTATTTATCTATTTTGCCTTTAAACTTTTGCTTTAGATTCGAATACAATGATCGAGTGATGAAATCCCGAATCAAGGTTGCGTTTTCAATCTTTTGGAGTACTTGTATATTTATTGTTCTACGTAAATACAATATAGTAATATATTCACAAGAAAAACGAAAACGATAATGGGATATCTACAATATAGTAAAATGATTGGTTTGTGTTTAATTTAGGAAAATTAAATATGATTTATTTGGATACTATAATATAATAAGGAAAAATAACAAAAATGAGTATGTACGTTATATACGCTTTCCAAAAATTGAAAAGCAAAAACACACTACTCACACAAACACGATAATAATAATGGCAACTCAAAAACACCTCCCCGACAGCGGCGCCAAAAATTGATGTAGTAAAATCGTACACGTTTTAGGAAAAACGCGTATGAGCGGCAAGTATTAAGTCTTACGCTTTAGGAAAAACGTAAAACCGAATAAATGCGGGTTCGTTCTCGAAGGAGGTGTGTGAATTAAGTGTGCCAATATATAAAATCAAAGTTTGGATTAGTGACGTTTTTGGTTTAAAAGATAAAAATTAAAGACGAGCTACGATTATGATTACATAATACAAGGTTTTTGGCCCGTATAAAAATTAAAGTTCGAAGTAGTGGTCTAATCGAATTGATAACCGGATTTTAATGTGCGACTCAGTCGTTCTTTGGTGAAACAAAAGTGTGTCGTTGTAGTATATTAAAAATAAATGTGCAAAACAATTAAAGTAAATGGCTTAAAAGTAAATCTAAGTCTAATTTAAAATAAATGGTGCAAGTATTAAAAAGCGAGGCTAAAATTAAAAGGCACTAAATGTAAATAACGCAAACTTAAATCTAACTAAGGCAAACTTAAAACGCAACTAAAACTAAAAACTAAGGCAAGGCTAAAATAAATCTAAGGCAAATGAACTTAAAGCGCGACTAAGTAAAAAGGCGGGAAAAACAAAGTTCAAAATTAAAAGGCAGAAACTCAAAAGCTGAAATTAAAGAAACTGAAAATCACCCCTATCCGGAATAAACACTTACTCGGAATATGTCACCTATCCGGAATAAACCTTCTATGCGGAAAAATACCCTATTCGGAATGTAGGCCTATTCGGAATAAAGTTCTCTATCCGGAATAGTTAGCCTATTCGGATTATCTCCTCTATGCTGAATAACAACCCTATTCGGAATACTTATCCTATTCGGAATAATCACCCTATGCGGAATCTTTTCCCTATCCGGAATAACAGTCCTGTTCGGAATATACTCCTATACGGAATAAAACCCTATTCGGAATGACCTTCCTATTCGGAATGTTCTAATATTCCGCATAAGATGCTTGTTATATCCTTTACTCGGAATAGCTTTTGAAGATCAGAACCTGGGAAAGAGATTGCAGCGAAGAACAAGGAACAAAATATCATACGAATTTAAACAAAACTAAAGCAAATCAACCACAAGATTAAATCAAACAAACAAATAAACATATACTAATGATAAACAATCAATCCAAAATAATCAAACTCACAAAACTAAACAAAATAATCAAAACCACTTGATCAAAATAAGAAAAATAAGAACATGAACATAAACAATAAGAATCAAAGATTAAGAAAGGTAGGATGAGATTAACAAGATAAAGATAAAGATTAACAAGAATTAAAAGAAAAACTTACTTGAAATTAAATGGTAATTAAGGTGCAAGACAGGAATTTAAATTTGATAAGTATTTAAATGACAAGGTAAATAAAAGTGGAAGAACTAATTGTCATCTTAGCCAACAAAGAAAATGATTAACAACTAATGACTATTTATAGGGGAGGATTGAGGGTGCTTAGGAAGCTTCCTCCCCTCCTTCATTTTCTCTTAATTACAAGATTAAGTCCTTCCTTCTTTAATCTTCTTTTAATTGCACCATTAGTCCTTAAGCCTTTATTCTTCATTAATCTTGGACTTTAAATGGTTTTGCCTCGGGATTTCTTTGAACTCGTCTTGCATTCCTTCAATAAATTAGACTTGAGTTCTTCGGCTTTAAGTAAACTTCCGTCTTTTGACTTTTTCTTCGATAAATCTTCAGAATTGGTCTTAGACTTCCGTTCCTTTTGCACTCTTGACTTCTCGACTTCATCTTTCATCTTTTTCTTCAATAAAAGCCTGTGAATGCCGTGTTTTCCCCACTTTTCACAATTTCGTCCTAAATCACAACAAAAACACAAACCACGCATAATTCCGACATAAAAGACATAAAATACACGTTTTGGCTCGGTTATTATTGTAATTAAGTGGTAAAAAGGATGGGTGTTTACACACCTATCAAATCCCCTACACTTAACCATTGCAATGTCCTCATGCAATGCATTAGTTACAAAGCACGTTTACACTTTTCATCATAATCAATCCACATTGGCCTTTATTAAAGAGATAGAAAACTATAAACATTAAAGTAAAGAATTCAAAAGCATACCTTGGGTTTTGGAAATGTCATGAATAATCATCATCCTCAAGTTTTCACTTTCTCCAAACCAAGCTTAAAAACGAGATCATTGTTATTATAAGTTAGCAGACTAACACGAACTCATGTTGGCCAATTATTCACTTAGACTCCCTTATTCCTAGGTATATCTCTTATATTTTATTGTTGTCTTGAATGATCACGAAGATGCATTGTTTGACTTATTTCGATAGTTATTTAGTCCGAAAATAAAGTGAACGATTTAATCAATAGTTAGCTAAAGGACAAAATCTTTTAAAACTGCTTCTCGGGAGACGTTCATGAAGGTATGGTCTTCTATTCATAATGGAATTTCTTCACTTGAAGTTTTGAGAGATTCATACTTGGACCACGACTTCTTCATTTTTCTCCAATCTTTATTTTGGATTTTGATATACAACGATCTGCCTCCTTTTATGACTTGGATCTATTTATCCTCATACCTTGCTAGGGTCTTTTCGGATACACTTCTCCATGACTTTTGGGGAGTTTTTCCTTTACGCCGTGTGTCTCGATCCTTCATATTGATTTTCGATAAATGATTCTTCACATCACTTGGATCTTTAGCAACAAAATATAGCCCTCATGTCTTGTTAGGACCTTTTTGGACTCGCCAATCTTCGCGTCCCGCTTCAATAAGTTATGCCTTGGCTATGAACTCTAATTCATACCGAGCAACTTTTAAACGATCTTGGGCTAGAAGCTATGTAACTTTTCAAATCGTACAACCTTATTTATTGCAGATAAATTTATTAGCAAGCGATGGGAGAATAGGCTTATAATTAACTCACATAAATTCACGAAAGAATACCAAACTTATAATTGGCTCTATCATCTCTCGTTCTCCACAGTTTAAAATCTCAAGGAATGAGACTCGTGGATACTTAGCCTATTAAGTCAAAGTTTTGGGTTTTCGAGTCGCCTATAGGATCTTGCAAATTCTTAGACTTTTTCGAGTTTAGAAATTGCATTTTAAAGTTCCCTTGATAAACGACTCTCTAGGATCAATTATAGGAACTTTCGAAAAGTTCTTGTTCTTAACCCGTGAGAGTTAAGACTTTCTCGTTTTATAGCTCCGTATATAAAAGCCTAGCAAAACTTGACTTAAACACGTTAAGGATACTAGCTAGAGTAACTTAGATAAGTAAACTCGGGTTGAGTCAAAAGATTCACAACGTTTGAAAACTAAAACCACTTTTTTAAACATTTATTCTAGCAAAGAAAGAAAATAACTATATAAAGGGATAAAACTAATAGGCCAAAATAGATCAAAAATTTTGAAAAATGTCGAAAAATTGATTTTCCGGTTAAAATGAGGACAAATACAAGGAAAAGGCCACTTAACTTCGATAGAAGTCCCCCTACACTTAAGATAAACATTGTCCTCAATGTTTAAGCATGTGGGAGTAAACTCCCCTACACTTAGGACATTGTGCACTTTGTTTAAATCTCGCTAAGGAAGAGACAACTAAAGAGATTCCTATATTAATATTGGAAAATATAAAATAGTGAATCGAAAAGAGTTTAGGGTAGAACCAGGAAGAAGTGGAACACGGAATCACGGGTCGTCAAGAATCATCAAGAGTGGATCATTGAAGCTCGAATCCCTGATTAAAAAGTGAGGAGAGGAAAGCAAACCAAAGGGACTCCCCCTATACTTATGATAAGGAAAGCGAAAAGATAGATGCATGGGTTGCCTCCCAAGAAGCGCTTGATTTTTGTTAACCGAGTCATGAGCCTGACTCGACCTTGATCATTAACGGAAGGAGCATGAAATATATCCACCAGGATCAAAGACATAGTTTTCGTCCATCAAATAGCACAGGCTTAAGGCGAACAAGGCAAGACAAAGAAGAGTAGGCAAGGTTCCCTTAAGAAGCGATGGAGCACGGTGGAAGCAAGGGTGAAGTGGTGCAAGCAGATTTCCATAAGTTCCAAAGATATTTCCTTGTATTTCATTAGGTGGATACTGATATGGCTGCAGAATATCAATACCGGGGTCGAACACCTTTTCCTTTAGGGGAAAATAGCACTCAGGCTCAGCAGAGTGTGAAGAAGATCCGCGAAGAAGCACAACCTCGTCCTCAGAAGGGGGACAAAGAGGTGTTAAATCATATGTGCTGCGGATATTAGTGTCGACCGGTTTCTTCTCCTTTGAAAGAATGTTCTTCAAATCCAAAGTAGGATCAAGACGATAATCTTCAAAGTCCAAAGGAGGAGCATCACTCTCATGAGGGAAGTAAGTGTTGAGAAACATAGAGAAGTCTTCCTCAAATGAGTAATCGTCCAAAGTAGGATCGAGTGATGGCGGAGGATCTTCATTGTGTGAAGAATCGCTCGAAAGAGTATCGGCCTCATCAAAATCATCATATGTGGGCAGATCGGGATACTCAGAAGTAAGGTCATCATAATCATCCGAATCTGAGCTAGAATCATCATCATCATAAGCATCAAAGACCGGTGGAGAATCATAAATGGGAGAAGGTTCCAAAGTGGGGCGAAAATCATCCACATCATCATGAAAGAGTGGATTATCATTGCAAGACTCGAATAGAGGATTGTTGTAAACAACGAAGTCATCATGCACATTAATCATATTTACTGATTCTCGACCTCCAAAGGATTTGCCTGTAAGCTTTCCCATTTTAAAAACTTGTGCATCATCCCCGACTCTTAAGATTAACTCACCTTCGGCAACATCAACTAGAGCTCGTCCGACTCTCAAGAATGGCCGACCAAGTATTAAAGGAATACGAGGGTCCATTTCATAATCAACTACGACAAAGTCGACCGGGAAAGTAAATGTGCCAACTTTGATGAACACGTCTTCGGCAATGCCAACGGGGTAAGCGAGAGTGCGATTAGCAAGTTCAAGAGTCATCTTTGTTGGAGTGAGGTCGGGTAATGATAGTGTTTTCCAAACACTCAAAGGCATCAAATTAATACTGGCCCCGAGATCAGCAAGGGCAGTAAATTCTTCAGTTTTGTTGAACACGCAAGGCAACACAAAACGACCGGGATCTCCAAGCTTTTCCGGAAGTTCTTTAAGAATAACTGCAGAGCAGTTTTCATTTAAGCGTGTGTTGGCGAGTTCAAGCAACTTCTCTTTCTTGTTAAGCAATTCCTTAAATGCTTTGACAAATTTGGGCATGTGGACAAGTGCTTCAAGAAAGCTAATGTTGAAGTTCCTTTGAGAAATCATCTTGATATAGCTCGTCACTTAAGAGTCCTCCTTGGTTAGCATTTTGGTCTTGCCTAAACGAGAGGGATAAGGGATATTGGGTTTGGGTGGGGAAGGTGCAGGTGTAGTAGGTAAAGGTTGAGATGTTGAAGGGTCCTTCCTAGAGACATCATCATGACGAGGCGAAGACGGTAATGATGCACTAATACTAGGTGTAGGAGGAGTAGGGATAAATGGTGGTGGAGGAGGTGTAGATGATGGGGGTGGGATTGGTGGATCGACAATGTTAATTCCACTACGATTAGTAATAGCACTCACATTAGCTCGCGGATTGGTGACGGTGTTTGAAGGTAGAGAACTTGAAGTAGAAGGTTGAGCTGCGGGCAAGAAACTAGCAAGCATATTCTTCAAATCATTTGTTTGATTGCTGAAGGAGGATTGGATATTATCTCGAAGCTCGGATCTAATCTCATTTCCTTGATTGGTAATATCTCCTTTAAGATTGATAATTTGGCTCTGCAGATTCTTGATTTGCTCACCGTGGGTTCTCATGATGGTTTCAACATCGGGGTTAATGGGTGGGGTTTGTTGGGCGGGTGGGTGATAAGGATTAGAAGCTCTTGGTGGGATTTGGTTGCTTCTATTGTAGTTGTTGGCGGGGTTTTGGTTTTGAGGAGAAAAACCGGGTGAAAGGTAGTTGTTTGATCGGTAACTCAGCAAATTTCTATCCCCTTGAGGTCGAGCTTGGTAATTTTCCGGTGAATAATTACCATAAGCTGCATACACATTTTCCGGATTTCCTTGTGTAGAAGGACAATCGGTGTATGAGTGAGGACCGCCGCATGTTTCACAAGAAGGTGCAACCGCTTTAACTTGTTGTTGTTGTTGGTTTGAAGCGAGAAGCGTGATACTTTTGCTCATTTCAGTCATTATGCGGGTGAGTTCGGTCATCTCAGGGTTTGCTGAAGTGGAGGAAACATTCACTCTCGGGTTGTTCCTTGAAGAAGCAGAGGAATCCCAGTTTTTGTGGTGAGTTGTCATGTTCTCAATTAACTCTCTACACTCCTCGGGTCTCCTTTTCATAAATGTGCCACCGGCGGCTGCATTAATCGTATCACGATCACGAAAAGTCAAACCGTTGTAGAAAGTATCAATCAATGTGACGGGAAGCATGTTGTGGTTTGGACAACGATCAATCAAGACATTATATCTTTCCCAAGCATCAAAAAGAGATTCATCGGGTTCTTGCATGAAGCCGCTGATTTGATTGCGAAGGCTTGTGACCATGGATGGTGGAAAGTAGCGCGACAAAAAGCGTTGAGTCATGTCATCCCAAGTGTGAATAGAATTCTTCGGGAGACGATCAAACCATTTCTCGGCATGATGTGATAAAGTATGTGGGAAGAGTTGTAGGCGAAGAACATCCATTGTGGCACCAGGCAACTTCATGCTTTGGGTGATTGTAATGAACTTGTCGAGGTGTTTGTTGGCATCATCATCAGGCAATCCACGGAATGGGTTAGTTTGCACTTGCTGAATCATGTGGTGCTTCAACGAAAACTCAGGAGCGTTGATTTGCATCGGCGCAATCGGTCCTCCTCGTCCAAACATGGTAGGTTGACAAAGCTCCTCCATTGTCCGAAGATCGGGTTGTGGAAGAACATTGTTGTTATTATTGAGGTGCGATGGATTATTGTTGTTAACACCTGACATAGCTAAATCTTCTTGAGTCTCGGGCTCTTGATAATTAGAAGATCTAGTACGCATACACCTGAAAATGAAAAAGAAAAAGAATCCAAACACAAAGACAATATATATATACACAATAAAGATAAAATCTTTTTGGATTTTTGAGATTTTTAATTTTTATGGATTTTTATCAATTTTTAATTTTTTATGGTTTTTTTTTAATTGTTTAAGCAAGAAAAATAACGCTCACAAGTGAACGGATCCCAAAAAGCAACGCGTCTCTCACAGAAAACCGTTAATCTTTACGAAAAGAGCCGGCAGCGGCGCCATTTAATACAAGGTTTTTGGCCCGTATAAAAATTAAAGTTCGAAGTAGTGGTCTAATCGAATTGATAACCGGATTTTAATGTGCGACTCAGTCGTTCTTTGGTGAAACAAAAGTGTGTCGTTGTAGTATATTAAAAATAAATGTGCAAAACAATTAAAGTAAATGACTTAAAAGTAAATCTAAGTCTAATTTAAAATAAATGGTGCAAGTATTAAAAAGCGAGGCTAAAATTAAAAGGCACTAAATGTAAATAACGCAAACTTAAATCTAACTAAGGCAAACTTAAAACGCAACTAAAACTAAAAACTAAGGCAAGGCTAAAATAAATCTAAGGCAAATGAACTTAAAGCGCGACTAAGTAAAAAGGCGGGAAAAACAAAGTTCGAAATTAAAAGGCAGAAACTCAAAAGCTGAAATTAAAGAAACTGAAAATCACCCCTATCCGGAATAAACACTTACTCGGAATATGTCACCTATCCGGAATAAACCTTCTATGCGGAAAAATACCCTATTCGGAATGTAGGCCTATTCGGAATATCTCCTCTATGCTGAATAACAGCCCTATTCGGAATACTTATCCTATTCGGAATAATCACCCTATGCGGATCTTTTCCCTATCCGGAATAACAGTCCTGTTCGGAATATACTCCTATACGGAATAAAACCCTATTCGGAATGACCTTCCTATTCGGAATGTTCTAATATTCCGCATAAGATGCTTGTTATATCCTTTACTCGGAATAGCTTTTGAAGATCAGAACCTGGGAAAGAGATTGCAGCGAAGAACAATGAACAAAATATCATACGAATTTAAACAAAACTAAAGCAAATCAACCACAAGATTAAATCAAACAAACAAATAAACAGATACTAATGATAAACAATCAATCCAAATTAATCAAACTCACAAAACTAAACAAAATAATCAAAACCACTTGATCAAAATAAGAAAAATAAGAACATGAACATAAACAATAAGAATCAAAGATTAAGAAAGGTAGGATGAGATTAACAAGATAAAGATAAAGATTAACAAGAATTAAAAGAAAAACTTACTTGAAATTAAATGGTAATTAAGGTGCAAGATAGGAATTTAAATTTGACAAGTATTTAAATGACAAGGTAAATAAAAGTGGAAGAACTAATTGTCATCTTAGCCAACAAAGAAAAATGATTAACAACTAATGACTATTTATAGGGGAGGATTGAGGGTGCTTAGGAAGCTTCATCCCCTCCTTCATTTTCTCTTAATTACAAGATTAAGTCCTTCCTTCTTTAATCTTCTTTTAATTGCACCATTAGTCCTTAAGCCTTTATTCTTCATTAATCTTGGACTTTAAATGGTTTTGCCTCGGGATTTCTTTGAACTCGTCTTGCATTTCTTCAATAAATTAGATTTGAGTTCTTCGGCTTTAAGTAAACTTCCGTCTTTTGACTTTTTCTTCGATAAATCTTCAGAATTGGTCCTGAACTTCCGTTCCTTTTGCACTCTTGACTTCTCGACTTCATCTTTCATCTTTTTCTTCAATAAAAGCCCGTGAATGCCGTGTTTTCCCCACTTTTCACAATTTCGTCCTAAATCACAACAAAAACACAAACCACGCATAATTCTGACATAAAAGACATAAAATACACGTTTTGGCTCGGTTATTATTGTAATTAAGTGATAAAAAGGATGGGTGTTTACACACCTATCATTACACTACGACGATTTAACGTAAAACGCGAACGTAAAGACGTAAAACGCGATAAAATTAAAAATTAAACCTAAAAATTAATTAAAAGTATAAACTAAGTCTAAAATAATATAAATAAGAATAAAAATCCAATAAATATATTTTAAAACCTTTTATTAATTAAATATTCAATTTTAAATGCTAATTAAAGCCCTAAAATTAAATATAATTAAGAAAAAGCCCAAAATATTATTTTATTGAACAAATAACTCACTTATATTATTTAAAGACTAAAAAGTATTTTTCCTAAATTTTTAAAACTAATTTTCTATTTTTAAACCACTAAAAACTATTTTTAAACTAAAATAATCATAAAAATAATAAAATAATGCTAAAAAAATTTTTATTATTCTAAAAATTATATTTTAACTAAATTAACAACGGAAAAATGAAAAAGTTAAAAAAAACTAAAAAAATGGCTAAAAACGAAAGTACCCCAAAGTACTCCAAGGTGGATTACTTTTGTGTTGTCCAAGATCCCACCAGACAACAGGCTTGTCCAAAATCAGTGTTTTTCGATATCGGACAACACTAAAAAAATTGCAGCGTTCTCGGACAACAAAGAAAAAACCTACTGTATGGTTTTTCGGCTCGTTTTGGGCTCGTTTTGGGCTCGTTTTCGGTTGTTTCGAGCTTGTTAGTCAATGTTTTTGGGCACAAACGGCACCCCTACAACCAATGGGTTGTAGGGAGTCAAAGTAACAATAAAAACACACAATCAAATACCAAATTAAACCACAAATCACTCAAACTTCAGCAAAACTACATGAATCTGGGGGTCTGTGGGTTATTAGCTAAATCAGTGATCTTGAAATGCAATTTTGGCTGTTCAAAACTCAACAAAGACTTATGACTAGATGTCCCTACCCTATATCTACCCTAAATACCTACTTTGACCAAGTGTCAAGTTCCACAAACCACAAATTAGGTAGTAGCACCTGCTGGTGCGTTGTGGTGGGCAGAAACTTGATATGCAGATCTTTTATGCAAAGAAGTGAGATTTAGGCTAACTTAGAAGCTGCCTTAAGCTACCATTAAGCACCTAAATGTACAGAGTCCTAAAAAAGATTAAAATAAGCTTTAAACCTATGTGTTTACCAACTTTTAGCTCCTAATTCCACTTAATGATTCTGAAAAAGCTGTTAGTACATTAGGACATATACTTGGCCAATTTTTGAGCTAAGTGAATGCACAAATAGCAATCCTAAGTGGTGCTGACTTAACATAACTAAGCAACTAGGTGTATTACCAAAATACAAACTTGGAACAAACAAGTATATCCAACAAAAACAACTAACACATAATTTGAGTACGAATTGCAATTTCTATCACAGAAACTTAATGAACTAGTTTTTTTTTATTTTTGGTGATTTGATGATAACTAAAATCAATTTCTACCTAAACTAAGCCTCAAGCGTAAAGTGCACTAAAACTTAAACACATATCCTAAATACGTCGGGCTGAGATGGCTAATCCAAACACCCCTTTTTAGAGCAGAATATGAATTTTAACAAAGAAAGTTTTAAATTAAAGTAAGAGACAGGAAGATAAAAACATAAACAATTAGACAAGCCACAAATAAAAATAAACTAAATAAGAAAGAACAATCAAATAAGCAGGGATAAGCTATCATGTAAATAAGCAGTTAATGAACGAAAAATAAGTAAAAAAGAAATGGGAGTAACTTACATTGAGTCTACTTAACTTCCAAGCAGCCTAAGCTTACTATAAGCCGACCAAATTCACTTTTGAGCTTATCAACTACCCACAAACACTTATCCACAATGAATTATCAGCTTATCAAGAACATCTACTCAGAAAAACATCAACCATGATCTACTTATCATCTCCCTTCTCCTTTTGTAGACCTGAGACATCAAAAAGAAACAAAGAGGATTCCAAGAACAAGCAATAAGCACAATAAGTGCAGCTTATTTGTCAAATAAGCTGTAGCTTATAGCTTACGCAATAGTAACCAAAACAAACTTTTGAGAAAACACTTTTGGGACAGAAATCTTGTAAATGATAAAAACTGAATGAGCAAGTAACTTGGTGTTATAGCTTGGCTTAAGTTTGAGGTGTCAATTCAGACTTATACCATCAACTATAACACTAAGGATCTCAAATACATTTTGACCCGAGAAAAATCTTTGAGCAAAACAATTTAAAAGAACAAATTTGTTTTTGAAGCACAATTAAACTAAAATGACAAGAAAATAAGTGGAACACAGAATTTGTGCAAGGCAAATTTATAACTTTAACTATTCAATAAAAGTGGTTTACACAAAAACTGGAACAAAACTATTGCTACTCCTAACATGCCTTTATATAGAGGCTTACAGAAGATACTAGAAATAAGAAAACCCTAATTCATTGATTTACAAAAGTACCCTTTCATTTGAATTCGAGATTGGGTCAAAGTTGCTTCCATGTGATCAATTTGCCAATTTTTGGATGTTTGCTTATGGATGAGCTGTTAAGAAAGGATCACCATCGTCCATTTATGAGTAGCCAGCAAGAAAAACCATCCAGTCGTTGATTGCTCTGTGCAAAGTTGTTTTTTTGTGCAAAGTGGGACAGGGAAGGGTTTGACAGGCCATGTGAGTGATGGTGAAAGGTGATTAGGGGTGGGGATGTGTTTAGGAGACTCTTAATCATCATTCTGGAAAAACTTTAACCCCAATTCATAGTAATTAAAAAGTTGATTTTCTAGGGTTTATGGTGTTCTTGGGGGGTTAATTTGGGGGTTAGGAGTGAACAGGAAGTGTTTAGTGGGAAAACATAATATTAATTAAGTGATTTAAAAAAATAATTAATTAATATCCTGTTATAGTGTTTGGTGACGTGGGGGGGTTAAATGGGTTTAATGGTTAAATAATTTTAGGTTTTGGCAGGAATGGCCCCTCCCTTAACAACACTTCTTTAATCAGCTTTGCACACTTAGTCCTTGTTGCATTTTATCGTTAATCCTTTGGTAATTTCATCATAAGTCCTTTGTTAACAAACTTTATAATGAGGACTAAATGTGAAGTTTCTTTGAATTTAGAGGACTATACTTGTATTTTCTTCAAACTTTAGGGACCCCTTAAGTATTTTTGAGATTCTTAGGGGTATAAAGTGTAAATCTTCAAAACTTGAGGGACCATTTTTGACAAATCTTCAAACTTGAGGGTCTTTATAGGAAAATCATGATTCGGGTCCGGTTCTTTGTGCGGCTTCGTTTCCCGTGTTCGTTTTTGCTTGATTCTTGTAATCTTTTGGTGAATTCACGATATCCGTACCTAAAATACACAATGAACAAACACAAGCATATATTTGGGTATTTTGATGATATTTTAAGCGTTTTAAGCCCGATTTGTACGATGAGACTATGTATAAAAGCAGTCTCATCAGTTATGTTTGCTTCTACCAATGATCCAGTTCATTTTGAAAAAGCAGTTAAATACCATAAATGGAGAGAAGCTATGGATTTGGAGATGCAAGCTATCGTAAAGAATGACACATTGGAGCTCACAGAATTACCCATAGACGCAAGAACGATTAGATTAAAATGGATCTTCAAAACAAAGTTGAATGAGAAGGGAGAAGTAGACAAATACAAAGCTCGTATAGTAGTTAAGGGACATTCACAACAAGCAAGGGTCGATTATACTGAAGTATTAGCCTCGGTTGCTCGGTGGGATACTATTCGAATGATTCTTGCACTAGCAGCAAGCAAGGATTAGAAAGTCTATCAATTAGATGTGAAAAGTGATTTCGTGCATGGAGAAATAAGTGAAAAGGTGTTTGTGGAACAACCGCAAGGTTATGAAAGAAGAGGAGCAGAGGGAAAAGTGTATCGCTTAAAGAAGGCATTATAAAGGCTTAAACAAGCTCCACGAGCTTGGTTCAGCTTGGAAATTCTATCAATTAGATGTGAAAAGTGCTTTCTTGCATGGAGAAATAAGTGAAAAGGTGTTTGTGGAACAACCGCAAGGCTATGAAAGAAGATGAGCAGAGGGAAAAGTGTATCGCTTAGAGAAGGCATTATACGGGCTTAAACAAGCTCCACGAGCTTGGTTCAGCAAAATACAAGCTTAGTTCTTAGATGAAGGTTTTGAAGTATGCGAGAGCGAACCAACTCTATTGTGGCGAATAAGCAGCTTTGATACCAGCGATCAGTACGAAGACAACATATGGGACTACTTATCTCCTTTTCAACCATGCTTTTAAATTTCTTAAATAACTCAAAAGCTTCAGATTTCATACTTAAGAAATATACCCAAATTTTTCTGCTAAAAAAGGTAAGAATGTACCCTTTTTGGCTGTTTGATGCTGAAGTAATCGGACCGCATATGTCCGAGTGAATCAACTGTAATGGTTGAGTAGGCCTCCAAGCATTTGACTGTTAAAACCTATCACGACTTTGCTTTCCCTCAACACATTTGCTACAAAGTTTTGAACTTGTCTTCAAGAGGGGTAACCCATTAACCATCTTCCTATACACCAAGGTCCGTAATCCCTTCATATGATGATGGCCAAATCTTTTATGCCACAGACTGGTTAACGAATCGGAAGTTGCTTGGAGACACTGTGTGGGAGTACTAGCAGGCATGGTAGCAAACAATATGAACATGCGATTTGTTGACATGTGTGTTTGTAAAATAAGTCCATTGACTTTGTGAAATAGTTTTACAGACATTATCTTGAATTAAAATGGCCAACCCTTTTTCTTGAAGCTGTCCAATGCTCAAAAAATTATTTTACAACTCAGGAATGTAAAATACATCACTGATGATGTGACTCCTTCCATCCACTATTATTCGAATGTTTCCTTTTCCCATTACTGCCATTCTTGTGCCATTCCCTAGTTTGACTGAATGCCTGTAAGATTCATAAAATTGGACAAACCATCTTCGATCACCGCTCATGTGATTACTGCAACCTGAATCAAGAAACCACATCGCGTCGCTACTTGAATTTTGCATTTCCACATAAGACATCAATAGTATTTCCTCGTCTTCATTAAACGATGTCTGGTTGGCATAATATGCTGATTGATCAGGACATTCGTATGTAAAGTGTCCTAATTTATGACAATTGTAACATTCGATGGTGGCTTTGTCGAAACCTCTTCCTCGTCCCCTTCCTCTTCCTCGATAGCTACCACGTCCGTGTCCTCTTGGCGAGAATTTCACCTCCTCTTTCCCTGTATTTCCTAGGCCCGTGGTGACGACTTTTAATGCTTGTTCCTCATCTTCCTTACCTTGCATCCGTTGCTCATGGACAAGAAGGCTGCCATGGAGTTCATTGATGCTTAATGTGCTTAGATCGTGAGACTCTTCAATGGAACATACAACATAGTTAAATCGTGGGGTCATGGACCGCAAGATTTTGCAAACCACAACACTAGCTTCCACCTGTTCGCCATGAATCTTCATCTTGTTCACCACTACAAGTGTTCTTGACATAAAATTGTCGACTTTCTCTCCTTCCTTCACGTATTCTCGTCTCAACGCTTGAAGTTGAGCTTTCTGAACCTTGGATGAACCATGATACTTCTGCTGCATCGCGTCCCAGATCTGCTTGTATGTGTCTTTGTCTACGATGGTCTCCAAGACATCTCAAGGAATAGCTTGATACAAATAGTTCTTGATCTTCAATTCATTCAGCTTTTGTTCCGCAATCAGTGCCGCATCTCCGGTTGTGGGCACACCCTTGTCCACAATCGTCCAATATTCTTTGGAGAGAAGAAAGTTCTTCATGAGCTTGGCCCAGCGAAGGTAATGACCATCAAACATTGGAATACTAGGAGCCGTGAACTTTCCATTGTTTATTTCTGTCATGTCTCGTTCTCTCTCTTTGACTCTCGTATATCACTCTCAGATCAGCCCTGTATAGGACTATAGGCTCTGATACCACTGTTAATTCTGTATCAATGAACTGCAATTGCACACAGTAATGTTTGTAGCTGTAAAAGCTTAACTTTATTGGACCACAAATAAGGCTTATATAGCAATACAGAAACAAAGACGTTACCACTAACAAACATCATGGGAGAACTATTCAAAACAAACTTTCCTAGTATTTTGGGATACTAGATAAAGATTAAAACAAACTTCTAAGACTTATTTAGAAGACTATTAAAAGTGACCCAACAAATCCTCCCTTAAACTAGTCTGCAAAACTATTGCAGTTAGTTTAATATAACCAAGTGATTTTTTCATCTTCAAGTAGAGCTCCGGCTTCAAGGGCTTTGTCATACCATCTGCTAGCTGATCATTTGTACCGCAATGCTCCAATTCAAAAGAATATTAAAAGTGACCCAACACTTCCTTCTGCAAGAGTGGCTCTGGGAGGTATGCTTGGTTTCTGTCTTCTGGTTACTGGAGGTTTTTCTAGTCAATGGACTTGCTTCTAATTGAGTTATCACTATGTATACCCCCTTGGAATTCGTGTAGTAGTGGAAGTGTGAAATGTTGCAATTCAACGTAGTTACATCTTTTTTTTGTCATGAAATAATAATTAAGTGCAAGTACAAATTCATATTGTCAAGAATTTGACCATATGGAAGCACATGACATATGCAAACAAACAATGAATCATAACAATGACAACTTACAAAATATTGTTAGTATCAACCTCTTAAGTAGCATATGCTAAGGATTTTATCATTGCGAAACCTCTAGCAATTTCGATCAACATATTTATGTCAATTTCAGTTTTTACCAATTGAAATTATGACGTTGGATATCTTAGCCGCTTCTGTTTCTTATAAATTGGTGTGTTTGAATCAAGAAAAACAACTCGAAAATGGCGTTAAAAGTTTTATTCGCGCTTGATGTCGCGAGGACACAATATTACCACTTTAAGGCTATCATAATCGCAAGTATGGGTTTATTTACTGATAGTTACGATTTATTTTGTATCCCTCCAATCATGAGAATGATCGGAAGAATATATAACCCTGAGATACATCGAGAATTGGACGCGAAAAGATGGTTCGAGGTCCCCGCCCTCATTGCATCCTCAATGATCGGTGTTGCTTTAATGGGGACCTTGATCGATCAACTAGGTTTTGGTCGGCTCGGTGATCGTGTTGGACGTCGTCATCTGTACGGTGTTTCGCTCATGATGATGGTTGTGGGATCGGTTGGATGCGGATTGTCGCTCTGGAAACTGACGTCAATGGTGTTTGTGAGTCTTGGGTTGTTATGTTTAGTCATTATATTAGCCTAAGTCATGTCTAGGGAGAGTGTCGAATAGCCTAGTTTCCTAATAGCTAAGAATAAAGGTCAGCTGGCAATGTCTAAGCCCAACCTGACCCGTTGGACTTGTAATAGTCGGTTCCTACTCATCTCTATAAAAGGAGTTGAGGGGAACGAACCAAGTACGTCATTCTTTCAATAACTAATCGTAATCGATTAGGGATCATACCTTGTGGGCGTCGCTTTTCTTTTCTGTCGATTTCTGTTGTGTGTGTTCTTCGTGATCGAGTATTCCGCATCTAGTAATCAGGGTTGAAGGTATTAAACCCTACAAGTGATATCAAGAGCTTGGTTCTTCAAGTTACTGGTTACTAGGATCGATCGACGAATTAGGGTTATTGGTGATCAGGTTTAGATCATCAAGGTAGCAGCAGAAACGATTGATTGAAAAGGGTTGTTCATCTTCAGATCGCCACGGTTGTGGTAGTTTTTTTTATGTTGGTTGAGTTACAGAGAAAAGGGAAGAAGAAGATAAAACAACGACTTGTGTTTCACACAAAGTCAACTGTTACTACAAAGGGTTTTCATTGGGCCAGTGTAATTTTTGGGCCTAAGGTGTTATATAAGACTTTTTAAAATTTGAACTTGTATTGGGCCAGATTTTTAAAGGTTTATTATATTTATTTTTGTTTTAAAACAAAAAGGTTAACACTTTGTAGTATTACACAAGGGGACTTCGTAATTCGTGATTGTGAGGTTTAACGTATCACAAGGTTTAGCGAATAATCGAAGGGCTTTGTCGGTTTGTGATTGTGAGGGTTTATCACAAGGTTTAGCAAATCAACAAAGGGATAAAAAATGACGGGAGCCAAGTTTGACATCGAGAAATTCGATGGAACTGGTGATTTCGGGTTATGGAGAATCAAGATGCGTGCTTTATTAATCTAGAACGGATGTGAAGCAGCTTTAGAGGTTTTACCCGCGAATATGGAAGCTGAAGAGAAATCTAAGCTTGACAAGAAAGCTCACAGCGCCATGATTTTGTGTTTAGGTAACAAGGTCCTGAGAGAAGTTACCGGGGAGATGACTGCAGCGGGGGTTTGGTCAAAGTTCGAGTCTTTGTACATGACATAGTCATTGGCCAACAAGTTGTACCTGAAGAAGAAGTTGTATACATTCTACATGCTGTCTGGACAAAAGATTTCCGAGCATATAGATGAGTTCAACAAAATCATTCTTGATTTAGCAAATATTGAGGTAAAATTCGAGCATGAAGATCTTGCTTTATTGTTACTCATGTCTTTACCAGCATCATACGAACACTTTGTGGATACCTTGCTTTATGGACGGAAATATTTGACTTTGGAGGACGTGATGGCCACACTAAATTCAAAGGAAATCAAAGAAAGATCCAAGGCGAAGGGGGATGATGGTGAAGGGTTATACGTGAGGGTAAGAACTGATCGCAGGAATTCGCATCAGTCAAAGGGAAAGTCAAGATCGAAGTCTCGAGGTGGAAGGCTCAAATGCTTTATTTGCCAATCTGAGGAGCACTTGAGAAGAGACTGTCCGAAGAATAATCGCAAGAAGTCAAATGGTTACGTCAAGAAAGATGATCAACCAAGCTCTAGTGGTTCGATTTACGACGATTCTGAGGTGATGATGGCGATGAGTGCAGAAAGACTGCAAGATTGGATCATGGATTCAGGAGGTTCATATCACATGTCACCCAGGTTAGATGTATTTTTTGATTTTCTGGAATGCGATGGGGGCAGCGTACTGTTGGTAGACAACAGGGAGTGCAAGATGAGGGGTATTGCCAAGGTAAAGGTACAACTGAAAGATGGGTCAATGATAGGTGTGTAAACACCCATCCTTTTTACCACTTAATTACAATAATAACCGAGCCAAAACGTGTATTTTATGTCATTTATGTCGGAATTATGTGTGGTTTGTGTTTTTGTTGTGATTTAGGACGAAAAGGTGAAAAGTGGAGAAAACACGGGCATTCACGGGCTTTTATAGAAGAAAAAGACGAAAGACGAAGTCAAGAAGTCAAGAGTGCAAAAAGAACGGAAGTCCAAGACCAATTCTGAAGATTTATCGAAGAAAAAGTCAAAAGACGGAAGTTTACTAAAAGCCGAAGAACTCAAGTCTTATTTATGAAGAAATGTCAAGACGAGTTTAAAGAAATCCCGTGACAAAGTCATTAAAGTCCAAGTATTAAGAAGATTTAAGAAGATTAAGAAGATTAAGGACTTAAGCTTGCAATTAAGGAAAAGAAGAAAGAGGGGAGGAAGCTTCCTAAGCACCTCCCTAATCTCTCCTATAAATAGTCATTAGTGTATTCATTTTCATTTTCTTGGCTAGTTTGACAAACTATGCTCTTCCATTTTAATTACTTGCACATTTAAATACATGTCATTTACTTAATTGTCAAATTTAAATACTTGTCTTGCACCTTAAATTCCTTTAATTTCAAGTAAGTTTCCTTTTAATTCTTGTCAATCTTTACTTTTGTTGTTTGATCTCCTATCTACCTTTCTTTAATCTTTAATCTTCATGCTTTATTGTTTATGTTCATGTTCTTATTTTATTGATTTGATTAAAGTGGGTTTTGATAATTTTGATTAGTTTTGTTAGTTTGATTGTTTTGGATTATTTGTTTATGATTAGTAGATGTTTATTGATTAGTTTGATTTAATCTTATGGTTGATTTAGATTAGATTTATTTAGATTCGTGTTGTTTTTGTGTTCCTTGTTCTTCGTGTATTCTGTTACTGTATTCCCAGGATTATTCTGGATCAAGCCAAGATATTCCGAGTGAAGGAGTTTGTGCAAGTTTATTCCGGATCAAGGGCGTTCATCCGGAATAAGTTTTCCGGAACAGCCTCTCATTCCGAATCAACCAAACATTCCGGATCAAAGGTTTAGCCAAAGTGTTCATCCGGAATATCCATTACTCCGGATCAATGAAACATTCCGGATCAATCTTGTTTATTCGGAATAAATTAACATTCCGGATCAAACCTTTCATTCGGAATACCATATATTCCGGATCAAGGAGTTTATTCGGAATAATTAATTATTTCGGATCAAGGTCTTCATCCGGAATATTTCACATTCCGGATCAAGGAAGATATTCCGGATCAACCAAGTATTCCGAATCAAGACTTTATTCCGGATAAGTGACATATTCCGGATAAAGGATTTATTCCGGATCAAGGGTTTTGGTGAATATTCTGAGTGAAGAAGAATCATTCCGAACGATGGTGACATTCCGGATGAGTGATTATTCCGAACGAAGGATTATTCCGGATGAGTTGTTTTCAGGTTCTTTCTAGTTTCTGTTTTTAATTTTCTGCTTTTAATTTTCAAGCTTTACTTTTCCCGCCTTTTTACTTAGTCGCACTTTTAGTTTATTTGCCTTAGGTTTATTTTAGCCTTGCCTTAGTTTTAAGTTTTAGTTGCGTTTTAAGTTTGCCTTAGATAGATTTAAGTTTGCGTTATTTTATTTTAGTGCCTTTTAATTTTCGTCTCGCTTTTAAATACTTGTCATTTACTTTAAATTAGATTTAGATTTACTTTAACGTCACTTTCATTTACGTCTTTGCACTTTTATTTTAAAAACAACCAAAACATTTTTTTCACCAAAAACAACTGAGTCGTACTTTGAACCGGAAATCAATTCGTTAAGATACCGAGAAACGAACTTTTCAACTAGCAAAATCTCTACATTAAAATGGCGCCGCTGCCAGCTCTTTTCGTAAAGATTAACGGTTTTCTGTGAGAGACGCGTTGCTTTTTGGGATCCGTTCACTCGTGAACGTTATTTTTCGTGTCAAAAATATTCAAAAAAATCCCAAAAACATTTGAAAAATTATAAAAAGCATTTCTTTTTCAAAGTTTTGCACCAAAAATATTCCTCTTTATCCTCTATTATGTTTAATTCTTTTCTTTACCCCTCTTATTTATAATTCTTCATGGATTCGTCTTGCGGACGGTGTGGGAGACCATGGCATGGTTTTCAAACATGTCAATGGTGTACTTGTGAGCGGTGTGGTTTTGATATCGACGATACACAATTTGGATTTTGTCCATTTTGCAATTCAACAAATTCATACTTCTCCTCTTACAATACTTTCCCACCTTCTCCCGTCTATGACAATCCTTATCCTCAAGATGCACCGGGTTTTTCTCCATACCCGTGGTGATATATATGTGGGGGCCCTCACGATGCTTCTTCTTGTGATCCGTCGAAGGTCTTTGAGAAAGTTCCGTGCTATCATCCCAGTGTGTATAACTTTGAGCCCCCACGTCACACCGTCAATCATCAACCCTTTTGTGCACTTCCTCATGAGCAACTTGCCACAATTTTTGACAACTTTCACAAAGTTCAAGAAGCTTGCAACAAGATGATGGAGAAATGTCAAGCGGATCAGCAACAAGAGCAGGTATCTAACCTTAATGCTTATACTCCTCCTCTTGTGCCTCCATAATATTATGACAGTGATGACGATGAGAGTCCTATTTCTTGGAACGATGAGAATTCTATTCCTTCGCCCGACTTGCTGGATCTGGAGCCTAAGGATTCACCCATCCTAGGGGATGAGGATCTTAGCACAATTCCTGCAAAGGAATCCGACGAATTCAATACGTCTAGTGCTGATAACCTTGTCCCAATTCCAAGTGAATATGAGTTGACATCCGACAATGACGATGAGTATGATGCACTTTCTTCTGATGATGTTCCTTCCACCAACACTATGGAAGAGGATTCTTTGGCTTTCTCTAATCCTCTTTTTGATCAAGATGATGATTTTACTTCTAGTGATGACGAGTCACTATCTGATGAAGACGTTCCGAAGGAAACTTTCAAGATTTATTTCGAAACCTTTATTTGATTTTGATGACGCTTACATTTCTAGTGAGGTGAATCCTCTCTTTGTCGAAGGGATTGAGGACATTGGTAGCTCTTATTCTCCTGCTATTGATGAGCATACTTTGTTAGCCATGCCCCCTTCTATAGCAGAGGTCGCGAGATTTGACTCTACTGGAAAGGTACCGCAGGTGGAAGGTAATTCTTCTCTTACTTCTCCTACTATATTGCCCCCTCATCCCACTGAATGCACGCTCAAGCGGGTGATGTATCAATTTCACTCTCCGGGAAATGAGGATGAGTGCTTTGACCCGGGAGGTGACAATGACCATTCTATGATTGATAACCTTACGGCTTTGCCGATTGGTCAGCATCCATTGTCTTTGGAGGATGACAATGTGATCCCTTTACCCACCCCACCTCCCGTGGATCAAGATTTCACATACTTCTCGTATGTTGAAAGGACCTTCCTACCATACAAGACTTATCCTCCTGCCTCTCCTTTATTATATTCCTCCGGGAACGAGGACAAGGTCTTTGATCCCGGTATTACATTCGAGGCTTCCCCATGGACCATTTAATTCGGGGACGAGTCAGGCTCGTGACTCGGTTAACAAAAACAAGCGCTTTTGGGAGGCAACCTAATTATCTATCTATCTTTTTCTTTGTTTTTATCCTAAGTGTAGGGGAGACCCGTTAGTGTTGCTATTTCCTCTCTTCTACTATTCAGGGATTCGAGCGCTTAATGATCCACTCTTGATGACCCGTGATTCCATTGTTCCCGTCTTCCCGTTTCTATCCTAAACTCTTTTCGATTCACTATTGTATATTTTCCAATATTAAAATAGGAATCTCGTTAGTTGTCCTTTCCTTAGCGAGATTTAAACAACGTGCACAATGTCCTAAATGTAGGGGAGTTTACTCCCACATGCTTAAACATTGAGGACAATATTTATATTAAGTGTAGGGGGGACTTCTATCGAAGTTAAGTGGCCTTTTCCTTGTATTTGTCCTCGTTTTAACCGGAAAATCAATTTTTCGACATTTTTCAAAATTTTTGATCTATTTTGGCCTATTAGTTTTTACCTTTGTATAGTTATTTTTCCTTCTTTGCTAGAATAAATTTTAATAAAGTGGTTTTAATATTTTTTTTTAAAAAAAAGTTGTGAATTTTTTGACTCAACCCGAGTTTACTTATCTAAGTTACTCTAGCTAGTATCCTTAACGTGTTTAAGTCAAGTTTTGCTAGGCTTTTATATAGGGAGCTTTAAAACGCGAAAGTCTTAACTCTCACGGGTTAAGAACAAGAACTTTTCGCAAGTTCCCATGATTGATCCTAGAGAGTCGTTTATCAAGGGAACTTTAAAACGCGATTTCTAAACTTGAAAAAGTCTAAGAGTTTGCAAGATCCTATAGATGACTCGAAAACCCAAAACTTTGATTTAATAGGCTAAGCATCCACGAGCCTCATTCCTTGAGATTTTAAACTGTGGAGAACGAGAGATGATAGAGTCAATTATAAGTTTGGTATTCTTTCATAAATTTATGTCAGTTAATTATAAGCCTATTCTCCCATCGCTTGTTAATAAATTTATCTGCAATGAATAAGGTTGTACGATTTGAAAAGTTACTTAGCTTCTAGCCCAAGATCGTTTAAAAGTTGCTCGGTATGGATTAGAGTTCATAGCCAAGGCATAACTTATTGAAGCGGGATGCGAAGATTGGCGAGTCCAAAAAGGTCCTAACAAGGCATGAGGGCTACATTTTGTTGCTAAAGATCCAAAAGTGATGTGAAGAATCATTTATCAAAGATCAATATGAAGGATCGAGACACACGACGAAAAGCAAATACTCCCGTAAAGATCATGGAGAAGTCTATCCAAAAAGGCCCTAGCAAGGTATGAGGATAAATAAAGCCAAGTCCAAAAAGGAGGCGGATCGTTGTATATCAAAGTCCAAAATAAAGATTGGAGAAAAATGAAGAAGTCGTGGTCAAAGTATGAAGAATCTCTCAAAAATTCAAGTGAATAAATTCCTATTATGAAGAGAAGACCATTATTTCATGAACATCTCTCAAGGTTTGAAGTATGAAGTCGCTGCCAAATATCGGTCCGAGAAAGGTCTCAAATCGCGAAGCGAGTTATGCCAAGATATGAACTTTATGAGGTCCTGAGAAGCAGTTTTAAAAGATTTTGTCCTTTAGCTAACTATTGATTAAATCGTCCCACTTTATTTTCAGACTTAATAACTATCGAAATAAGTCAACAATGCATCCTCGTGATCATTCAAGACAATAATAAAATATAAGAGATACACCTATGAATAAGGGAGTCTAAGTAAATAATTGGCCCACATGAGTTCGTGTTAGTTTGCTAACTTATAATAACAATGATCTCATTTTTAAGCTTGGTTTAGAGAAAGTGAAAACTTGAGGATTATGATTATTCACAACATTTCCAAAACCCAAGGTATGCTCTTGATTTCTTTACTTTAAATGTTTGTAATTTTCTATCTCTTTAATAAAGGCCAGTGTGGATTGATTGTGATGAAAAATGTAAACGTGCTTTGTAAATAATGCATTGCATGAGGACATTGCAATGGTCAAGTGTAGGTGATTTGATAGGTGTGTAAACACCCATCCTTTTTACCACTTAATTACAATAATAACCGAGCCAAAACGTGTATTTTATGTCATTTATGTCGGAATTATGCGTGGTTTGTGTTTTTGTTGTGATTTAGGACGAAAAGGTGAAAAGTGGAGAAAACACGGGCATTCACGGGCTTTTATCGAAGAAAAAGACGAAAGACGAAGTCAAGAAGTCAAGAGTGCAAAAAGAACGGAAGTCCAAGACCAATTCTGAAGATTTATCGAAGAAAAAGTCAAAAGACGGAAGTTTACTAAAAGCCGAAGAACTCAAGTCTTATTTATGAAGAAATGTCAAGACGAGTTTAAAGAAATCCCGATACAAAGTCATTAAAGTCCAAGTATTAAGAAGATTAAGAAGATTAAGGACTTAAGCTTGCAATTAAGGAAAAGAAGAAAGAGGGGAGGAAGCTTCCTAAGCACCTCCCTAATCTCTCCTATAAATAGTCATTAGTGTATTCATTTTCATTTTGTTGGCTAGTTTGACAAACTATGCTCTTCCATTTTAATTACTTGCACATTTAAATACATGTCATTTACTTAATTGTCAAATTTAAATACTTGTCTTGCACCTTAAATTCCTTTAATTTCAAGTAAGTTTCCTTTTAATTCTTGTCAATCTGTACTTTTGTTGTTTGATCTCCTATCTACCTTTCTTTAATCTTTAATCTTCATGCTTTATTGTTTATGTTCATGTTCTTATTTTATTAATTTAATTAAAGTGGGTTTTGATAATTTTGATTAGTTTTGTTAGTTTGATTGTTTTGGATTGTTTGTTTATGATTAGTAGATGTTTATTGATTAGTTTGATTTAATCTTGTGGTTGATTTAGATTAGATTTATTTAGATTCGTGTTGTTTTTGTGTTCCTTGTTCTTCGTGTTTTCTGTTACTGTATTCCCAGGATTATTCCGGATCAAGCCAAGATATTCCGAGTGAAGGATTTTGTGCAAGTTTATTCCGGATCAAGGGCGTTCATCCGGAATAAGTGACATATTCCGGATCAGCCTCTCATTCCGAATCAACCAAACATTCCGGATCAAAGGTTTAGCCAAAGTGTTCATCCGGAATATCCATTATTCCGGATCAAGGAAACATTCCGGATCAATCTTGTTTATTCGGAATAAATTAACATTCTGGATCAAACCTCTCATTCGGAATACCATATATTCCGGATCAAGGAGTTTATTCGAATAATTAATTATTCCGGATCAAGGTCTTCATCCAGAATATTTCAGATTCCGGATCAAGGAAGATATTCCGGATCAACCAAGTATTCCGAATCAAGACTTTATTCCGGATAAGTGACATATTCCGGATAAAGGATTTATTCCGGATCAAGGGTTTTGGTGAATATTCCGAGTGAAGAAGAATCATTCCGAACGAAGGTGACATTCCGGATGAGTGATTATTCCGAACGAAGGATTATTCTGGATGAGCTGTTTTCAGGTTCTTTCTAGTTTCTGTTTTTAATTTTATGCTTTTAATTTTCAAGCTTTACTTTTCCCGCCTTTTTACTTAGTCGCACTTTTAGTTTATTTGCCTTAGGTTTATTTTAGCCTTGCCTTAGTTTTAAGTTTTAGTTGCGTTTTAAGTTTGCCTTAGATAGATTTAAGTTTGCGTTATTTTATTTTAGTGCCTTTTAATTTTCGTCTCGCTTTTAGATACTTGTCATTTACTTTAAATTAGATTTAGATTTACTTTAACGTCATTTTCATTTACGTCTTTGCACTTTTATTTTAAAAACAACCAAAAACATTCTTTTCACCAAAAACAATTGATTCGTACTTTGAACCGGAAATCAATTCGTTAAGATACCGAGAAACGAACTTTTCAACTAGCAAAATCTCTTTTATCAGTCAAGTTTTGTGTTACACAATGTCAGGTACATTCCTGAATTGAAAAGAAACTTGATATCGCTGGGAACTCTTGAAAAAGGTCATCATCGACAGCGATTGAGAATAAGACACCTATGGAGATGTGGTCGGGACATCTTAGTGATTATGGGATGATGAGGGTTTTCGGCTGTGTCGCGTATTCACACGTTAAACAAGGTAAGCTCGAGCCGAGAGCGGAAAAATGCGTTCTTTTGGGGTATCCTGAAGGTGTGAAGGGGTAAAGACTATATAGGCTTGATAATGAATCACCTAAAATAGACAAGCAGGAACGTAGTCTTCAATGAAAGTGTCATGTACAAAGACGCGTTGAAGGATACTGGTGCAGGTAAAGATAAGTCTGTTGAGGAATTACAGGTTGAGGTGGAACTGCAGAGGTTAAATAATCATACGCCTAAGGAAGACCAGACAGGTCAGGAAGATCAAACAAGTCAGGAAGATCAGTCGGATCAGGAAGACCAGACGGATCAGGAAGATAGCTATGATGAAGGTGCAGGGGTTCAAGAAATTGATCATCCACCGGATCGCACAGATTATCAGTTGGTTCGAGATAGAGAGCCAAGGACAAGAACGAAACCGACAAGGTTTCGGGATGAGAGTAATATGGTTGCTTACGCGTTTGCTGCAGTAGAGGAAAAAGATACTCATGAACCATTGACATACCAGGAAGCAGTTGCTTGTGAAGACAGTTCTAAGTGGAAAGCTTCTATGAAAAAAGAGATGGATTCTCTGAGGAAGAACAAGACCTGGGTGTTAGTAGATCATCCAGCTGGGCAAAAGCTGGTGAGCTGCAAATGGTTGTACAAAATAAAGGATGGGATTGAAGGTGTTTAAAAGCCTAGGTACAAGGCAAGGTTGGTGGCTCGTGGATTCACACAAAGGGCAGGTATTTATTACAATGAAGTATTTTCTCCGGTAGTTCGACACACATCTATTCGGGTTATACTTGCATTGACTGCGTGTAAAGATTATGAGCTGGAGCAGCTTGATGTAAAAACGGCGTTTTTACATGGAAATCTTGAAGAAGTGATCTACATGAGGCAGCCACCGGGATTTGAACAAGGTAACAAGGTATGTTTGTTAAAGAAATCTCTTTTTGGTTTGAAGCAGTCACCTAGGCAATGGTACAAAAGGTTCGATGAGTATATGTTGAGCAATGGGTTTAAGCGTAGCAGTTACGACAGCTGCGTATATTACAGGAGTTATGTACCAGGGGAGTATATCTATCTATTGTTATATGTAGATGATATGCTGATTGCTTGTAAAAGCAAGGCTGAGATCGCGGCTACCAAGTCTTTGCTTAAAAGGGAGTTCGACAAGAAAGAGCTCGGGGAAGCAAAGAAGATTCTTGGTATGGAGATCTTCAGGGATCGGAGTCGCAAGATTTTGAGGGTGTCACAATCCGGGTACGTTTCTAAAGTTTTAAACGGGTTTAGAATGGACAATGGGAAGTCGGTTCAGACACCATTGGATGGGCAATTCAAGCTGTCGTTGAAAGATTGCCCGGTTAGGGATTGTGATGTTGAAAGAATGAGTAGGGTGCCATATTCAAATGCGGTTAGGAGCTTGATGTATTTGATGGTATGCACGAGGCCAGACATAGCGTATGCAGTAAGTGTAGTTAGCAGATATTTGGCGAATCTGGGTAAACTCCATTGGAAAGCAGTGAAGTGGATTATGAAATATTTGCAGGGCACTGTAAACGTGGGTTTGGTGTATGGGACAAATCGTGGCAACCATGTGGACGTAACAGGTTTTGTTGATTCAGACTACGCTAAGGATCCGGATAAAGGTAGGTCTCTCACTGGTTACGCATTTTTAGTACAGGGTTGTGTTGTAAGCTGGAAAGCAACGCTACAACACGTGGTGGCTCTTTCAACTACAGAGGCGGAGTATATGGCCCTTATGGAGGCTGTGAAGGAAGCTATTTGGCTAAGGGGACTCTTGGAAGAATTGGGCGTGAATCTCAACACCGTTGCAGTTAATTATGATAATCAGGGCGCGATTCACTTATTGCCGAATCATGTTTTTCATGAAAGGACTAAGCACATCAATGTGCGTTATCACTTTATCAGAGAAGTCTTGGAAGCAAAGACGGTTGAAGTTCTGAAGGTGGGTACTGAACACAATGTTGCGGATGCCTTGACGAAGGTGGTACCTGGACGCAAGTTACAACACTGCTTGGAGTTGCTGAGTGTTGGGATAGACTAATATATGCCTAAGGTGGAAATTGTTATGTTTAGTCATTATATTCGCCTAAGTCGTGTCTAGGGAGAGTGTCGAATAGCCTAGTTTCCTAATAGCTAAGAATAAAGGCCGGTTGGCAATGTCTAAGCCCAACCCGACCCATTGGACTTGTAATAGTCGGTTCCCCCTCATCTCTATAAAAAGAGGTGAGGGGGAACGAACCAAGTACGTCATTCTTTCAATAACTAATCGTAATCTATTAGGGGGGCGTCGCTTTTCTTTTCTGTCGATTTCTGTTGTGTGTGTTCTTCGTGATCGAGTATTCCGCATCTAAGTAATCAAGGTTGTAGGTATTAAACCCTACATGGGTTTTTTGGGTTTGTACTTGGGATTGGGATTGGGATTGGAGGGGATTACCCTTTATCGGCAACTATTATGTCCGAGTTTGCCAATAAGAGGACTCGTGGACAGGGGCGGAGCCATGTTGCAGGTAGTGGGGGGAATTGCCCCCAATAAACCTCCGGCGGTGTAGCTAAATTAGTAGAAAAATAGTCTAAATTGTTCTAAAAAATTACAGTGCCCTCAGTTAAGAAATGAAAGTGCCCTCTACAGAATAAGCCAAAATCAACAATTGCATCTTCAAAGTTTTGCTAATGAAAATCCAGATTGAATGTTGGAAAAAGAAATGGTAGGGAGCAGAAATGGCAAAAGAAAATGGATGGTGGAGAGTCAAGATAAGATGAGTAACCTTAAATGTACTTTAATAAAGTATTTAATTCACTTTAAGTAGTTCGTATATTGCTTTTATTTTAATTTAGCTATTAAGAACTACAGTAAGAGTTTCGTATATGTATTTTTTACTGTTTTTTTAACAAGACGTACTTTTCAGTGTGTTACTTTGTTGTTATAGAAATACTGTCTAAAGAAAAGAACTCGGATTGTTTTATTAAATGTTTAACCAGTATCATTTTATTTTAGTTTTACTTGACTTTGTTTTAAATAAAAATAAATAACAAGATACTCGATCTTAATTATGTTTAATTTTATTGAGATGACACAGCTAAATGCCAATGGGTTTCATTTTTATCAAAACTGACCCGGCATATTTTGTAAGCCTATTGAAACAAGTGGTTTTTATGTTTAGTTATAACCGACCCGACCCGACCCAAAATTTTTTTAAAAAAAATAACACACCATCGGATCATTCTTATTTTTCCCGTTGCCCCCTACCGTTAGATATCCTGGCTCCGCCACTGCTCGTGGAGCGTTTATAGCTGGCGTGTTTTCTATGCAAGGTTTCGGGATATTGCTGAGTTCGCATGTTACTTTGATTGTGTGCTCTATTTTTGAATCATGTGCACATGGCCTAAAATCACCGAAGGAACTAATTTCGGAGAACAAGGCTCCTGTCCCACCCGAGGCGGATGTCGCGTGGCGGCTTATTCTCATGATTGGTGCAATTCCGGCAGCTATGACTTGTTATTGGCGGATTATTATAACCACATCTCGTTTAGTTTAGTTTGGTAGGAACTACTTATCAGTCACTAGCAACATAGGAGTATTATAACTTTCTTGGAAATTATTTTATGATGCAACATAGTCCAAAATCATTAAGAAAAGTTTGTGTAGTACGTGTTTACCCATTTTACCGTTTAATTCAAGAAATTGAAGTTGGTAAAAATGTTTATCTGATTTTTAAACGCATACACAAAAGTTCATTTAGTCGTACAAAACTACTTTTGAGCTTTAAAAAAACTTAATAAGCAGATACTAGCAGCAGTCCCAAAGCTACTCTTAATGGTGTTTCAAAGCGTATTTTGTGTGTAACTTCTGAATCATTTCAGTCATAAAAGATGAGATTTTCAAATGAGTAATCCCTTGTCTTTCTCTGAATTTCAAGATTCACAGCTTTGGTGGAGAAAAATACATTACAAGCTGCAAAAGACATGGAAAAAGTGATGAATGTATCCTTAAGTAAAATCCGGGAAGATGTTGAGATGATGGACACACCCAACACTCAGTGCAGCTTTCTCGAACACGTACCCTTTCTTCTCTAGAGAATTTTTCCGTAGACATGGCCGTGATCTTGCTGCTGCATCAATCAATTGCTTTCTCATCGACATTGTCTTCTATAGTCTCAATCTATTCCGATATCACGCATTTAGAGGCAATATGACTCCAAAAAGCAACATGAACATTTATGATGATGCATGGCAAGTGGCGAAATTCCAAGCACTCGTTGCAGTTTGTGCAACGATCCCGGGATATTTCGTGACAGTTTACATGATCGATTATATTAGGAGAGTAAAAGTTCAAGTAGCCGGGTTCTTTTTCATGGCTGTTAGTCTGTTTACCATCGCGAAAGTTAGCAAGGGCGGGTGGGGATCCAATCCAGGTACTGGTTTTATCATACTGTATGGACTTACCTTCTTTTTTTGTAATTTCGGGCCAAATACAACTACTTTTATAATCCCGGCGGAGCTTTACCTGCAAGATTTCGTGCAACCTGTCATGGGATCTCGGGTGCATTTGGAAAAGTGGGAGCGATAGTTGGAACGGTTGGATTTTTGTGGGTTTCTCGTGATAGTCCAAACGGGCAAGAAGTATCGGACGTGTTGAAGGGGATGGGTGGCGTTTGCGTGTTGGGGTTGTTCGTGACATGCTTCTTTACTCGAGAGACAATGGGCAGGTCATTAGAAGAGAATGAAAATGTTGACGAGCTTACAGGTGTTTGTTTCGTTAGATTTTGGCCCAACAAGGTTGGGGGGAAAAGAACACAAACACATGAATGATCCTTTACTATCTATATATCAGATGTAAGAAAATATCAATTTTGTTTGTCAAACTATCCTTGTAAATTAGTCTGAGTTGGTGGTTATATTAAAGTTCCATGTATTGTATTTACTGAAATTTAAGGAAGAAGGGGCATTTTTGTCATTTCCTACCATGCGCCGAACTAGCATACCAACTGTCATACACACATCCTTGTATCATCAAAATTTAGAACATAAACGCATAACAGTCACATGACGCTGTTCAGGTGTTATTGGTAGGTCAAATTTTAACTAGTTGGCAGCCTAGACTTGCATAAAAATTAAGAGTAATTCCTCTTTTTCCTAACAGAACAGACTAGTCTCTACAAGCTCTGGTGTGGTACTTAGTTCCCGATCTAAGTCAGCCTAACTCTGAACTATCCTAACATACATGACGTATAACCCTGTAGGATAGAACAATGCAAGTAATACCATTCAGATGTAAGATAATATCCTCTGAACTATCCTAACAAACATGACGTATTGACGTATAACCCTGTAGGAAAGAACAATGCAAGTAATACCATTCAGATGTAAGATAATATCCCATTGTGTTCGTGTCAAACCATCCTTATTTATTATGTTCGTGTCATACTGTCATGCCATCGACTAGGTTAATGTATTGTAATTATGCAAATGGTGTTTGAGCCTTTGAGGATCTTTCAGGTTTTGGTGTGTGGGTAAGAGTGCCATAGTGAGGTGAGACAATGCAAATGGTGCTAGTTGAGGGAAGCTTACCAAACTAACCCTGAATAATCCTATTCCATAAGAGATCTGCAATCTGCAGCACGAAGATAGGGGCACAGAGATTCCATCCTTAACCGCTCAAAATCTTACCAAACATGTAAGATTTAAATCAAATTGTATTGGTTCCATAATAAGCTTCAAACACCACTCTATTCAAACAAAATAATTGTTAAGATAAAAAAAATAATCAAATTATATAGTAATGAAATTCCGTAAATAGTGTTACTTTCGTGTCTTTTAATATATTTCCTTCCTCTTCTTGCCGCAGCTGTATAACTATTTCTGTCATCCAGTTTGGACGGAAGACCATAAAGGAGATGCCTCATTAGGCCAAACCATGCTACACGCGTGTAATCATTCTTTTGTAAATATTCATTTTGAGTTAATCAAGTAAGATCCTTTTCCCATTTAGTTCGTTGTGTATTACTTGCATCATTCTTTACTTAGTTTATGTGCCATGTTTGCGGGGACGGTTCACAGTTAGGTTGATTTAACTCTGAGAATAAACTAAGTGCTGCAGAAGAGCTTGTAGAGATGAGTGTCATAAAGTCTTGTTAAGGAAGATAGGAAAGACAATCTTAACCTATGCTCTAAATTCGTATGTCAAAAGCTTAGTGGATAAAACTTTGAAAGTATGGAATAACTAGAACATCCCTCATCCTTAATTTCAATAATTAGTTAATTACGTCTCAAACCACTATGGCACTCTTACCAATGCCAAAACCTGAAAGATCCTCAAACACCATTCTCGTTGCTTCAACTATCATTGCCAACATCTGAAGACTGCTTCATACCTAGGGTAACAGTTTACCAATAATCCCTACACGAACAAGACCCATCTCGGAAATGATGAAAACGATTAGCATCCCTAACAATAAGTTCCCGTGAAGTAACACGAGATGCCAATTTCATAAACAAATGACAATCATCACATATTCTAAGATTCTTCATTATATTGATAGGCATCCAAGCTGGCAAGCTCATCAACCCAAACGCCAACGCAAGCTTCTCACTATGACACATTGCACTATTTTTCACACCATACATTCCCGTTTCTTCGATCTTTCTGATAAGATCTTGTAAGTTATCATAAACATCTTTAATTCTTGGATGATTAGTATCATCCACAGTAAAAACATGCACCCTGTTATCTACCTCCATCCAACTGCACCCTGGATTCTTCCTTATTCCTTTATCTTTCATAAGTTTTCTTACATTCGATACATTTTCCAAATTTCCCGAATCTGTATAAAGATTAGCTAAAAGCACATAACTTCCAGAATCTTCTGCATCTAATACAACTAGATTCTTTAGAGCAGTTTCCGCCATTATTGAGTTCCCGTGAATCCTGCAAGCACCAAGCAATGCACCCCAAACAGCAGTGTTTGGTTCCATTGGCATTTTATCGATAAGATCTTTTGCCTTTTCTAAATGCCCTGAACGCCCCAGTAAATCCACCATACATGCAAAATGCTCCCATGTGGGCGAAATCCCATGATCTGTAATCATCATATCAAAGTAACGGTGACCTTCAGATACCAGTCCTGAATGGCTACAACCCGATAAAACAGATACATAACTTATGTGATCGGGCATTATTTCCAACTCCAGCATTTTCTTAAAAGTATTTATAACTTGATGACCTTGTCCGCTTTGAGCATACCCTGCCATCATAGCATTCCAAGATATTAAATTTTTGGTAACTACAGAATCAAATGTTTTCTCTGCGTCTTGAATACGGCCACACTTTGAGTACATTGTAACGATACTATTTTTTACCGACACATCAGAACCAAATCCAAATTTTTCAACTTGAGAAACTATTTGGTACCCAAGCTTTAATATGGCTGCATTTGCACACGCGCCAATTGAACTTACGAAACTAATCCAATCTGGTTTTACTCCTTGTTGTCTCATTAAAACATAGACCTTGAGACCCTCTTCCCAAAATCCATGCTGTACATATCCCGCTAACATTGAATTCCAAGATACAACATTTCGCTCAGGCATTTCATCAAAATACTCTCTAGCCTTTTCAACGTTTCCATTTTGAGAGAATGATGTGATCATTGTTGTCCATGATATGATATCTCTATGTGACAGAGAATTAAATAAACGGTTAGCACTCTCAATGTTGCCACATTTGGCGTACATTGTAATAAGAGCATTTGCTACAGGGGTTAAATGATCATTTCCGATTCTGAGTGAATATGCGTGGATCTGGCTTCCAAGGTTAATATCGTTCATATTAGAACAAGCTCCTAAAACAGTTGCTAATGTAAACTGATCAGACGCAACAGGAACCGCCTTCATCTGTTTAAATAATGAAACCGCCTCGAATTCATTTCCACAATTTACTGCACCTCCTATCAATGATGTCCACGATACTATGTTATGCTCTTGTATATCGTTAAATATTTTGCGTGCTTTTTTTAAGCTTCCGCATTTAGCATACATGTCGATTAAACTACTGCCAACGTACACATCAATATTTTGTCGCATTCGGATGATTCGGGCGTGCAAGTGAGCGCCCCAGTTAAGATCATATATACTAGTACAAGCACTGAGAACGCTAGCATACGTCATAGAATTTGGTCTAAAACCTTGACTACACATCTGGATTAACATACTCAAAGTCTTCATAACATTCCCATGCCTAGACAATATCGAAATAATCATGTTCCAAGATACAACATCTCTTTTAGGCATATGTTCAAACAATTCCAGAGCCCTTTGAGCATCATACAGTTTCGAGTAGCCATAAATCATGGAATTCCACGAAAACATATTCGGATTCCCTATCCTCAAAAACACGCGTTCAGCAATATCGGGCGCTCCACACTTAATATACATATCAACCAACGAAGACTCAACAGACTCATCACCCAAAAACTCAAATTTCTTAACCAAACCATGTACTTGCAACGCCAACTTCAAATCTTTTAAACCACCACACGCCTTCATCACACAAGTAAACGAATACGCATCAGGAACACACTCACCACTTCTAACCATCAAAACAAAAACCTCAACACACTTGTCAACAAACCCATTACGAAAAACCCCCGACATGGTACTATTCCACGACACAACGTCTCTTTGAGGCATTTCATCAAACACTTTCTCCGCCTCTTTCACCCTCCCACACCCTACTAACGCCTCAATCATCGCATTCCAACTAAACACATTCTTGAACTGAATTTCATCGAAAACCAACCCCGCCTCATGGATTAACCCGCACCTGGCGTACAAATTGATCAAATTGTTACTTAAAAAAGCCGAAACATTGAGCCCTTTTGTGATCATTTGACAATGTAGGGCGCGAGATAAGGGCTTTTTCGAGGCGCATTGTTTCATTGATTCGTAGAAGTGTTGGGATAGTTCCATGTAAGATTGTTCAGGGTTTGGGGTTTTGATTTGGGTCGAAAATAGACGACGAGTGATGCGAAACGAGTGCGGTCGGCATGAGTATTTGGAGGTGATGATCATGAGAAATGGTGATTAAGGTTTGTGAATTTGTTAGAGCAGGGGCGACGGTGGCTACTACTTGGGCTGTTAAAGCTTTGGCGCCAGCTCTCCGTTGGCACATAGTACCGTGGCTCGCGCCAACGGAGCTCGCGCCAAGGCTAACAGTTCGCGTTAACCATTTTCAATTTTTTTTTTCTTTTTTTTTAAGTAATAAAGAGGGTATATACTCTTTGGCATCACTTTTTCTCGTGTCAACGGTTCCCCCGTAAATGTGATGCCAAAGGGTTTCTTGTGCCAAAGCCCCAAAATCCTACATGGCGGCTTTGACACCACCTTCTCGTGCCAACGACTCCCAGTTCTCTTAGGGTTTTAGATTGATTGAGCCCCCTGCTTGTTTATTGTTTTTTTATGATACAAGTACTAGCAGGGTACCCGCGCGATGCGGCGGCGGGTACCCTGTGATTAATCAGAGAAATGTAAAAAAATGATTCCGGTTAGACGTGGTTTTTTGTTATTTGCATAGATTTTGGTTGAGTTTTTTCAGTTTTCGATTACATCCATTGATTTGGTCAGATTTTAAAACCATATGTACCATCAACTTATAAGTTATATGAAGTTTTTTTTGTTATTTAATAGTTGTACAATATGTATAATAAGATGTGTTATTCAATTTAGATTATTATTAAAATATTATTAATTAGGGTGTTTAATATATTAATTAATGTGTATTTGTAACATATGCTTTATATCATGTATTAATTAAAATTAATTTTAGAAAAATAATGGTAATGATTTTTTTGTGATTATTATATGCTAAAACAGTTGTACATTTAGCTTTTGATCTTGTATTACTTAAATCATATTTGAGTTAGTGAATTAAAAGGATGTACATCATATTGTTTTAGTTGTTCTACTTCATTTTTGTGTATTTATGTTTATATTTTTGACAATTTGTGGTTTATACCAAAAATATTAAAAATCACAGTTTTTTAGTCAAAAAAAACTTAAATTATATATATTACAATATGGTTTATATAAAGAATATAAATATCCTAGTTTTTTAGTCAAAATATTTTATAAATATTGTTTTGTTTTTCACGTTTGATGAGGGAAAGAATAAAGGAAGATCAAGTTTTATGGAGTGAAACATTTGAAATCAAAAGATGGAAAAAACACTATTATAGTGGTTTCCTCAAATTCGTAAGTGACTTTTTGGGCTATTACACTTTCATATTAATTCTCCAATGTTGTACATTTAGCTTATTAAATTGTACTGTTTAAACTATATTTTAGTTTGTGCATTAAAAATAGGTACAATATGTTGATTTAGTTGTACTACTTAAATTTTTTTGCATTAATTATGAGAGAGGGTCTAAAATGCATTATAAGGAGTATAGATAAACTAACTTTTGAATATATGATTAACTACGAAAAAGTTAGCGCCAAAAAGTTTTTTTTTCTTTTTCTTTTTAATTTTAACTGTTGAAGCATAATCTTTTTGTTGTTATATATAATCTTAGGGTGCGTTTGGTATACATACATGAATCACTATGGTTATAAGTATGATGTTTAGACGGAATGAAAATATATATAATTTTTTAGAAAGTGTTGTTTGGTATGTTTAATGAATCGCTATGAGTTTGAGAGAGATATATCCAAAATTTTGTATAAAAAATTAAATGCAGTAATAAATATATATGATTTTATAAATAGTTTGTGGTTGAAAAAAGAAAAAAAAATTAGGCCCACAAAAATAACCACGTATATCTTTCATAAATACCTCTTTGCTCTAATACAGTATGATTCTATGACTATCCTTTCATAAATTTATTCATATGCCTTTAACCAAACATTTGCAATAATTATGATTGTGATTGATTGATTCCAATCAAATACCAAACGCACCCTTACTATTATTTCAACAACTTTCACAATGCAATGTTTCAATATCAATGTTAACCACGTACTTTTCCCGTGAAATATATCGCTTGCTCATATATAGCTCTTAATTACAAGGAATAAAAAGGTGAATAAGCCTAGCTTCCACACCTCAAGCTCACACCGAGGGGTGGACCTAGGGGGTTCTCGGGGATTCACGGAAACCCGATGGAAGTTTATTACGTATTGTAAATTTTTACTAAAATCTTGATTTGTTCAAAATGTACCCGATGTCAAATAATGTGTTAGTTAAAAAAAATGTGCACCTAATGGCTTATTGTTCTAGGTCCGCCCCTGCTCACACCATGGAACCGTATGTATTGGCGATCACCAACAAAAATGACTACAACCAATTCCACACCTCAAGCTCACACCATTGAGAAGTGGTGGAACCAGGAATTATCATTACGGAGGACAACGGCCAATCAAAGTAATTAAATAAAATGTCAAGCAATATCATTTTAGCTAATAAACAAATCGGGTCAGGTTTAATTAAAGGCAGCAAAAGTCCTCTACTAGACAACTTGATATGTCATGTTGGCCAATAAGAATTAAGATAAATGTATAAAAGTTTTTTTTAGTGAAATTCAGGGGGGCCCATTTGTATTTATCTTCATTATGATTGGCTAACTTTACCTATCAAGTTAGATCTAACTTGAGAGAATCCTCCTTCCTACGAGAAAGAACATACAACTAGTTGTGATTGCTTTTTTTATAAATAAATTAGCTAAAAGTAGTGTGGTTTATCATAAGAAAACCATAATTTAGAGTCACCCGTTTGCAAAAGGAGGTGAAGTTCTTCTGTGAATATTCATTATTGACAACAAAGCATGAGGTGACTCTGGGAAGGTTCTGAGAGTGGATGTTGTGTTCCTGCGCAACCTTCCAAATTACGTCTGATGTTGTCTCCATGCGAGTTGGTCCGTATGTGTTCACCGAAAATGGTTTGGACTTGAGGCAATCCAAAGACGTAGAATCAAATATAAATCTTTTTGTTCTAAGCAATTCATTGATCAGTTAGTTTAAAGACAACAAATACTGTAAGAAATGAGTATTGGAAAAGACATCCAAAATGTGTTTGTCCATCAAAGATTTTTTGTGAAAAGCTTGTGCTAAGCCCAACTCCACCAACTTGCATATTGCATAATTAATTATATCATATATTTAGAGAAAAGACAAAAAAAAAACTATTCAAAGCATAAGGAAAAAAAGACAAAAAAGAAGATGTACTATTTTTGAATTAAAAAAACAAAGATAAACTAAAAGCATGTCACTCACCCCACTCCTTTTCCCACATTCCTGTTTTTTCTCACAATTTTTACCGATCAAATATCAACACCGGAAATAATTTTAATACATTTTGATTTCTGTTAATATTAGAGAGTATGGAGGGCACTCTCACAATTTAGATGGGGCACTGGGCATTTTTCTACTAATTTTAAATTTTTTAATACATATTCGTTGTGCCTGCAAGAACTTCATGGGGGCAACGCCCCCATACTCTACATATAGATTTGCCCCTGCCATTGAGTCGTATGTATTGGCGCGATCACCAACAACAATGACTACAACCAAGAGGAGCCTCTCTAAGAGGCAAAAATATCCATTGTTTATCGACTAATATTTTGAACATAACATATCTTAGGCTAGTGGGAGTGTAAAAAAAATCCACCATCAACTCAATGTCACCCTATATTTCTCACTCCTCTCACTAACTCACCAAAAACTCACCTTTCAAGAGTACTAAGAAAAAAAACTCACCTCTACCCCACCTTCACCTCACATTTCCACTATCACTTTATTTAATTTATTATAAAATAAAACTTTTATTTCATAAAATAAAATACGATACACAGTAAATAAAAAAACCAAAAATCCAAATTATAACGCTCCTTGATTTCCTCCCTAAGTGACAAATGGTATGCCAGTGCTCCCCCGTCCAAGTGATCATAGGGAGACATATAGAATGTCATTTCTTCACGTCTTGCTCGGAGTTTTTCCATTCTTTGACGCTCGGCATCAAGTTCCAATTGTTTGGCTTGATTTTCCAACTTGAGACGACGACACTCCAACTCTTCATCCTTCATCTCCAAAAACTTACGGCGATCGTCTTTGCCCGCATTGACCATCTCGGACACCATCAACCTAGCAAACTCGTCTTCTTGGGACGCAGTTGACGAACGCGATGACTGGCCCTTTTTCCTTTCTGGCTTTATCCCTGCCTGTTGGACGTTGAACACCACTGTTTTGGCTTTCGTCAACACTTTGAAAAGAAGCAGCATCACCAGACTCCGATGTCTTAGACCTCTTGTTACCTTGGCTTTCTTCCTCATCATTTGCTTTCCACTTGTTTATCTCACTCCTCATAAATTTCTGACTATTTTTTAAAACTTCCTAACAATAAAGATACATGAACTTTGCCATGTACTCAGCTTGATAGTCATCACATGCTCTATTAACGTACGACTCATCGTCGGCTCCACTCATTACTCTCATTCGAATCATGTTGTTGTACACTCCAACAAACTTACACACTTGAGGGCGTATTAGGTTCCATTTCCCGTTCACGCTATCATATGTTTATTTACCGATCTCCCCTGTTTTGCTCTCTAAGTACTGCAAAACCCCGGTCCAAAAACCTTGGGCATTCCTGTCGTTACCCATTGCGCTATTTTCAGAAACGGATACCCATACTTTACACAACTTAACTTCTTCAAAGTGTGTCCATGAAGTCTAACGAGTTGCGTTCGTATCTTGTGGAGCTTATCGTCCTCTACACGGCCTCGACTTTGGTGGGGATGGGGCCGAAACTTCAACCGTGTATTCCGTCTCATCTTGACTCCCCTAAAATGATCCCGAAAAAGAAGGCCTGTATAAATCTTCAGTTGGGAAGGTGGGTAAGTCGACATGGTGTTGTGATGACGAACCACAAATATGGTTATTGAAAGGGTACGGGGTTTGTGAACAGAAGTCTTGAAATCCGGGTGTTTGAGAGTATTGGATAAAATTATAAGGGTTTGGATAAGGGTGGTTCGGGTATGAGTTCAGCATCGGTGCTTGCATCGGTGTCGGCATCGGGTTACGGTACGGTTGGTTTGGATATGGTTAGTATAACACTTTTAATTCTTTGATCATTATTACGTCATTATATATCTATTTTGACAACCACCTTTGCATGCATATCCTAGACATTATATATGTCCAATAATTACGTATATCACCTATAAGTTTAGACTTTTAAACATTAAGGTTTACCACTCTTACTCCTTTAATTACCTTGGACACGTTTACATTAACCTTATCATACGAATTTTCTTAGACATGATTTTATGTGGCAATCTATACTACTACATTCTAGATTGAGCTATCACTTGCGTTTATTTTCTTTGTGTCGCGACAGTTGCTTAAATTTAACCCTAGACTTGACCTAAACAACAAATTTACATAAGCCTAGTGTTAACCGACACATTAGACATTCCTTAAAACACATTATAGCCGAATATAGGTTTTCAAAAACCTCCTTGGTTCGTTTATTGTACACGTTTCATTTGAACAAACAAAACCTAACCAAAATCTAGCAAAATCAAGATTTACTTTTCACCTTTATTAGATCCTTGTACTCCTTGCACCACATAAACCAAACACATCACCTTGGACCACGTAATCTAATTAAGCACAAAGTACAAGTTGGTAATGCACAAGAAAAAGTAATGAGCTAAAAATGTAAGAATGTAAACTACAAGTACTAAAAATGTAAACTATGCAAACTTACCAACCAAAAGTAACTAATTAACAAACTTCTTAACAAGAAATAACAACCCTAACAAATATAAGGACTAAACAAAAAAACTAACAAAATTATAACTAATTATCAACAAATCAAACAAGGTTAACTAATCAAGGGATTAAAGTGCAAATATTAGGAAAATTTAAACTAAAAACGGGTTACACACAAAAATTAGCCAGATAAGCTGTTTTATAGGACCAAATAAGCTGAAACAAATTCCATTAAACTCAGAATTGAAAATAAGCTAGGTATGTAAAAGGAAATAAGCTGAAATGATCTAGAACAGATTATAACTTTTTCAAATAAGCTCTTTTTAAGAGATAAGCATTTTGGAATAAGCACTTTGTCTAAAACTCACAGAAAACATCGAAAAGCTCAAAATATTAAGACATGTCCAAGAAATTTCAAAATCCATCAACAAAATAAGCCAGAATCCCAAATAATCCAAAACTGAACTTATGTTGACTTTTGTTGACCAAAAGTTGACCAAGTTTAAATTTACTTTTTATCACTTTTCTAACTGGTTTGTGAAATAAAATGGCTAAATTGTGAAGTAGATCAGTGGGAAATGAAAATCATACTAGGAAAATAAGCACTTTTGTTACAGAGACGTTTAGTTAAGCACAACTTATTCTATAGTGAACTAGGGTGTGACAACCCGTAAAGTTGAACTCATTATTAATCCAAAGAATGAAATAATTTTCGCTACAATTTTTTTTTTGAAAACACTGTAAATTATAAACACAAAGATATTCAAAAACTAACAAATTATATTATAAACAAGAACACATATGAACGACTATTAGGATATTCTATTTGTGATATAGAAATTTATATGCTACGTGTTTAAACTAATTACTGCAAAGTCGAAAATAATTATTGTGCTAATGGAAAATCGTGATTAACTATAATTGTAGGCCAGCGAACTAAAAGCTTATGTGTTTTATTTGTTTTACTTAAAATGAATTATTTTAAGTTTATGGGTCATATAAGTGTCAATAATAATAAATTTTTAATGTTAACGTAAATTATCGAAATCACCGTTAGTTAATAATAAAAGGTTATCTAAACGTTTTCAACTCACGATTTCTTCAAAATAATATATGATGGACTATAAAAAGTATATAAATCATATATTTATCACTTTTAATTTATTTTCAAGGTTTTGAATAATTTATCGAGGTAATCGTATTTTATTTATTATTTAATTATAAAATATCGTTTTATTGTCAAAATGATCATGAAAATGTATAAATTAATTTTATCAACTAAAAACTATTAAAATTAATTTATAAACTTCATAATTAATCATATAAGATTAATTAAATTATTAAACAACAAGAAATAAGCCCGTAACGATTTTTAAAAACCCGTAAACCCAATTAAAACCACCTAAACCCAAATTGGTCCAAGATTAACACTACTTAACATAAATTTTGTGGGATTAAGCCCATAGGACTCCCTAGACTTATTTTTACAAGTTTATGTATATTAGGAATCCTTTTATAACTCAAATACATATTATTTAGTTACCAAAAACAATTCCTAAAATCCCATGAACAATAATAAACGACCTATACCCCATCACAACTCAACAACGATTGAAAAATCCCTAAAAACCCTCTCCAACAGTCGACTTTTATCTTCTTTCACTGTTTCTTCAATCTCTTGTTACAGTTCTTCATTTTTAGCCATTCTTCTTGATTTTCCATGGATGATTGATTCATTGGTGATAATAACTCAAGATTAGTATAAATATACAGCAACTAACAATTCTTGAATCACAAAATCATCATAAACAAATCAATCAAATTCCTTCTTTGTTCTTTGTTTGGTGTCGTGAACCACCATCATCACACCACCATTTCCACCACCACAAGATAATTCAAAGACTACTAAACCTCCACCAAGGACCCTTTTCTCTGTCCTAGAAGCTCAACAAGTGTGAAGAACCCTAGGTGAAATTCTAGTCGAAACCGATTTAGGGTTTTCTAAGAAACCCTAAATTTGATTATTGCATTTTGTTGTTGCTGGTGTTCGTGCTAATTCCAACTCTTCTTGACATCAATTCTGGTCTTCCAAGTAGTCCTAGTACAAGTTGCTAAGTCCTACAAGTGTTCATGTACGGGTTGTGCAAGCAAAATCCTAGTCGAGCTCTTTTTAGGGTTTTCTAGGTTCGGTTTTGCTCAAACCACCAATCACTTCGTAAGATTTGATTTACCTAGTACAAGTAACTCTTATTACATGTTAGACCCTGACCTAGTAATGCCTAAAGTTGAAAAGTAACACGTAATTGGCTAAATGGTTAAAAACGAGCCCTAACGGGACGTACGAGTAAAAACCGTGCCATAATTTTGCTTAACTTGATTATGAACTGAATTTTCATGTTTCTTACTGTTAAATGATGTTACTAATTAGTTTATGTTAGTTAAACTCAATAAGTAATGTTATTTGATTAAGTGGTTAAAGTAGCTGAAACTCTCGTTGCTAAACTAGCTTAAAAACGCCTAAACTTTTGTTAAAAACCGACCATCCAATGTTGGTCACAAAATTTTTACTCTAAACATTCATATTTCATTTGTCATAAACTTTCTAATGCTCTTCGAACCAATTAAAAAGACCTAAAAATGAATTAGTTATCACACTTTAAATTTTATGATTTTATGTGAAATTAATGAAATTGTATGCATGTAAAATGGTAAACTTTAGAATAATTACAATGTCACTAATATGAATTTCTTAATAAAATGGTAAGATCATAATATGAATCAATCTCTGCAATAAGAATCATAGTAGAAGGATTAAAAACGAGTTCACAATTAATAAACGATTACTACACGTAAAAATGACGTTTTTAAGAAAATCTGATTATATTATATAACTCATGAAATTGTTAAATGAATTATCATGTTAAACTGGTAAATTTTACATTTCATATTATTTTTTTAAATAATGACATGCCTTTATAATAATTAAAATGATTAAGAAACAAATATGAAAGCTGAAACCGTAAAACTTGAATTTTTACTTATTAAAACCTACGTAAAATTTAATTGTTAATTTATTAGCAAAATATAATAATTTAAATTACTTTCACATGAATTTATATGAACCTATCAATTATTTTATAATACATAAACATGAAAATCTAAAATGATAATAATTGATGAAACCCTAGTTTAAAAAGATAAAACCCGACTCCAAATAATTAAATTAATTAATAGCTGAAAACGTTTTATAAAACTTTAGTCGTTATTATTCCAACCTGAAGCACCAACTAAGAAAGGGTTTATACATGTACATTAACTTTATATTAAACATGGTTTAAATGAACATTATTCTTGTTAGGTTACCGGTAAAATTCTACTTTGTCCTGCGACACTTTACTATAAAAAAGGTGAGTTTTCTTGGCCCCTCTCTCTAAAACTGATTTATCATCTTTCGGGGTGAGAACATTGCTTGATTTATAACGCGTGAACACAAGTGAACTATTCTTTACTAGTTGATCGATCTCTTGAAACAAAACAAATGAAACTGCCCACGAATCATGAACCGTTAGTCACCTAGCTGGGTTACAGCGAAGTGAGCGCGAATGTTATGGATAGATCTATCGGAGTTGACACTCCTATTTACATTGAATGGGTGCGTTCAAGTAAATACAATTTCATTTGAAGACGACGGGTGACTGGGGTTAGTCACCTGCATGGGCACACACACACGAAGTCAGTTAGACTCGTTAACGCATCGCTGTCATGAGCTTAAATAGTAGTAAAGATAAACTGTGTGACTTTGTATGTGTTATATTGTCACAGGTGGATACGAATCTTGTGGTTCACTAAAATGATTTTCATTTTTTTTTCTCAAACCTAGGAACTCACCAACTTTGTGTTGACACTTTAGCAATATTTTTCTCAGGTATGCTACTATAGGGAGTCTGCATTGTTGTTTTGGCATGTAGAGGTCGTTCTCTCGCATCAAGTCCTCTTCACGCCATGAAGTCGCAACCCAAATCCAGTCTTCCGCTGCAGTAAATTTGGGGGTGTGACAGAATGGTATCAGAGCCTCTTGATTATAGAGAACTAGGTTGCATTAGTAACTCTAGACTATAATCGGCTCTAAATTGCATGATAAAGTAGCATACCAACCATATAGTGTTAAAACCTTAATAAAAGATAAATTATTTGACATAATATTTTCACCTACCACACTACTAATTGTTACTTAAAAACATGTTTGTGGGACTATGCATAGCCACCCATGGGTGTGGAATGATGTAATCTAGTGGGCAACACTATAGTATTATAATAGAACATAACATGCATTACTCTATCTGCTTAACTGTTAGTTAATAGTATGATATAGCGAAAATATGAAATTAAATTATAATCTCACTACATGAAGAATTTCGTGTACTTATAAATATTACTACTAAACATATATATACATATACTTATGTATATATACACATATATACGTATATATCTATACTAAACATCCAATAGTCCCGGAAGTAACAATATTTACCAAAAGAACGCATCCTATGAATGCACAACCAAACCAGTAAAATCATATCACTGAAAATCCTGAAAAAAAAATATTTTTTTTTTAATTACAATGATAACCACCAAGAGATAATGAAACACTAACTCTAATACTAGAGTAAAAATGATACTTTAAAATAATAGCGAACTCACACGAAACATTATACCCCAGGAAAATGTCACAATCACCACCCACACAAATACATTATGACTCATCAAAAGAGGAAGCAGTCAGATGACCCACGACCCCACTGGATGTCAATCAATTGTCATCACCGAAAACACCATCATTTACGTCAAAGTCAAACCCTCCACCCGACACGACTAATCTACATGCACCACACACCGCTGGCCCATCTCGAAAGAGAAGTAGGTCACTCTCACCACAATATAACCCCGACACCACAACCTTCTCTGATGGAGGATCAGCAGCTGAGCCAGTTGGAGAAAATCCAGAAGACCTTACCACAAGGATAGAAAATATTGAAGTTGAGATCGACACCCTTCACGACGACATGGAAGACAAGAACCTCTTAATTTCCGAGTTGCAAGACTCTCTTGCAGCCGCAGAGAATGAGATTGCAATTCTACAAATAAGAGCAGGAGATGTTGATGTCCGACAAGATGATGACCGAGAACAGATCCATAGAATACTAGCTCGTTTAGGAATGTAAATGGAAAAACAATAGTTTCAATAATATTGCTTATAGGATTAATGAAAAACTTGTACACTTTCACCTTCATAGAAACGATGTATCAAATATTAATCCTATAAAAGAGCACATAATTTTTCTAATAATTGATGGGTAACTTATTGATTTGAATGTTATTGTTGAATAAGATTTTCTCTTTATATACACATTCAGAAATAAATAATACACCTATTATAAGAATAGCTAATGTTGTGATTTACTTTTGAAGGAACCATGAATCCTATAAACCTTGGACAAGGTTCATTTGATGTGTAAGACACTTTGGTTCGCCAACATCGAGGCAATATTAATATTCCTAACCAATACCGATACAACCCTTATCCAACACACCAAACCATGAATCCAGGTCGTTATCCAACACATCAAACCATGAGTCCAAACCTTTACCCAACTCATCAAACAATAAATCCAATCATCCGTCCAGAACCCATGATCAGAAGAGTCAATCAAATTCACCCTGCAAACCCAGAAGGACCCATTTTAAGAGGTGAAGTCGTATGCACACAGTGCGGAATAATTGGGCATCACCCAAGCATGTGCTCAGTACTTAGACGAAATGAAGAACCAACTAATGACGAAAGGATCAACCATACTAATCATCATAGAGAGACACAAAATCTCTGTTATAGACCCAATATCCAAACTGAGCAAAGACAAGTGTACAACGCAAATCGTGGGGAGAGATATTATCCGCAAGACCAAGAAAGGAGGGTGGGTCCAATACGAAGGGAAAGGACCCCTAACACAACCCATAACCCTAATATAATCCCAAGGAACAATTATGAAGGAAATAAACCTTATTGTGCCAAGTGCGACTACTGTCACCGCAAGGAGTGCCCGAAGCGTTGCCTAAATTGTAATAGGCCTAGGCATAGGAAAAGATAATGTAGATCCTCAAAGCATCCCATAAGAATAACACAACCCCAACGAACCTTAAATGAACCTACTCAAGAAGGAAGTTCAAATGAATCCAGTTGGTACACAAGAGAAAATATCAACCCTACACAGATGGAACTAGAATTTCCACATCTCTACGGAATACTTTGTAGGGATCCTTATTACAATTTCACCAGGAACATAAATTAAATGTTGTAATATTGTACGAATCAAGTGACTCGACAACCGTCGATGTTACAATGTAATCTTTCAATTTCGTGTTCAATAAAATAATGTTTAATTCTCTACCATTGTGAACGAGCCTAATGAAAGTCAAGTTTATTAAAACACTCCCCAAATTACCATACACTAATAAAAATCCTAACCTCACCAACCAAAAAGATAATAAATGAAGAAAAAAAATGTAAAGCTAATACAAATAATTAACTATCACAAAACACATAAGAAATAAATTAGCCAAAGATAAATAAGAACAATGCGAATTAAAGAACCTTATCAAATAAGGCCATAATATTACCATTCATAATGTAACAAGATACAAAGTAATGGGAATACACCAAAGATATAAAACGCTAAAATAAAACAAACATCTCCATCCGAAAAGAAACACATAGGATAGATCAGTAAAACGAGCGACACGATAATGATAATCATAACGGGAGTAAAAATCTCGATCGGGATATCCATCGGGAAGGGTAACCGAAATTATTTTGAAGAGAAAATGAGGATTTGTGTGTGTGAGAGTTTTAAAAAAAAAAAAGAATTGAGGATGATGTGTGAGAGAAAATTTTGAAATTTGAATATATGAAGAGTTGGGCGGTAGGATGTATGCGAGTTTAAAAAAAAATTGAATTTAAAAATAGTAACAGAATTTTAGTAGTAACGCCTAAAACATATTTACTACTAAAAATAATTAAATTTAAAAACATATAATGTAACAAAAGTTGATAAAATAAATAACTCATAATTTTACAAACAAATCGAATATAAACAATAATATAAAAGTGTAACTGAAAAAAAACCTAAAAGCAAATCCCAACGGATATATGAAAAAGTAAAAGATAAACAAATAATAATCAACCACTATGGGATTACGAGATAAATCATCCCATTAAAGAATTTAATAGTACGACTACTAAAATAAACCACAATTCCATATAATCAAGATACGAATAAAAGAGGTGACGAAAAGGAGGATGCTATATGTTTTATCTATAATATACATAGCCTGATAACCTATGTATAATTTAGATGGAACAATAGTATGCTCGTACTAGTTACCATATATACAAAAACTAATATAACCAATCCAAAAGAAAAAGAATCCCCAATGAGAGCTTAATACCAAAAGCATAAGTTGTATTAATTGAAAATAACGGAAATCTTAAAAAAGTACCATACCAGAATTACCATGGAACCTAAAATAATAAGTAACATCCACAAACGTAACTAAAACATGTAAAATTTGAGAGCTCAAATATAACGATAACTAAGAATAACCAAATCATGCACGATGAACGAAACAAAACTTTATTTAAGAAAACATTCAACTAAAACATTAACACAGAAGTACAAATACATGAAATCCTAATACTTAATTCTTCCAAAATACTTCAACGGCAATTGCCAAAAGGATATGCGGTATGATGAACACAACGAAAACGATTAGGAACTGTAGATCTTCTTCTGGAGGAGCGTTCGCTATGTAGATAGCCATCACAACGACGAATATGATCGCGACTATGGGAACGAAATACGACATCCTTGCGGTGATGAAAAGAAGAAGCCTAAAATTGAGAGATAAAAATCTAAGTGTGTGTTAAAATTTTGAAAATCTTGATTTATGGGGAGAAAAGTAACCGTTGGTTACTATTAGTAGCTGTTGGACCTCCACTCACCACTTTCGCCGTCTTCTCGACCAATAACATAACGTATATAACGTCTTGATTTCGGGACGAAATCCTCTAAGGTGGGGTGAATGTGACAACCCGTAAACTTGAACTCATTATTAATCCAAAGAATGAAATAATTTTCGCTACAATTTTTTTTTGAAAACACTGTAAATTATAAACACAAAGATATTCAAAAACTAACAAATTATATTATCAACAAGAATACATACGAACGACTATTAGGATATTCTATTTGTGATACAGAAATTTATATGCTATGTGTTTAAATTAATTACTGCAAAGTCAAAAATAATTATTGTGCTAATGGGAAATCGTGATTAACTATAATTGGAGGCCAGCGAACTAAAAGCTTATGTGTTTTATTTGTTTTACTTAAAATGAATTATTTTAAGTTTATAGGTCATATAAGTGTCAATAATAATAAATTTTTAACGTTAACGTAAATTATCGAAATCACCGTTAATTAATAATAAAAAGTTATCTAAACATTTTCTATAAAACCCGCATGCTTTTACCATGAATAGTACCCTTAAGATCGTACGTACTAGATTAAAACTTTCCTTTTACAGTATGATTTCGTTCACGTGTTAGAATTTTACGTATTACGTACGTGTTAGAACACGATAAGTATTTATTACGTACGAACACACAATAATTATTTAATAATAATTAATCACGAACATGCGATCATGAAATCATGAACGTAATTAAATCACGAACTAATATTAATTACGTATATATATTTATTACGAACACGAATAATTATATTAAGTCATGGTTAATATTTAACGAGAACACATAAAACACGAACACGACTAAACACGAACGAACACTTAAATAATTAGACACGGAAAATGGTACGGGTACCCCATGTGGGTCCCCCTACCAGCGGATACACAAAGAAGGATGGGCCAAGCCCATCAAATTTTACTAACATGGGGTAAAGGTAAAATCTTGTTTTCATTTTTCACATTACAATAAATCATCAAAAACCTAAAAAGATTTTCTCCTTTTCCTTCTAGCTCTCCTATTGGCCGCCGTATATACAAGACACAAAGGGGGTGCTTATTTGATTTTTGATCTTGAATTTGGTGCAAGTGTTCGTGTGTGTTCATCCTCGTTAGATCCACGCATTCGGTATACCTTTTTAATCCTTTTTCTTTTTGTTTTGATTTAATAAATTAAATAAGAACATGATGTTTTTAAAAAGCTAATTAAAAACATAAATCAAACATGTAAATGGTTATGGGGTAAATCAAAACGGAGGATTTAGGGGTGTTTGTGTGTGGCCGGCGCCTAAACCGAACCCCAAAGGGGTCTCGGCTTGGCATATGGACCACCACCGAGACCTCAAGGTCTCGGTTTGGTGGTGTGGGTCCCACGGCAGCAGCAACAAGGGGAAACCCCGAAGTGGTTCGGGGTATGGTGTTGATTTCGAGTCCGGTTCATGGTTTCTAGTCACGATCCGGTTCAAGGTTTATGTTAAGGTGATGTTTTAATAATCATATGTTAAAATTAAATTAGTAATATATGACATGATTAATTTAATAAAACATGACTTAGGTTATAATTTAATTATTAGATCATGAAATTTTAACCTAAGTATTTATATTTTTCTAGACTTTATAATTAATTAATTATTAAAAACCATGGCTATAATTAATTAATTAACATGACTTAGGTTATATTATTAATAATTAATAATACATGTTTTAACCTAAGTATTTAACTTTATTTAATTAAAAACATGATATATTTAATTAAATACTTTTAACCTATAGTTTATTTAAATTACATGTAATAATTAATAAACTATACCTTATATCATTATGACATAGAAAAATAATCAGGAAACACTTAAGCTTATATACTTAGCTTATTTAACCAGCTTATATCTAATTATAGAAACTTTCTATTTTTAGAAACTTATTTTAATTAAGGCAGCTAATCTATTTATGGAAACTTTCTATTTTTAGAAACTTATCTATTTTAAGCAGTAATTCTATATTTGGAAACTTTCTATTTTTGGAAACTTTCTATTTTTGGTAACTTTCTATTTTGGAAACTTTCTATTTTAGGAAACCTGCTATTTTTAAAAAGTTATTTATTATTACACAATAAGTATAATAATACATGAAATACAAGTAATACTTAATCAGAATAGATAGAATATAAGATAAACATAGTTTAAAGCTTAAAATAGTAAAACATGACATGAACGTATAAAATAAGCTAAGACATGGCATAAAACCAGTTATGTATTTAGTAATCAGATACTTATACACGTATGTATTTATGTAGAATTAGTAGTGATACCGAAGTAGGATTCTCCTCACTTCGTCTTCTTCGTTCACTGGACATAAGGTACGGATTCCCGTCCTTTTAGTATGGACATTCTTTCCTTATTAGGATTCCCCGTATGCAGCCAAATGTTTTCCCATCGTATAAGTTTATATGTTTGATTTGCTTATGTTTAATTTAGAATACCTATAGCCATATACATGCATGACCAGTTTCACCTAGTTATGGAGGTACCATAACCATAACACTAGAGGCACTGGTGTTATGACTTCACCACGGCGGAGTGATTGCTCGTGGCGTCCCATCAGCTTTTGGCCATATTATTATATTTATCATGTGGGGCGTATGGGTGCATCCTAGTTACATGTTTTCAGCAGATTACTCAGTGTGAATGTGGTGTGTGCCTTGCATCCTTCACAAGGAGCTGATCCCTCCTACCCAAACCAATATATTAAATTAGAGACATCCCCTCTAAGTTGCATGATGAGGTCACCCCTCCAAGTATTCATGCACAGTGGATTTTCATGACCTATATTGGCTAATGGTAGAATATGTTAAACAGTTTTTATAAGATAAACATAAGGCTTTTCAAACTATAAAACCAGTTTTATCAAGACTTAACCAGGTTATTCGGGACTTAGTTTCTTCCGTTATTTTATGCTTATATGCTTCTTCTATCCATGCTTTATTGTACATCCGTGCACTAAGCGTATTGCTCAGCCGTTTTCCTTTTCTATGTACCCAAAACGACAGGTACTCAGGGACGCTCGTAGACTTTAAGCGTACGTGCATATGGACTGGAAGCTTTCTAGCCTTTCTTTACTTTATGCATTATCTTTACTTTGATACTCTTGCTATGGACATTGTTTAGTCCTTTCATTTACAGTATTTATGTTTGTGTGTGATGAGCTTTACTTTTGGACTACCGATGTTTGATTCTGATATTTTCTTTTTATGGTCATGAAATGTTTAGAAATTTATCCTTGTATGTTTTGATGATACGCCATAATTACGCGTGACATTCCATTGTCAAAATGGGGTGTTACAATTATGGTATCAGAGCCAAGGCTTCGACCTGTAGGCTCTCAAAATATGACCTGTGATTAGTGGGTAGTCACTATGGTCTTCCTAGAACTGACAGTCATTTTCATGCATTCATCATTTTTATGCATACATATATATGTCATTGTTGCAGGTTTATGACTAAGTAATGGTTGGTACAGGACTGGCCCTATTTAGTCGCATGTGTTTTATCGAAACTTTTAAATTTGGGACCGACCCATAGGCGTCCCCTCGCCATGTCTTTTATTTGGGGTGAACTGACCATAGGCGTTCACTCTCGAGCATACAAAAGTTTTCATAAAACTGCATCATGCATTCATACACAAATTTTATTGCATAAAATTTTTCTCTGGATTTATTGGTATAATTTTTTTTTCATGTATATATATTTTATGTTTTAATCTGTTAATCATATGTTTTATGTTATACTGTCAGATGGTTCTCACACGCGAACAGGAACAACTCAATGCTGCAATCCAAGCTGCAATGCAAGCTTTGCTTCCTCAACTGAGGAATGACATCAGGCTGAGGTTCAAGCTGCCAACAATCAGCAGCATAACCAAGCACCTCCTCCTCCTCCTCCAGTGACATTGGCAGTATGGCTGGAGAGATTCAACAAGCTCCGTCCTCGAGCTTTTGAGAAAACAGATAGCCCCAGTGATGCTGAAAGCTGGTTGGCTCACATCGAGAATATTTTCAATGCTATGGGTTGTGACCCCGCGTTCAAGGCGAGGTTGGCATGCTATCGGTTCGAAGGCGATGTGTTAAATTGGTTGTTAGCGTTGATGCAGTCTGAGGGAGGTGACGATTGGGTTGCTGGTTTGACATGGGCTCAGTTCAAGGATAGGGTGATAAAGCAGTTCTTTCCCAAGGCTGAGAAAGACAAGCTCAAGAGGGAGTACCATGGGATCCGACAGAGAGCTGGGGAGAATAGCAATGAGTTTATGCAGCGCTTTCTTGGCTTAGCTGGTTTCCTTGGTGCAGCGGCAGGTACTCCTGAAGAGCAGGCACACCACTTTAGGTGGGCTCTTCGCACATCGGTCGCAAACAATCTGGTGTGTGCTACGTTCAACACTGTAGCACAAGTGGCCGATGCGGCACGTAAGCTGGAGATGCTGCAGGAGAGAGATGAGTTCGGGGAAGCTGAGAGACCCGACAAGAGGTAAACATTCGTATTCAAGCGGTGACCAATCCGTATTCTTTCCATATATGTCAATTATTCATCTCTTTAAATTGTATCTTCCAGGCAGAAAACTGGGGACCGGTCTCAGCCGGCTACTCAGCAGCAGTCTCATCAGCCCAAAGGAAACGATCAGACTAACGACCGTTCTGCTACGGATAGGCGTGGCGGTAATGATAATTATCGTAACAACGCTGGACACTCCAACGGCAGCAGGTCCTAATACTTACGCATTTTCTTATGATTTCATGTTATAACTCATATTCTGACACTTTAGCAAAACTTCTACCAGGAACCATGGAAACTGTAGGGACCAGAACTAGAGAGGTTCACAGCCTAGCCGTCCAGCTATCACTGGCATTCAATCTTACGATTATCCGCATTGTCCTTTGTACCCTATTGTCATGTCTTATGTAAAATGTGTTATCAGGTTCTCAGCCAGCCAGAGCACCTGCTAGAGGATATACTCATCCTCTTTGCTCTACTTTCCACCGTAGGCACCCAGGGCCATGTCGTCGTAACATTGACGCATGCTTCAAGTGTGGTCTTCCTGGCCATATCATGAAGGATTGCCGTAAGGGCGAGATGAAGGGCACATCGGGACATGCTGATACCAAGCCGCCTCCTACCACTGGGCGTGTCTACACGACATCTCGAGACCAGGCCAACAAGTCTACAGGTACCATCACTGGAATCTTGTATATGTATGGTCAAGCTGCTTGTGTTCTTTTCGATGCGGGTGCTACTCACTCGGTCATTTCTACTGCTTATGCTAAGAACATTAGGATGCTCCCCATGCCACTAGAGAATAGACTTATTATTTCCACGCCATTGAGGGACTCTATATTAATCACCCATGTATACAAGAGTCTTCCCCTAGAATTTGACGATAAGGTTCGTCCTGTTGACGCACTTCCGCTGGACATGAATGACTTCGACATGATTTTGGGCATGGATTGGCTATCCAAGCATCATGCTACCATAGACTGCCATTCATATCGAGTTATCTTCGGTGATGTTAATGCACCAGAGTACATTCATAACGGGTTCGTACCCGGACGGTCTGTACCAAATCATATCTACCCTGCAAGCGCGTGCACTACTGTCACATGGCTGCGAGGGTTATCTAGCTATGGTTCACGACATGGATGCTGAATCTCCATCAATTCAGGATCAACCAATAGTGTCGGAATTCCAAGATGTATTTCTAGAAGAACTTCCGGGCATACCACCTGCACGAGAAGTGGAATTCAATATCGAGCTTATTCCAGGAGCTGAACCAATCTCCAAGGCTCCTTATCGCATGGCTCCCATAGAGCTGAAGGAGCTGAAGGATCAACTGCAAGAACTTCTAGAACGAGGTTTCATTCGACCGAGCGCATCTCCATGGGGCGCACTGGTCTTATTTGTTAAGAAGAAGGACGGCAGTATGCGTCTTTGCATAGACTATCGCGAGCTCAACAAGATTACTATCCGGAATAGGTATCTACTACCGCATATAGACGATCTGTTTGACCAACTCCAAGGGGCCAAACACTTCTCCAAGATTGATCTTAGGTCAGGCTATCATCAGCTACGGGTTAAGGAGCATGACATCGCCAAGACTGCTTTTCGTACCCGCTATTGCTACTACGAATTTGTAGTTATGCCATTCGGTTTGACAAATGCTCCAGCAGTGTTCATGGACTTGATGAACAGAATCTTCCATGAATTTCTGGACAAGTTCGTCATTGTCTTCATCGATGACATCCTGATTTCTGAAAGTCCAAGGAGGAACACGAAGACCATCTTCGTACTGTACTACAGATTCTTCGCCAGAAGCAGCTGTATGCTAAATTCTCCAAATGTGAGTTCTGGTTAGACAAGGTGGCATTCTTAGGTCACATTGTATCAGCAGAAGGAATCACTATGGATCCAGCGAAGGTTGAGGCCATTACTAAGTGGTCGAGGCCGACATTGATAAGTGTGAAAACACTCATCAATGATGATCCAAATACCACTAAAACACAGTCAAATACATAATATTTAACTTAAAAATATCAGAATTACGTTGGTATTTGCGTTTCATGTGTTTTCAGGTAAGAAGATACATTTTTGAGCAAAGACGCGTTTTCAAGGAATTATTTGATGAAAAGACGAAGAAAATGACGAAAGAAGCTTTCAAGGACCTTACTTGCTATTATTTACCAAGATCGAGGGCTTAAGTTGTGATTTCTACAAAGACGAAGGATGAAAAGAAATGTGCTAAAAAGTTTATATTACATTTGATGAAAGATTGAAATGGATGGACTAAAAGGCAAATAAGGGGGAAAGTTTATTTACTTGGTCAATGACCAAGTCACGGTCAATATACTCTCATACACGTCTTCTTCATTCCCAAAGAAGAGAGAGAAAGAAACGAATAACACCATCATCTTCTCACCACCAAGACCTGCAAGCCGATTTTTATGAAGATCAAGAAGGATTCAAGACAAGTGTTGAACTACAAAGTTGTTCCTTTTTTAATTCTCTACAAGTTGGTGTCAGCTAATTAGACTCAAAAGTGGAAGACGAAGAAAACCCCAATTTGAAGAATGAAGAATAAATCAAGATCATCGTATTTTCCACGTGGTACGATTTAATTGGCTAAGACACGTCACCTCTCCTTTATCGACGCCTATAAATAGAAGACGAAGACCTTCATTTCAGACGGTTAGCTTAGGTGTAGATTTCACACACTTAGTTAGTTAGATAGTTAGGAGTAGTTAATTGTAATCTTTCGATACATTTTTCTTCTTCTCTTTTTAGTTAAGATTTGTAACAGACTCTTGCCATTAATGAATTTGAAGTTTCTTGATTCTTAATTCTGTTAAAACTTACTGTTAGAATTCAGTTTTTCAGTTATAACTGATTTCCATTAATGAATCATAGTTCTACTTACGTACCAATCGATTTTATGCGGATTAGTTGAATGTTTGTTAATCTTGTTACTGATTTCCATCAATTAGAAGTTTAGGCTTTTGATCTCAGCGACTGATTTTCTATAATCTGTTTTACAAAAGAGCTTTTTGCTCATAAGTTTTCAATAAGGCTGTTCTTATGTTAGATGTTGAATTTAGTGCCAGATAGGTCAATTGAGATTCCTCAATTCTTTTTGTTTCTTTCTTTCATTTTTTGCTATGTTCAGTTCTTTACAAAGATTTCAGAATTCAGAAGTTCATTTGGATTAGTTTAGTGTAGTAGTCATGGATCAGTACAGTAGATAACTTTGTTATAGGTTTTTGTTTCGTTTGCTTTGTTTGTATCAATTTATGCAGGATTGAAGGTACAAGGTGTTTGGTTCTGAATTTTTGGCGAGAAGCAGATTCGTAGATTATGTGATTGCAGTTCCGTTTGGTTAGAATAGTCGGTCAGAAGTGAAGTCGTAGTGATCAGTTTCTAAGCGAGCTCAGCGCTCCGCTTCAACTCAGCGGACTAATCTTCGGACGAATAGGTCAAGCGCCTTTATTTTTCTGTGAATTTTAGCTCTGTTAGCTATGCGTTTATAGTGTAAAGATGTTTGACTTGCATTTGAATGATTTTTGTAGTTGAATTTGTACTGTACTCTGATTCTTACATTAGTTTTTCTTTATCTTCTGCATATGCTAGTGTAATAGCAGATGTTTGAATTTGAGTTTATTGTGATAAATTCATGTTTAATGCTCAAAAGTAATGTTGTGTAATATAGCTTATACTTGTTCAATTTGATTAGGTGAATAGGATTTGTAATTGATATTGATTGTATTCAAAAACTTGAATTTGCAGTTCATTGAATTTCATTTAAATTTGTTAGCCAGTATTTGGATCAGTAGCAAATTTAGGTTTATAATCAGTTTGGAATTGAGTAGCGCATAAGCAGGACTTGCACCTTTTCTTTGATTTGATTAGTTGAATTTAGTAGTTACTTAGTTTAAATAAGAGAGAATTAGTGTAGTTTATAGGGTGAAATTGTAGTAGTCTTGTTGGAACTCTGTCTGGATGCTTTAAAGTTTTGAAAAAAACGTTCAGTGATATTTGGCAAGTGAAATTGGTAAGAGTTTACCAAATTTACATTTGTAGTCCTTTACTTTGTATACGCTTGTTGCACCAGTGGTCCAGTCTCAGTTAGTGCATGGTTTGTTAAACCTTTCAGTTACAAGTAGATTGCGCTAGTAGTCCTTTTAGTCAACTGTATTACTAAATCAGTTAGGCCCAGTTAGGCCCGTTGGTTTGATAACCAGTGTTGTTGGGCTAGAATAGTTGTAGGGCCAGGTTTACTTAAGGTTGATATTAGTTACGTCAAGTGTTAACAGTAGAACTAGTTTTTAGTAAATTTGTTTTGAGCCCATTTTATAGTATAAGTATAGTTACACGATTTTCATACTAAGTAGTGTAATATAGATTTTAGATTTATTAATTTTGAATTTTGTTAGTTTGTTAAATTTTGTACGTGTACTTTGAGCTTTATTTGTTATATGTGCAATATGTTTTAGCTTAGTACGTATACATATTAGATAATAATTTTACTTTTCTTTTATGTGCTTTGTGCCAATTAGACATAAATACCATTCAAGATTTTTAACCAAAAACAATCAAGTCTTTGCTTAAAACGTTATATCAATTCGGATTGAGTCGAGAAAAACGAACTAAAAAGACAGATTTTAAATGGCGCCGCTGCCGGTTCTTTTCGTGAAGATTAACGGTTTCGAGTGAGACGTATTAGATTTTGGGATCCGTTCACTTTGTGAACGTTATTTTTACGTATTATAAATCAAAAAGATAAAAAAAAATCAAAAAGATAAAAATATAAAAAATAAAAAATCACAAAAATCAATTCTTTTCCTAAAGAATTGAAACAAAAAAATAAAAAATCCAAAAAGTAATCTTTTTCCTAAAAGATTACAACAAAAATATATATTATATCGTTTTCATCGTTTTTACGTACATATAGTATTTTTCTTAAAAAAAATCAAATAAATACAAAAATATTTTCTCTATATATATCTATACGTATACGAACAACCAATACACATATCTTCCATAAGTATTGCCGAGGCAATACACCGTGTTAGGGGGCGTTCCGGTCCTTGACACGCGTATCGATAAAATTTAATTAATCAAGAATAGATAAATACTTCCAATAGGCAATAATTCGAAGAATACAAACTACAAAGTGAATAGAAAGACGATGTGCTATAAAATGCCATCTAAGGGTCAATAGGTACTTAAGTGCTTCGCGCCACCTAACCCCCCGTTCACTAGTGCGTATTCTAAGAAGGAAGGCCTTATTGGGGGTCTTGCACCCAAGTAGTAATTACATATATTATACTTTCTTGTGAATATTTCATATCGAACCTCGAGAGAGATAATCTCTTCTCCTTCAAAAGTCGACCGAGGGCTACTCCCTGATTCCTCGAGTTTACTTACACGTGTACTCGCACACGTGTAAACATACCACCTTTGGTGTATTACTTCCTTCCCCGAGGAAGCTTTTAAACATCATTATACTTGTATATACATTCGGCCACCTTGTTAAACATGGATACTCGTTCCATGTTGGAGATTTTGCAACAACGATCCGCCAACGCTAATTATCCGAATTGTTCGACTTGTGGTGGTCCACACGATACTTATTTATGTGATCAAAACAATGGCTATTATGGGGAGGGATATGCTTACAATGGAACCGAGAACCCTAGTTTTCAACCTAACCTTCAAATGGACTATACTTGTAATGACTATATGGGATATTCCGGTTTTTCATCACAAAATCCACCATCATTTCATGATCAAACCTTTAATGAGCCATACCAACACCAAGGATTTTCCAATTATGAGGGTTTTCAAAATAATGATAATTTTGAAGGCTATAATCAAGAAACCTTTCATAATCAAGGATTTTCAAACAATGAAGGCTTTCAAAATGATGAAATTTTTTCATGCCATAATCAAGATACTTTTCAAAATCAAGGATTTTCACATTATGAGGGTTTTCAAAATGAAGGGAATTTTCAAGGTTACGATCATGATAACTTTCATAATCAAGACTCTTCTCAAACCTATAATTCACCTAATTATGGAAATCCACCTCCACCATATTCTTCGACTTATTCATGTGAGTTTTGTGGAAAATAACCCCATTATGGTTATGATTGTCGACCAAGGGATCCGCCTTCTTATGATGAGATTTCTTTTATATTCGAGCAACAAGGAAGAGACAATGGATATAGATTAAAGGCTTTTAAACGTATGAGAGAGATGAGTATCGAGGAAATGAGAGAAGAATCTCGATGGTTAAGGGAAGAAATTAAGTCTCTTGAGGTTGATGTAAGGAACAAACGGTTTAATATCAAGAGAATTGGCGACATTTATAGAGAATCGGTGAACTATTCCTCTCAGTCCCTCAAGAAAGATTTAGATGATTTACTCGTTAAGATTGATAAAAAAGAACGTGAACACATAAAAACCATGAGCTTTGAGGAAATAGAATAGGAGAATGTGCGGATACATGAAAAGATGGTATCTCTTTTCAATAATGCGGAGATGAAACTATCTAATAAAGAGGACATTTGTGACGAGTTGTACATTAAATATCGTCAACTTAAGCAAGAGTTACGTACTTTGCTCTTAGCAAAAGACGAAAAAGTAGAAGATGAAGGCATAAAAGAAGAAGAACAGTTTTTTGCTAATCGTGCTCGTTTGCTTAAACAATGCTTATATGATGATGATGATGATGAACCTTCGATTTGTATGAAACTTACTGATGACACACCTTCATCACCTTTACCTCACATGGAACCCACCGACTCTTTAACCATGAGGGACGAGCCTCTTAGCACTAATACAAATACCGATTTGGAAGAATTAACCGTTTCTAGTGTTGAGAACCTTATCCCAATCCAAAGAGAGCTTGAGTGTGTTTCCAATGAACCATGTGACGAGCTTTGTATTGATACCTTTTCTCCTCATGATCACATCAAGATTTCATCCCATGTTTACCTTTATGCTACTACTAGTGATTTTGGTGATTTTGATCTTGATGAATTATTTAAAGAAGAGGATAATGAGATTGAGGAAGAGTTTATGCAAGATTTGTCACAAATAGAGGATGATGATTATGATTCTAGTGAGGCATCTTATGATATAGTATCTGAGGACTTTTCATGTCAAGATGACCTTCCTAATTTGGATGAAGATGTTTCTCTTATAGAAGAAGTGGAAGATGTTCATATTCGTGAGGTTTTATCAAACGTTTATACTCTTATCTCCTCGATTGAAGCTTTGAATGAAAACCATAATGATGATTCCATAGAAGAAGAACCTTTCATTGACATTTCTTCACCGGTTTTTGAGGTTGCACCTATTGATTTTTATGATGATATCATCCCTTTGAGTGATTCTCTCAATACACCTTCTTTTGAGCCTTCTATTCCCACCCTTCCACCCTTGAAGTTGGTTATTGATGAAGATCCTATACTCTTAAAGATTGATCCTTTTTCACCTAAGGCACCTTTAGAACTCAAAACCTTTGATATGGATTCTCATATGGATATTGATGCCACCATAGAGGCTTATCTTGCTAATATTGATATTGAGGTTGATGATAGTGATTCTAATTGGGAAAAAGAAATTCGTCTTAGTGAGAACTTGCTTTTTGGGACCCTAGAGCCTACACCTCCTTCACAAGACACTATTAATCTTGATCCTCCTTTTTCTATGCCTTCTATGGAAGATTACCCACCTTTTGATGATGATGAGGACCCCAATATGGATATACTAGTTATGAATGTTTTGATACCTACACCTTCATTGTCTCATGATGCTTTGATCACTAAGGGGGAATCTTATATGGTTGATACGAGTTCATCTTCTTATTTTCCCATGAAGGGAAAGGTTTTTGATCCTGGGATACATATGTTTGGGAAATATTGGTTTTCATCTACTCCACTTAAGAGTGTGATTTCGATCGATATGCGCTTCTTGTATGAGCTTACTTTGGTGATGCTACCTATTTTGGAGTTGTTCACTTGTCGAGATGGTAACTATGTATTTGATCATGGTGTGCTTCCTTTATGAGAGATTTCGTATGTTGGACAAACTTGAGACACGTTGGACCGTTCCATTTATCGAGGCGGATTTTGTAAATCTTATAGTAAATGGCAACGTGCTAAGTTTGAGTGTATCATGTGAGATGTGCTTCAAAATGGATATCATTTATTCTCCATGATGGTTTCCCCAAGGACAACTTAATTCGGGGCCGAGTCGAGCTAGCGACTTAGGGTTAAAAAAACTCAAGCATTGAATAACTAGATTAAAAAACGTAGAGTAGATTTTTAATAGGTTAGGTTTAATTAAAAGGATGTTATAGTAGAGTTGAAGTGGAGGGGTGCCTTTCTTCGTCTTTTCGTGTTTGCTTCAAGGGTTGCTCTCTCTCATTTCATGCTTGGAGCTTATGGAGGAGGCCCGTGTATCTGGTTCACTTCGATTAGTTTTTGCTATCGTGATATTAAACACTTGTGCTTAAAATGACTATCCTTTAGTTGTCTCTTCCTTAGCTTGAGTTAAACAAAGTTATCAATGTAATAAGTGTAGGGGAGTTTACTCCAATACTCTTAAACATTGAGGACAATGTTTATCATAAGTGTAGGGGAGACTTCTATCGAAGTGACCTTACCTAGACCATTGTCATTGTCTTTCATGATAACTTGGAAAATTAATTTTTCAAACATTTTTCAAATTTTTGATCTATTTTGGCCACCAAAAATATGCATTCATAATTTTTGCATCAATCATTTTTCATTTGCATAACACATTTGCATTGTATATATCTTTTCTTTTATTTTTCATCAAAATATATAAAAAGAAAAATATAATAAAAACATGGTTTAACGAATTTAGACTTCTTTGACATATTAGGCCCGCCATGGATATTTTGACTCAACCCGAGTTTGCTTATCAAAGCACTCTCTAGCTAGTATCCTTAACCATGTAGTCCTTTATTGGTCTATTAGGCTAAGCATCCACCACTCTCATTATTTGAGATTTTAAATTTGTGGAGAATGGGAAATGATAGAGTTGAAGCAAGTATAAAAGGGCTAGATAAACTTCATGATAATTATTTGTGGCTAAACCCTTCTCTTCTTCACGTCTAATTTCTTCACATGTATATATGTTAATAAATAATCAAGAACGGTTTTAATTGGTTTGTAATCTCTTATGCATTTTTGTCTAATCATTCATGGTTGATATAAGTACGTCTTAAGATTCTAAGTTAGAACGTTTTATGTGTACTAGACTTATGTCATGCTCAATATTTATCGGGTGTTTTTCCTTTTATTCTTTTCAAATTTCTTTGTGAGGAATAAAGAAAAATAAGAGCGGCTTACAAAAAAATAAGTGGCTAGAAAAAAAAAAGAAAAAAAAAGGAAAAAAAATAATTATACAAGACTCCCAAGAGGGGCAGTGAAGTGTTAATTATAGTAACTATTAGATTCCAATATTACCTTGACGGGTTGCGGGGATTTAATAGTTGCTCCAATCCAATATTACCTTGACGGGTTGCGGGGTTGAAGATCCAAAGTCTCAAAAAGATGGCGGATGTAAATTATTGCGTGAGTTTTATTTTTCTTTCCTTAGCGAGTGTGTAGCTACTTATTAATGCATGGCATGAGGATTTTACACATAAGGCGAATGACTTATTATTCTTGAAACGGACTTATACTAAGTGTGAGCGGTTTTTCAAGTAATGGATGAGAGGATTACTTAGGGTTAAAACCGTGCTTCCTTATTTTTGGATTTTACATTTCTTATATTTCACGCTTTAAATAATGACAAATTTGCTTTCAAGCAATTTGCTCAAATAATAACCGGTTCCACATTTAATTGTCATGAATAAGTTGATGCACTTTTTACTTGTGAATATAATGATCCCATTTTTAAGCTTGGTATGGGGAAAGCGAAACTTGAGGGTGATAAGTGTCCATGGTACCAAAGCCCTAATTCAAGTCATTGATTTCTTATTGAGTTATTTCCATCAAAACTATTTCAAGAAAATCTAAAAATATATAAATAGAATTGTTTTCTTTGCATTGCATTGTAAATATTCAAAATCATTCATCATGTAGTATGGTTTAGTTTATCAAATCATAAAATGGCCAAGGTTGATTAATTATAATAAAAGTGTAACTTGGTGCTTTAAAATGCTGCATTGCATGAGGTCATGGCAATGGTCAAGTGGAGGGGAGTTGATAAGTGTGAAAACACTCATCAATGATGATCCAAATACCACTAAAAACACAGTCAAATACATAATATTTAACTTAAAAATATCAGAATTACGTTGGTATTTGCGTTTCATGTGTTTTCAGGTAAGAAGATACATTTTTGAGCAAAGACGCGTTTTCAAGGACTTATTTGATGAAAAGACGAAGAAAATGACGAAAGAAGCTTTCAAGGACCTTACTTGATATTATTTACCAAGATCGAGGGCTTAAGTTGCGATTTCTACAAAGATGAAGGATGAAAAGAAATGTGCTAAAAAGTTTATATTACATCTGATGAAAGATTGAAATGGAGGGACTAAAAGGCAAATAAGGGGGAAAGTTTATTTACTTGGTCAATGACCAAGTCACGGTCAATATACTCTCATACACGTCTTCTTCATTCCCAAAGAAGAGAGAGAAAGAAACGAATAACACAGAGTTTATCATCTTCTCACCACCAAGACCTGCAAGCCGATTTTTATGAAGATCAAGAAGGATTCAAGACAAGTGTTGAACTACAAAGTTGTTCCTTTTTCAATTCTCTACAAGTTGGTGTCAGCTAATTAGACTCAAAGTGGAAGACGAAGAAAACCCCAATTTGAAGAATGAAGAACAAATCAAGATCATCGTATTTTCCACGTGGCACGATTTAATTGGCTAAGATACGTCACCTCTCCTCTCTAGACGCCTATAAATAGAAGACGAAGACCTTCATTTCAGACGGTTAGCTTAGGTGTAGATTTCACACACTTAGTTAGTTAGATAGTTAGGAGTAGTTAATTGTAATCTTTCGATACATTTTTCTTCTTCTCTTTTTAGTTAAGATTTGTAACAGACTCTTGCCATTAATGAATTTGAAGTTTCTTGATTCTTAATTCTGTTTCACAATTCTGTTAAAACTTACTGTTAGAATTCAGTTTTATCAGTTATAACTGATTTCCATTAATGAATCATAGTTCTACTTACGTACCAATCGATTTTATGCGGATTAGTTGAATGTTTGTTAATCTTGTTACTGATTTCCATCAATTAGAAGTTTAAGCTTTTGATCTCAATGACTGATTTTCTATAATCTGTTTTACAAAATAGCTTTTTGCTCATAAGTTTTCAATAAGGCTGTTCTTACGTTAGATGTTGAATTTAGTGCCAGATAGGTCAATTGAGATTCCTCAATTCTTTTTGTTGCTTTCTTTCATTTTTTGCTATGTTCAGTTCTTTACAAAGATTTTAGAATTCAGAAGTTCATTTAGATTGGTTTAGTGTAGTAGTCGTGGATCAGTACAATAGATAACTTTGTTATAGGTTTGTGTTTCGTTTGCTTTGTTTGTATCAATTTATGCAGGATTGAAGGTACAAGGTGTTTGGTTCTGAATTTTTGGCGAGAAGCAGATTCGTAGATGATGTGATTGCAGTTCCGTTTGGTTAGAATAGTCGGTCAGAAGTGAAGTCGTAGTGATCAGTTTCTAAGCGAGCTCAGCGCTCCGCTTCAACTCAGCGGACTAATCTTCGGACGAATAGGTCAAGCGCCTTTATTTTTCTGTGAATTTTAGCTCTGTTAGCTATGCGTTTATAGTTTAAAGATGTTTGACTTGCATTTGAATGATTTTTGTAGTTGAATTTGTACTGTACTATGATTCTTACATTAGTTTTCTTGTATCTTCTGCATATGCTAGTGTAATAGTAGATGTTTGAATTTGAGTTTATTGTGATAAATTCATGTTTAATGCTCAAAAGTAATGTAGTGTAATATAGCTTATACTTGTTCAATTTGATTAGGTGAATTGGATTTGTAATTGATATTGATTGTATTCATAAACTTGAATTTGCAGTTCATTGAATTTCATTTAAATTTGTTAGCCAGTATTTGGATCAGTAGCAAATTTAGGTTTATAATCAGTTTGGAATTGAGTAGCGCATAAGCAGGACTTGCACCTTTTCTTTGATTTAATTAGTTGAATTTAGTAGTTACTTAGTTTAAATAAGAGAGAATCAGTGTAGTTTATAGGGTGAAATTGTAGTAGTCTTGTTGGAACTCTGTCTGGATGCTTTACAGTTTTGAAAAAACGTTCAGTGATATTTGGCAAGTGAAACTGGTAAGAGTTTACCAAATTTACATTTGTAGTCCTTTACTTTGTATACGCTTGTTGCACCAGTGGTCCAGTCTCAGTTAGTGCATGGTTTGTCAAACCTTTCAGTTACAAGTAGATTGCGCTAGTAGTCCTTTTAGTCAACTGTATTACTAAATCAGTTAGGCCCAGTTAGGCCTGTTGGTTTGATAACCAGTGTTGTTGGGCTAGAATAGTTGTAGGGCCAGGTTTACTTAAGGTTGATATTAGTTACGTCAAGTGTTAACAGTAGAACTAGTTTTTAGTAAATTTGTTTTGAGCCCATTTTATAGTATAAGTATAGTTACACGATTTTCATACTAAGTAGTGTAAAATAGATTTTAGATTTATTAATTTTGAATTTTGTTAGTTTATTAAATTTTGTACGTGTACTTTGAGATTTATTTGTTATATGTCCAATATGTTTTAGCTTAGTACGTATACATATTAGATAATATTTTTACTTTTCTTTTATGTGCTTTGTGCCAATTAGACATAAATACCATTCAAGATTTTTAACCATAAACAATCAAGTATTTGCTTAAAACGTTATATCAATTCGGATTGAGTCGAGAAAAACGAACTAAAAAGATAGATATTAGACATCAGCAACGGAAGTCCGCAGTTTCTTAGGCTTAGCTGGCTATTACCGTAGGTTCGTTGAGAACTTTTCCCGCTTAGTACTACCATTGACCAAACTGATGCAGAAAGGGGAGAAATTCGTCTGGACTGAAGAACGAGAGAAGAGCTTTGAAGACCTGAAGCAGAAGCTAGTATCTGCACCTATTCTTACTCTCCCATCTGTTACGGGTGGATTTCAAATCTACACTGATGCATCAGGGAAGGGACTTGGTTGTGTTCTCATGCAACATGGGAAAGTGATCGCGTACGCTTCACGGCAGCTTAAGCCTTATGAAGAGAATTACCCTACGCATGACTTGGAACTTGCTGCAGTCGTGTTTGCATTAAAGATATGGAGGCACTACCTATATGGAGAATCATGTGACATTTTCACAGATCACAAGAGCTTGAAGTATATCTTCACTCAACGTGAATTGAACATGAGGCAGAGAAGATGGTTAGAGCTGTTGAAGGATTATGACATTAATCTATAGTATCTTCCCGGAAAGGCAAATGTAGTGGCAGATGCTCTTAGCAGGAAGTCCAGAATGATCAACGACATTAAAATTGAGGAGGAAATCATAAGAGAATTGGAGCGACTAGACATCGAGATCATGGTACGTAGACAGCACGGTTACTGGGCTAATCTTAGAGTAGAACCCGAGTTACTCTCTAAGATCAAGGAAGCTCAGAAAGATGATGGAGAAATATGGGCGATAGTACAGAATTTGGAGAAACAGATAGAATTCAGAGTAGATGCAGATGGTATCGTATGGCAGGGCACGAGACTTTGTGTTCCCAATGACCAAGAACTCCAGGAAGCCTTGTTAGCTGAAGCTCATAGCTCCCCATTCTCTATACATCCTGGTTCGACTAAGATGTACCACGACATCAAGCAGTATTTTTGGTGGAGTGGTATGAAACAGGATGTGGCCACTTACGTCTCCAAATGTCTTACCTGCCAGCAGGTTAAGATCGAGCATCAGCGATCTGGCGGTCTCCTTCAACCGTTAGATATTCCAGAGTGGAAGTGGGACAAAATCACCATGGATTTTGTTACTGGTCTTCCGCCTACCAAGAGGAAGCACGATGCAATTTGGGTTATTGTAGATCGACTTACCAGATCAGCTCATTTCTTACCGATCCGCAAGGAAGATCCGGTAAGTAAACTCACCGATACGTATAGAAGAGAGATCATGAGACTCCTCGGTGCTCCATCCAGCATCTTCTCAGACAGAGATCCTCGTTTCACTTCGCGATTTTGGAAGAGTCTGCAGAAAGCTTGGGGTACACAACTTAAGCTTAGCACGGCTTTTCATCCTCAAACAGACGGACAGTCGGAGCGAACGATTCAGACATTGGAAGACATGTTGAGGTCATGTGCGTTGGAATGGACGGGTGATTGGGTACATTTGTTTGGTGAAGTTTGCATACAACAACAGTTGGCACGCAAGTATCAAGTGTGCTCCTTTCGAGATGTTGTATGGCAGAAAATGTCGCGCCCCAATCTGTTGGGATCAGGTTGGCGAGCGAACACTTGAAGGACCAGAAATCATAGAGATGACCAATGAAAGGATCACAGTAGCTAAGCAGAAACTTCAGGAAGCACGACCACGTCAGAAGAGTTACGCCGATAAGCATCGTAGGGACATAGATTTTAACGTGGGAGATCACGTCTTCCTTAAGGTTTCGCCGACACGTGGTGTTAGACGCTTCGGGATAAAAGGGAAGCTCAGTCGTCGTTTCATTGGACCGTTTGATATCATTGAATGAGTCGGTGAAGTATCTTACCGATTAGCGTTACCTCCGCAGCTTTCGCATGTACACAGTGTGTTTCATGTGTCCTTACTCAGAGGGTACCAGTATCATCCCCTTCACATGGTTCAGTATCCACTAGAACAGATACGTGAAGATCTCACTTTCATAGAAGAACCCGAACGAGTTCTTGACAGACAAGAACGAGTCATGATAAGGAAGACGATTCCATTCGTCAAAATTCTTTGGAGGGAACATACCGAGCGGGAAGCCACTTGGGAAATAGAGGAGTCTATCCGGGCTTCTTACCCTCATTTTATATTTTGAATTCGGGTATGTTCTTCTTTTCCAGTTTACTTTATTTATAATTCGGGGACGAATTATTCTTTTTAGGGGAGAAGAGTTGTAAAACCCGCATGCTTTTACCATGAATAGTACCCTTAAGATCGTACGTACTAGATTAAAACTTTCCTTTTATAGTATGATTTCGTTCTCGTGTTAGAATTTTACGTATTACGTACGTGTTAGAACACGATAAGTATTTATTACGTACAAACACACAATAATTATTTAACAATAATTAATCACGAACATGCGATCATGAAATCATGAACGTAATTAAATCACGAACTAATACTAATTACATATATATATTTATTACGAACACGAATAAATATATTAAGTCACGGTTAAAATTTAACGAGAACACATAAAACACGAACACGACTAAACACGAACGAACACTTAAATAATTAGACATGGAAAATGGTACGGGTACCCCATGTAGGGCCCCCTACCCGCGACTACACAAAGAAGGATGGGCCAAGCCCATCAAATTTTACTAACATGGGGTAAAGGTAAAATCTTGTTTACATTTTTCACATTACAGTAAATCATCAAAAACCTAAAAAGATTTTCTCCTTTTCCTTCTTGCTCTCCTCTTGGCCGCCGCATATACAAGACACAAAGGGGGTGTTTATTTGATTTTTGATCTTGAATTTGGTGCAAGTGTTCGTGTGTGTTCATCCTCGTTAGATCCACGCATTCGGTATACCTTTTTAATCCTTTTTCTTTTTGTTTTGATTTAATAAATTAAATAAGAACATGATGTCTTTAAAAAGCTAATTAAAAACATAAATCAAACATGTAAATGGTTATGGGGTAAATCAAAACGGAGGATTTAGGGGTGTTTGTGTGTGGCCGGCGCCTAAACCGAACCCCAAGGGGGTCTCGGCTTGGCATATGGACCACCACCGAGACCTCAAGGTCTCGGTTTGGTGGTGTGGGTCCCACGGCAGCAGCAACAAGGGGGAAACCCCGAATGGTTCGGGGTATGGTGTTGATTTCGAGTCCGGTTCATGGTTTCTAGTCACGATCCGGTTCATGGTTTATGTTAAGGTGATGTTTTAATAATCATATGTTAAAATTAAATTAATAATATATGACATGATTAATTTAATAAAACATGACTTAGGTTATAATTTAATTATTAGATCATGAAATTTTAACCTAAGTATTTATATTTTTCTAGACTTTATAATTAATTAATTATTAAAAACCATGGCTATAATTAATTAATTAATATGACTTAGGTTATATTATTAATAATTAATAATACATGTTTTAACCTAAGTATTTAACTTTATTTAATTAAAAACATGATATATTTAATTAAATACTTTTAACCTATAGTTTATTTAAATTACATGTAATAATTAATAAACTATACCTTATATCATTATGACATAGAAAAATAATCAGGAAACACTTAAGCTTATATACTTAACTTATTTAACCAGCTTATATCTAATTATGGAAACTTTCTATTTTAGAAACTTATTTTAATTAAGGCAGCTAATCTATTTATGGAAACTTTCTATTTTTAGAAACTTATCTATTTTAAGCAGTAATTCTATTTTTGGAAACTTTCTATTTTTGTAAACTTTCTATTTTTGGAAACTTTCTAATTTTGGTAACTTTCTATTTTTGGAAAATTTCTATTTTTGGAAAATTTCTATTTTAGGAAACCTTCTATTTTTAGAAAGTTACTTATTATTACACAGTAAGTATAATAATACATGAAATACAAGTAATACTTAATCAGAATAGATAGAATATAAGATAAACACAGTTTAAAGCTTAAAACAGTAAAACATGACATGAACGTATAAAATAAGCTAAGACATGACATAAAACCAGGTATGTATTTAGTAATCAGATACTTTTACACGTATGTATTTATGTAGCATTAGTGATACCGAAGTAGGATTCTCCTCAGTTCGTCTTCTTCGTTCACTGGACATAAGGTACGGATTCTCGTCCTTTCGGTATGGACATTGTTTCCTTATTAGGATTCCCCATATGCAGCCAAATGTTTTCCCGTAGTATAAGTTCATATGTTTGATTTACTTATGTTTAATTTAGAATACCTATAGCCATATATATGCATGACCAGTTTCACCTAGTTATGGAGGTACCATAACCATAACACTAGAGACACTGGTGTTATGAATTCACCACGGCGGAGTGATTGCTCGTGGCGTCCCTTCAGCTTTTGGCCATATTATTGTATTTATCATGTGGGGTGTATGGGTGCATCCTAGTTACATGTTTTCAGCAGATTACTTAGTGTGAATGTGGTGTGTGCCTTGCATCCTTCACAAGGAGCTGATCCCTCCTACCCAAACCAGTATATTAAATTAGAGGCAGCCCCTCTAATTTGCATGATGAGGTCACCCCTCCAAGTATTCATGCACGATGGATTTTCATGACCTATATTGGCTAATGGTAGAATATGTTAAACAGTTTTTATAAGATAAACATAAGGCTTTTCAAACTATAAAACCAGTTCTATCAAGACTTAACCAGGTTATTCGGGACTTAGTTTCTTCCGCTGTTTTATGCTTATATGCTTCTTCTATCCATGCTTTATTGTACATCCGTGCACTGAGCGTATTGCTCAGCCATTTTCCTTTTCTATGTTCCTAAAACGACAGGTACTCAGGGACGCTCGTAGACTTTAAGCGTACGTGCATATGAACTGGAAGCTTTCTAGCCTTTCTTTACTTTATGCATTATCTTTACTTTGTTACTCTTGCTATGGACATTGTTTAGTCCTTTCATTTATAGTATTTATGTTTGTGTGTGATGAGCTTTACTTTTGGACTACCGATGTTTGATTCCGGTATTTTCCTTTTATGGTCATGAAATGTTTAGATATTTTCAACTCACGATTTCTTCAAAATAATATATGATGGACTATAAAAAGTATATAAATCACACATTTATCACTTTTAATTTATTTTCAAGGTTTTGAATAATTTATCGAGGTAATCGTATTTTATTTATTATTTAATTATAAAATATCGTTTTATTGTCAAAATGATCATGAAAATGTATAAATTAATTTTATCAACTAAAAACTAATAAAATTAATTTATAAACTTCATAAATTAATCATATAAGATTAATTAAATTATTAAACAACAAGAAATAAGCCCGTAACTATTTTTAAAAGCCCGTAAACCCAAATTAAACCCAATTAAAACCACCTAAACCTAAATTGGTCCAAGATTAAAATTACTTAACATAAATTTCGTGGGATTAAGCCCATAGGACTCCCTAGACTTATTTTTACAAGTTTATGTATATTAGGAATCCTTTTATAACTCAAATACATATTATTTAGTTACCAAAAACAATTCCTAAAATCCCAGGAACAATAATAATCGACCCATACCCCATCACAACTCAGCAACGATTGAAAAATCCCTAAAAACCTCTCCAACAGTCGACTTTTATCTTCTTTCACTGTTTCTTCAATCTCTTGCTACAATTCTTCATTTTTAGCCATTCTTCTTGAATTTCCATGGATGATTGATTCATTGGTGATAAGAATTTAAGATTAGTATAAATATACAGCAACTAACAAGTCTTGAATCACAAAATCATCATAAACAAATCAATCAAATTCCTTCTTTGTTCTTTGTTTGGTGCCGTGAACCACCATCATCACACCACCATTGCCACCACCACAAGAGAATTCAAAGACTTCTAAACCTCCACCAAGGACCCTTTTTCTCTGTCCTAGAAGCTCAACAAGTGTGAAGAACCCTAGGTGAAATTCTAGTCGAAACCGATTTAGGGTTTTCTAAGAAACCCTAAATTTGATTATTGCATTTTGTTGTTGCTGGTGTTCGTGCTAATTCCAAATATTCTTGACATCAATTCTGGTCTTCCAATTAGTCCTATTACAAGTTTCTAAGTCCTCCAAGTGTTCGTGTACGGGTTGTGCAAGCAAAATCCTAGTCGAGCTCTTTTTAGGGTTTTCTAGGTTCAGTTTTGCTCAAACCACCAATCACTTCGTAAGATCTGATTTACCTAGTACAAGTAACTCTTATTACATGTTAGACACTGACCTAGTAATGCCTAAAGTTGAAAAGTAACACGTAATTGGCTAAATGGTTAAAAACGATCCCTAACGGGATGTACGGGTAAAAACCGTGCCATAATTTTGCTTAACTTGATTATGAACTGAATTTTCATGTTTCTTACTGTTAAATGATGTTAGTAATTAGTTTATGTTAGTTAAACTCAATAAGTAATGTTATTTGATCAAGTGGTAAAAGTAGCTGAAACTCTCGTTGCTAAACTAGCTTAAAAACGCCTAAACTTTTGTTAAAAACCGACCATCCAATGTTGGTCACAAAATTTTTACTCTAAACGTTCATATTTCATTTGTCATAAACTTTCTAATGCTCTTTGAACCAATTAAAAAGACCTAAAAATGAATAAGTTATCACACTTTAAATTTTATGATTTTATGTGAAATTAATGAAACTGTATGCATGTAAAATGGTAAACTTTAGAATAATTAGAATGTCACTAATATGAATTTCTTAATAAAATGGTAAGATCATAATATGAAACAATCTCTGCAAAAAGAATCATAGTAGAAGGATTAAAAACGAGTTCACAATTAATTAACGATTACTACACGTAAAAATGGCGTTTTTAAGAAAATCTGATTATATTATATAACTCATGAAATTGTTAAATGAATTATCATGTTAAACTGGTAAATTTTACATTTCATATTATTTTTTTAAATAATGACATGCCTTTATAATAATTAAAATGATTAAGAAACAAATATGAAAGCTGAAACCGTAAAACTTGAATTTTTACTTATTAAAACCTACGTAAAATTTAATTGTTAATTTATTAGCAAAATATAATAATTTAAATTACTTTCACATGAATTCATATGAACGTATCAATTATTTTATAATACATAAACATGAAAATCTAAAATGATAATAATTGATGAAACCCTAGTTTAAAAAGATAAAACCCAACTCTAAATAATTAAATTAATTAATAGCTAAAAACGTTTTATAAAACTTTAATCGTTATTATTCCAACCTGAAGCACCAACTAAGAAAGGGTTTATACATGTACATTCACTTTATATTTAACATGGTTTAAATGAACATTATTCTTGTTAGGTTACCGGTAAAATTCTACTTTGTCCTGCGACACTTTACTATCAACAAGGTGAGTTTTCCTGGCCCCTCTCTCTAAAACTGATTTATCATCTTTTGGGGTTAGAACATTGCTTGATTTATAACGCGTGAAAACAAGTGAACTATTCTTTACTAGTTGATCGATCTCTTGAAACAAAACAAATGAAACGGCCCACGAATCATGAACCGTTAGTCACCTAGCTGGGTTACAGCGAAGTGAGCGCGAATGTTATGGATAGATCTATCGGAGTTGACACTCCTATTTACATTGAATGGGTGCGTCTAAGTAAATACAATTTCATTTGAAGACGACGGGTGACTGGGGTTAGTCACCTGCATGGGCACACACACACGAAGTCAGTTAGACTCGTTAACGCATCGGTGTCATGAGCTTAAATAGTAGTAAAGATAAATTGTGTGACTTTGTAGGTGTTATATTGTCACAGGTGGATACGAATCTTGTGGTTCACTAAAATGATTTTCATTTTTTTTTCTCAAACCTAGGAACTAACCAACTTTGTGTTAACACTTTAGCAATGTTTTTCTCAGGTATGCTACTATATGGAGTCTACATTGTTGTTTTGGCATGTAGAGGTCGTTCTCTCGCATCAAGTCCTCTTCACGCCATGAAGTCGCAACCCAAATCCAGTCTTCCGCTGCAGTAAATTTGGGGGTGTGATATAGGGGCTTAATGCTTGATAGATTCTTAGACCTCATATGTTCAGCTATCCAAAAAGCTAACAAAAACATAATCTATCATTCAGAAATGAGCAAGTAATGAAGATCTAAAGTTGACTGTTTTGAAGATACTAGTCTGACCCAAACTTTTTAAGGGTCATTAGCCTGTTTGACTTAAAGTTGTGACTTGAAAACTTGCAGACTTACTCTATATCTGTTACCAATTGAATGCAAACAAGAATAACACCAATTCACTCACTGAATTACCAAAACTAGATTAATCCAAACAGGACTTAAAGCTACTAATAGAATTAAGGCAAAGCTGAACAGAATTGAGCTATGAAATAAAGGCTATATCTACTCAAACAACTAAAACAGATCAATTATATCAAGTAATAGGAAAATTCAAGCAAAATTACACTAAGGGACTAAAATTGATCATGCAATATTTGTTTAGAGGAATTTAAAACATGACTTAGTACTTTTTAGCCTTGAAGCCACCATTGATGGAGAAACAAGTGCTGAGCTTGCTTATTAACAACTCAACACCCAATTTACTATCTACAATCAACAAGATCATCATATAACTCCATGGATCATCACTATTTCTACTATCTACTGTCTGACTTGAACATACAGGCTAGGACTGGATGTGAATTAAGCTGCAACAATCTTGATCATACAAAGCTTCCAAAACACACTCACTAACTCTAATATCCTAGATGAATATCATAATCAAGAGAAACTTGATATGAACAGTAGGACAGTAAGGGAATATGAGAAGTAAGAGTGAATTGTGAACTTGAATTTTTATTAATGGAAGAAAGGTAGTTGCACGGTTACAACTAACTAGTAACAAACTTTAGAGTGCTTGTCAGACACTCTAAAGTTGTTAGGCTATGAAAGGGAAAAATTGAGAGAGTTTAAGCTAACTATGTGTAAACTACACTTTTTTACATACATTGAAATGAAAGACTATCCAGGGTATTTATAGACTGAAAGTAGAGATTAGGTGAGGCTAATGACGTGTCTTCACCAACAGAAAGTTCCACGTGGCAAAAATCTGCAGTGAGTTCATCCTTGTTCTTGGCCAGATTTGGGGAAAATTGAATTGCTTGATTTCATTCTAATTGGATAGCTGGGTTATACTCGTCTCATCCTTGTGAGCATTTTTCATGTATAAATCTTCTTGTAAAAACGCCTCTAGCTCGTTCTTCATTCTGGGCTTGAAAGGAACATGTGGCATGTTTACATTGGTTGATAAACGCGCACATGGATCATTATCCTAATGCTGAAATGTGATTGGATGACAAAGTATAGTGCGTGCACTATACAGATTTCCTCTCTCCCCATTGATGAAGAGTATGTGGCAATCCAAGTGACACTTTTCTAGCAATCTGATTGGCTCTCACATTGTCACATGGATCAAGTTGAACTCTTCTTTGTAAAATGGCAGATTTGATCCTCCATCTTTGGCAATTTTGATATTTTATGTTCGTTCTTTGTAGAATCAACATATTAAGCCCTCTGACTTTGTTGACTTGTCAAAATGAACCCTTGACTTTGTTGACTTTCTTGAATTGTCATATATAGTCCTTTATCTTCTTGAATATTCTTGTAAAGTCCTTGAATTTCTGAAATCAACCAATTAGGCCTTTGAACTTTGGAGACTTGTCAAAATAGGTCCTTCTTTTGTCTTTTTCTTCATAATCATGCCTTGAAATTCGTGTTTGCACCAAAACGTATCATTTTAGCTACACAATCACAAACAACAAAGAATACCACGTAATTTCGTTTTATCACATTAAAACTTGGTTTTTTCCTTGAGTTTTAGGGTTTTATATGTTATAACTGATATGAGATATGACTCATATCAAATCCCCTACACTTGATCATTTCCATGGCCTCATGCAATGCAGTATTTTAAAGCTATAAAGTACATTTTTCTCATAATTAACCTACATTGTCCAATATGAGATGCATATATACTATGCTAAGCTATATGATGCATGAATTTTAATTTTTAGAATGCAATGCAAGATATTAACTCTATTTATTTTTGGATTTTCTTAAAATGATTTGATGGAAATAACTCATAAAGAAATCAATGACTTTGATTAGGACTTTTGTAGCATGAATACTTATCATCCTCAAGTTTTACTTTCCCCACACCAAGCTTAAAAACGAGATCATTGTTATCCTTAAGTAAAAGTGCGTCGACTTATTCATAAAAATTAATTGTGTTACCATTATACCCCTACTTATTTTGCCTCTATCTAATTTTAATTGATCAAATTCCTTCTGAGAAAATTTATCTTTATTTAGCGTGAAATATAAGTAGTGCAAAATCTGAAAATAAGGAAGCACAATTTTAATCATAAGTAACCATCTTATCCATTACTCGAAAAACCGCCCACAATTGATATAAGTCCGACCTAAAATAATAAGTCATTCGCTGTAACACCCCATTTTGGAAATGGAAATATCACAGTAATTATGCGTGTCATCAAAGCATACAAGGTAAAATGTCTAAACATTACTTGATCATAAAAAGGAAAATACCGGAATCAAACATCGGTAGTCCAAAAGTAAAGCTCATCACACACAAACATAGTATAATAAAGGAAAGGACTAAACAATGTCCAAAGCATAAGTATCAAAAGAAAGGAAATTCATAATGTAAAGAAGGCTAGACAGCTTCCAGTCCATATGCACGTACTCTTAGTGTCTACGAGCGTCCCTGAGTACCTGCCGTTTTGGGAACATAGAAAAGGAAAACGGCTGAGCAAATACGCTCAGTGCACGGATGTATAATAAAGCATGAATAGAATAAGCATATAACATAATAACAGCGGAAGAAAACTAAGTCCCGAGTAACCTGGTTAAGTCTTAATAAAACTGGTTTTATAGTTTGAAAGTCTTATGTTTATCTTATAAAACTGTTTGTCATATTTTACCATTAGCCAATATAGGTCATGAAAATCCACCGTGCATGAATAATTGGAGGGGAGACCTCATCATGCAAATTAGAGGGGCTGCCTCTAATTTAATATACTGGTTTATGGGTAGGAGGGATCAGATCCTTGTGAAGGATGCAAGGCACACACCACATTCACCATGTAATCCTGAATAAAAACATGTAACTAGGATGCACCCATACGCCCCACATGATAAATATAAATAAATGGCCAAAAGCTGAAGGGACGCCACGAGCAATCACTCCACCGTGGTGAAGTCATAACATCAGTTCCTCTAATGTTATGGTTATGGTACCTCCATAACTAGGTGAAACTGGTCATGCATGTATATGGCTATAGGTAATCTTAATTAAACATAAGCAATCAAACTCATAACATATACTACGGGAAAACAGCTGGCTGCATACGGGGAATCCTAATAAGGAAAGAATGTCCATACTGAAAGGACGGGAATCCGTACCTTATGTCCAGTGAACGAGAAAGACGAACTGCGAGAATCCTACTTCCGAATCACTAGTGCTACATAAATACGTACATGAATAAGTATCTGCTTACTAAACACATAGCTGGTTTTATGTCATGTCTTAGCTTATTTTATGTGTTCTTACTATGTTTTACTGTTTTAAAGCCTTAAACTGTATTAAATCTTATATTCTGCTTAATCTGATTAAGTATTTCTGGTATTTCATGTGTTATTATACTTACTGTGTAATAATAAGTAACTTTCCAAAAATAGCAGGTTTCCTAAAATAGAAAGTTTCCAAAAATAGAAAGTTTTCAAAAATAGAAAGTTTCCAAAAATAGAAAGTTTCCAAAATTAGAAAGTTACCAAAATAGAAAGTTTCCAAAAATAGAAAGTTTCCAAAAATAGAAAGTTTCCAAAAATAGAAAGTTTCCAAAAATAGATTTACTGCTTAAAATAGATAAGTTTCTAAAAATAGAAAGTTTCCATAAATAGATTAACTGCCTTAATTAAATAAGTTTCTATAAATAGATTAGCTGCCTTAAATAAATAAGTTTCTAAAAATAGCTGGTTTCCATAAATAGATTAGCTACCTTATTTAATTAAGTTTCTAAAAATAGAAAGTTTCCATAATTAGAAATAAGCTGGTTAAAATAAGCTAAGTATATAAGCCTAAGTGTTTTTCATGATTATTTTCTAGTCATATGGTATAGTGTATAGTTTAATAATTATTTCATGTAATTTAATTAAACTATAGGTTATAATATTTAATTAAAGTATAACATGTTTTTAATTAAATGAGTTAAATACTTAGGTTAAAATATGTATTATTATATATTAATAATATAACCTAAGTCATGTTAATTAATTAGTTATATCCATGGTTTTTAAAATAATTAATTACTTATAAGTCTTAAAAATATAAATACTTAGGTTAAAATAATTTCATGATCATTAATATTTAAATAACCAAAGTCATGTTATTAAATTAATCACATCTTTTATTAATTTAATTTTAACATAAGTTCATAACATAAAAAAAAACTAACATAAACCATGAACCGGATCTAGGCTAGAAAACATGAACCGGACATGAATCGACACCGTACCCCGACCCAACTCGGGGTACCCCGTGTTCCCCTTGCTGCCGTGGGACCCACACGCACCAACCAAGACCATATGGTCTTGGTGGTGGTCGGCTTGGCAAACCGAAACCCCCTCGGGTTCGGTTGCAGCCTGCGGCCAAAACAAACACCCCTTAAAAACAACCCTTTGATTTAATTAATCACCAAAACATGTTAGATCTATGATTAATTATTTTGTTTTTATAAAAACATCACATGTTCATAATTAATAAAAATATTAAATTAAAAGAAAAGGTTTAAAAAGGTTTTACCGAATTCGTGGATCAAGAGAACGAAGAACCAACACGATAAATCACTAGAATTCTGAGATCCAAGATCAAGAACCACCTTGTATGGTGTTGTTAGGGTGGCGGCACAAAGAGAAGGAGGAAGGAGGGTTTTTAGGTTTTTCTTAAAAATCTTCTGTAAGTTTATTTGTGTAGTGAAAAATTAATTAACCCCCCTTTAGTAAAAATTGACAAATGGGCTTGGCCCATTTGTCCTTGTTGGCCGCGGGTAGGGACCCCACATGGGGTTCCCGTACCTTTTTCCGTGTCACGTTATTTAGTTACTCGTTTGTGTTTATTTATGTTCGTGTTTTAGTTGTTCTCGTTACGTAAATACCGTGATCTAATATATTTAATTACGCTCGTAATAAATATATATACGTAATTAATAATAGTTCGTGTTTTAATTACGTTCATGATTTCATGATCGCATGTTCGTGATTAATTATTGTTAAATAATTATTACGTGATCGTGCATAGTAAATATTTTTCGTGTTCTAACACGTACGTAATACGTAAACTCCTAACACGTAATCGTAATCATGCTATATTAGGAAAGTTTTAACTAGTACGTACGATCCTAAGGGTACTATGCATGGTAAAAGCATGCGGGTTTTACAACTCTTCCCCCCTAAAAAGAATAATTCGTCCCCGAATTATAGATAAAGTAAACTGGAAAAGAAGAACATACCCGAATTCAAAATATGAAATGAGGGTAAGAAGCCCGGATAGACTCCTCCATTTCCCAAGTGGCTTCCCGCTCGGTATGATCCCTCCATAGAATTTTGACGAATGGAATCGTCTTCTTTCTCATGACTCGTTCTTGTCTGTCAAGAACTCGTTCGGGTTCTTCTATAAAAGTGAGATCTTCACGTATCTGTGCCAGTGGATACTGAACCATGTGAAGGGGATGATACTGGTACCCTCTGAGTAAGGACACATGAAACACATTGTGCACATGCGAAAACTGCGGAGGTAACGCCAATCGGTAAGATACTTCACCGACTCGTTCAATGATATCAAACGGTCCGATGAAACGAGGACTGAGCTTCCCTTTAATCCCGAAGCGTCTAACACCACGTGCCAGCGAAACCTTAAGGAAGAGGTGATCTCCTACGTTAAAGTGTAAATCCCTATGATGCTTATCGGCGTAACTCTTCTGATGTGACCGTGCCTCCTGAATCTTCTGCTTAGCTACTGCGATCTTCTCATTTGTCATCTCTATGATTTTCGGTCCTTCGAGTGTTCGCTCGCCAACCTGATCCCAGCAGATTGGGGCGCGACACTTTCTGCCATACAACATCTCAAATGGAGCACATTTGATGCTTGCGTGCCAGCTGTTGTTGTATGCAAACTCCACCAAACAGATGTATTCGTCCCAATCACCCGTCCATTCCAACGCACATGACCTCAACATATCTTCCAATGTCTGAATGGTTCGCTCCGACTGTCCGTCCGTTTGAGGATGAAAAGCGGTGCTTAGCTTAAGTTGTGTACCCCAAGCTTTCTGCAGACTTTTCCAAAAGCGCGAAGTGAATCGAGGATCTCTATCTGAGACGATGCTGGATGGTGCACCGTGGAGTCTCATGATCTCTCGTCTATACGTATCTGCGAGTTTACTTACCGGATCTTCCTTGTGGATCGGTAAGAAATGAGCCGATTTGGTAAGTCGATCAACGATAACCCAAATTGCATCGTGCTTCCTTTTGGTAGGCGGAAGACCGGTAACAAAATCCATGGTGATTTTGTCCCACTTCCACTCTAGAATATCTGACGGTTGAAGGAGACCGCCAGATCGTTGATGCTCGATCTTAACATGTTGGCAGGTAAGACATTTGGAGACGTAAGTGGCCACATCCTGTTTCATACCACTCCACCAAAAGTACTGCTTGATGTCATGGTACATCTTAGTCGAACCAGGATGTATCGAGAATGGGGAGCTATGAGCTTCAGCTAACAAAGCTTCCCGGAGTTCTTGGTCATCAGGAACACAAAGTCTCGTGCCCTGCCATACGATACCATCTGCATCTACTCTGAATTCTGTCTGCTTCTCCAAATTCTGTACTATCGCCCAGATTTCTCCGTCATCCTTCTGAGCTTCCTTGATCTTAGATAGCAACTCGGGTTCTACTCTAAGATTAGCCCAGTAACCGTGTTGTCCACGTACCATGTACTCGATGTCTAGTCGCTCCAAGTCTCTTATGATTTCCTTTTCGATTCTAATGCCGTTGATCATTCCAGACTTCCTGCTAAGGGCATCTGCTACTACATTTGCCTTTCCGGGATGATACTGTAGATTAATATCATAATCCTTCAACAGCTCTAACCATCTCCTCTGCCTCATGTTCAATTCACGCTGAGTGAAGATATACTTCAAGCTCTTGTGGTCCGTGAAAATGTCACATGATTCTCCATATAAGTAGTGTCTCCATATCTTCAATGCAAACACGACTGCAGCAAGTTCTAGATCGTGCGTGGGGTAATTTTCTTCATAAGGCTTAAGCTGCCGTGAAGCGTACGCGATCACTTTCCCATGTTGCATGAGAACACAGCCAAGTCCCTTCCCCGATGCATCGCTGTAGATTTGAAATCCACCCGTACCAGATGGTAGAGTAAGAATAGGTGCAGATACTAGCTTCTGCTTCAGGTCTTCAAAGCTCTTCTCTCGATCTTCAGTCCAGACGAATTTCTCCCCTTTCCGCATCAGTTTGGTCAATGGTAGTGCTAGTCGGGAAAATTTCTCCACGAACCTACGGTAATAACCAGCTAAGCCTAAGAAACTGCGGACTTCCGTCGCTAATGTCGGTCTTGGCCACTTAGTAATGGCCTCAACCTTTGCTGGATCCATGGTGATTCCTTCTGCTGATACAATGTGACCTAAGAATGCCACCTTATCTAACCAGAACTCACACTTGGAGAATTTAACATACAGCTGCTTCTGGCGAAGAATATGTAGTACTGTACGAAGATGGTCTTCGTGTTCCTCCTTGGACTTTGAGAAAATCAGGATGTCATCGATGAAAACAATGACGAATTTGTCCAGAAATTCATGGAAGATTCTGTTCATCAGATCCATGAACACTGCTGGAGCATTTGTCAGGCCAAATGGCATAACTACAAACTCGTAGTGGCCATAACGAGTACGAAAGGCAGTCTTAGCTATATCCCGCTCCTTGACCCGTAGCTGATGATAGCCTGACCTAAGATCAATCTTGGAGAAGTGTTTGGCCCCTTGGAGTTGGTCAAACAGATCGTCAATGCGTGGCAGTGGATATCTATTCCGAATGGTAATCTTGTTGAGCTCGCGATAGTCTATGCAAAGACGCATACTGCCGTCCTTCTTCTTAACAAACAAAACCGGTGCGCCCCATGGAGATGCGCTCGGTCGAATGAAACCTAGTTCAAGAAGTTCTTGTAGTTGATCCTTCAGCTCCTTCAGCTCTATGAGAGCCATGCGATAAGGAGCCTTGGAGATTGGTTCAACTCCTGGAACCAGTTCGATACTGAATTCCACTTCTCGTGCAGGTGGTATGCCCGGAAGTTCTACTGGAAACACATCTTGGAATTCCGACACTATAGGTTAATCCTGAATCGATGGAGATTCAGCATCCATGTCGTGAACCGCAGCTAGATAACCCTCGCAGCCATGTGACAGTAGTGCACGCGCTTGCAGGGTGGATATGACTTGTACAGACCATCCGGGTATGAACCCATTATGAATGTACTCTGGTGCATTGACATCACCGAAGATAACTCGATATGAATGGCAGTCTATGGTAGCATGATACTTGGATAGCCAATCCATGCCCAAAATCATGTCGAAGTCATTCATGTCCAACGGAAGTGCGTCGACAGGTCGAACCTTATCATCAAATTCTAGGGGAAGACTCTTGTATACATGGGTGATTAATACAGATTCCCTCAAAGGCGTAGAAATAGTAAGCCTATTTTCTAGTGGCAAGGGAGGCATCCAAATGTTCTTAGCATAAGCAGTAGAAATAACCGAGTGAGTAGCACCCGTATCGAAAAGAACACATGCAGCGCGACCATACATATACAAGATTCCAGTGATGGTACCTATAGACTTGTTGGCCTGGTCTTGAGATGTCGTGTAGACACGCCCGGTAGTAGGAGGCGGCTTGGTATCAGCATGTCCCGATGTACCCTCCATCTCGCCCTTACGGCAATCCTTCATAATATGGCCAGGAAGACCACACTTGAAGCACGCATCAGTATTACGGCGACATGGTCCTGGATGTCTACGGTGGCAGGTAGAGCAAAGAGGATGAGTGTATCCTCCAGCAGGTGCTCTGGCTGGCTGAGGACCTGATAAAACGTTTTACATAAGACATGATAATTGGGTACAAAGGATGAAACGGATAATCGTAAGATTGAATACCAGTGATAGCTGGACGGCTAGGCTGCGAACCTCTCTGGATCTGGTCCCTACCGTTTCCATGGTTCCTGGTAGAAGTTTGATAAAGTGTCAGAATATGAGTTATAACATAAAACATAAGGAATTTCGTAAGTATTAGGACCTGCTGTTGTTGGAGTGCCCGACGTTGTTATGGTAATTGTCATTACCACCACGCCTATCCGTAGCAGAACGGTCGTTAGTCTGACCATTTCCCTTGGGCTGATGAGGCTGCTGCTGAGTAGCCGGCTGAGACCGGTCCCCAGTTTTCTGCCTGGAAGATACAGTTAAAGAGATGAATAATTGACATATGGAAAGTATACGGATTGGTCACCGCTTGAATACGAATGTTTTACCTCTTGTCGGGTCTTTCAGCTTCCCCGAACTCATCCCTCTCCTGCAGCATCTCCAGTTTTCGTGCTGCATCAGCCACTTGTGCTACAGTGTTGAACGTAGCACACACCAGATTGTTTGCGACCGATGTGCGAAGAGCCCATCTGAAGTGATGTGCCTGCTCTTCAGGAGTACCTGCTGTCGCACCAAGGAAACCAACCAAGCGAAGAAAGCGCTGCATAAACTCATTTCTATTCTCCCCAGCTCTCTGATGGATCCCATGGTACTCTCTCTTGAGCTTGTCCTGCTCAGCCTTGGGAAATAACTGCTCCATCACCCTGTCCTTGAACTGAGCCCAAGTCAAACCAGCAACCCACTCATCACAACCTTCAGATTGCATCAATGCCAACCACCAGTTGAGTACATCGCCTTCGAACCGATAGCATGCCAACCTCGCCTTGTATGCGGGGTCACAACCCATAGCGTTGAAAATCTTCTCGATGTGAGCCAACCAGCTTTCAGCATCGCTGGGGCTATCTGTCTTCTCAAAAGCTCGAGGGCGGAGCTTGTTGAATCTTTCCAGCCATACTGCTAATGTCGCTGGTGGAGGAAGAGGAGGTGGCTGATTGTGCTGCTGATTGTTGGCAGCTTGAAAAAAATTACATAAAATATACATATATACATGAAAAAAATTTATACTAAAAATTTCACGAAAAAAATTTTATGCAAGAAAATTTTTGTATGAATGCATGATGCAGTTTTATGAAAACTTTTGTATGCGCGAGAGTCAGCGCCTCTGGTCAGTTCACCCAAAACAAAAGACATAGCGAGGGGACGCCTATGGGTCGGTCCCAAATCTAAAAGTTTCGATAAAACACATGCGACTAAATAGGGCCAGTCCTGTACCAACCATTACTTAGTCAAAAACCCTGCAACAATGACATGTATATGTATGCTTAAAAATGATGAATGCATGAAAACAACTGTCAGTTCTAGGAAGACCGTAGTGACTACCCACTAATCACAGGTCATATTTGAGAGCCTACAGGTCGAAGCCTTGGCTCTGATACCATAATTGTAACACCCCATTTTGGAAATGGAAATATCACAGTAATTATGGCGTGTCATCGAAGCATACAAGGTAAAATGTCTAAACATTACTTGACCATAAAAAGGAAAATACCGGAATCAAACATCGGTAGTCCAAAAGTAAAGCTCATCACACACAAACATAGTATAATAAAGGAAAGGACTGAACAATGTCCAAAGCATAAGTATCAAAAGAAAGGAAATGCATAATGTAAAGAAGGCTAGACAGCTTCCAGTCCATATGCACGTACTCTTAGTGTCTACGAGCGTCCCTGAGTACCTGCCGTTTTGGGAACATAGAAAAGGAAAACGGTTGAGCAAATACGCTCAGTGCACGGATGTACAATAAAGCATGAATAGAATAAGCATATAACATAATAACAGCGGAAGAAAACTAAGTCCCGAGTAACCTGGTTAAGTCTTAATAAAACTGGTTTTATAGTTTGAAAGTCTTATGTTCATCTTATAAAATTGTTTGTCATATTTTACCATTAGCCAATATAGGTCATGAAAATCCACCGTGCATGAATAATTGGAGGGGTGACCTCATCATGCAAATTAGAGGGGCTGCCTCTAATTTAATATACTGGTTTATGGGTAGGAGGGATCAGCTCCTTGTGAAGGATGCAAGGCACACACCACATTCACCATGTAATCCTAAATAAAAACATGTAACTAGGATGCACCCATACGCCCCACATGATAAATATAAATAAATGGCCAAAAGCTGAAGGGACGCCACGAGCAATCACTCCGCCGTGGTGAAGTCATAATATCAGTGCCTCTAATGTTATGGTTATGGTACCTCCATAACTAGGTGAAACTGGTCATGCATGTATATGGCTATAGGTAATCTTAATTAAACATAAGCAATCAAACTCATAACTTATACTACGGGAAAACAGTTGGCTGCATACGGGGAATCCTAATAAGGAAAGAATGTCCATACTGAAAGGACGGGAATCCGTACCTTATGTCCAGTGAACGAGAAAGACGAACTGCGAGAATCCTACTTCCGAATCACTAGTGCTACATAAATACGTACAGAATAAGTATCTGCTTACTAAATACATAGCTGGTTTTATGTCATGTCTTAGCTTATTTTATGTGTTCTTACTATGTTTTACTGTTTTAAAGCCTTAAACTGTATTAAATCTTATATTCTGCTTAATCTGATTAAGTATTTCTGGTATTTCATGTGTTATTATACTTACTGTGTAATAATAAGTAACTTTCCAAAAATAGCAGGTTTCCTAAAATAGAAAGTTTCTAAAAATAGAAAGTTTCCAAAAATAGAAAGTTTCCAAAAATAGAAAGTTTCCAAAAATAGAAAGTTACCAAAATAGAAAGTTTCCAAAAATAGAAAGTTTCCAAAAATAGAAAGTTTCCAAAAACAGATTTACTGCTTAAAATAGATAAGTTTCTAAAAATAGAAAGTTTCCATAAATAGATTAACTGCCTTAATTAAATAAGTTTCCATAAATAGATTAGCTGCCTTAAATAAATAAGTTTCTAAAAATAGCTGGTTTCCATAAATAGATTAGCTGCCTTATTTAATTAAGTTTCTAAAAATAGAAAGTTTCCATAATTAGAAATAAGCTGGTTAAAATAAGCTAAGTATATAAGCCTAAGTGTTTTTCATGATTATTTTCTAAGTCATATGGTATAGTGTATAGTTTAATAATTATTTCATGTAATTTAATTAAACTATAGGTTATAATATTTAATTAAAGTATAACATGTTTTTAAATAAATGAGTTAAATACTTAGGTTAAAATATGTATTATTATATATTAATAATATAACCTAAGTCATGTTAATTAATTAGTTATATCCATGGTTTTTAAAATAATTAATTAATTATAAGTCTTAAAAATATAAATACTTAGGTTAAAATAATTTCATGATCATTAATAATTAAATAACCTAAGTCATGTTATTAAATTAATCACATATTTTATTAATTTAATTTTAACATAAGTTCATAACATAAAAAAAAACTAACATAAACCATGAACCGGATCTAGGCTAGAAAACATGAACCGGACATGAATCGACACCGTACCCCGACCCAACTCGGGGTACCCCGTGTTCCCCTTGCTGCCGTGGGACCCACACGCACCAACCAAGACCATATGGTCTTGGTGGTGGTCGGCTTGGCAAACCGAAACCCCCTCGGGTTCGGTTGCAGCCTGCGGCCAAAACAAACACCCCTTAAAAACAACCCTTTGATTTAATTAATCACCAAAACATGTTAGATCTATGATTAATTATTATGTTTTTATAAAAACATCATATGTTCATAATTAATAAAAAGATTAAATTAAAAGAAAAGGTTTAAAAAGGTTTTACCGAATTCGTGGATCAAGAGAACGAAGAACCAACACGATAAATTACTAGAATTCTGAGACCCAAGATCAAGAACCACCTTGTATGGTGTTCTTAGGGTGGCGGCACAAAGAGAAGGAGGAAGGAGGGTTTTTAGGTTTTTCTTAAAAATCTTCTATAAGTTTATTTGTGTAGTGAAAAATTAATTAACCCCCCTTTAGTAAAAATTGGCAAATGGGCTTGGCCCATTTGTCCTTGTTGGCCGCGGGTAGGGACCCCACATGGGGTTCCCGTACCTTTTTCCGTGTCTCGTTATTTAGTTTCTCGTTTGTGTTTATTTATGTTCGTGTTTTAATTGTTCTCGTTACGTAAATACCGTGATCTAATATATTTAATTACGCTCGTAATAAATATATATACGTAATTAATAATAGTTCGTGTTTTAATTATGTTCATGATTTCATGATCGCATGTTCGTGATTAATTATTGTTAAATAATTATTACGTGATCGTGCATAGTAAATACTTATCGTGTTCTAACACGTACGTAATACGTAAACTCCTAACACGTAATCGTAATCATGCTATATTAGGAAAGTTTTAACTAGTACGTACGATCCTAAGGGTACTATGCATGGTAAAAGCATGCGGGTTTTACATTCGCCTTATGTGTAAGAAAATTATGTCATGCATTAATAAGTATCTACTCACTCGCTAAGAAAATAAAAATAAAACTCACGCAATAATTTATATCCGTCGCCTTTTTGAGACCTTGGATCTTCAATCCCGCAACCCTTGTGAGAGTAATATTGGATTAGAGAAACTATTAAATCCCCGCAATCCTTGTGAGAGTAATATTGGAATTTAATAGCTACTATAATTAACACAACACTGTCCCTTTTGGGAGTCTTGTATAATTCTTTATTTTTTTTTCTAGCCACTCATTTTTTTATAAGCCGCTCTTATTTTTCTTGATTCCTCACAAAGAATAGAAAAATAATTAAAAGAAAAACACTCGCTAAGTATTAAGCATGACATACGTCTAGTACACATAAAACGTTCTAACTTAGAATCTTACGTACTTATACCAACCACGAATGATTAGTCAAAAATGCATAAGAGACTACAAATCGATTAAACCGTTCTTGATTATTTATTAACAATATATACATGCGTTGACAAGAAAGTAAAGGTTACGAAAGGGGATATAATAGCCACACGTAATTAATATGAGGTTTATCTAGCCCTTTACACTTACTTCAAACTCTATCATCTCTCGTTCGCCACAATTTAAAATCTCAAGTAATGAGACTCGTGGATGCTTAGCCTAATAAACCAATAAAGGTCTACATGGTTAAGGATACTAGCTAGGGTAAGCTTGAATAAGCAAACTCGGGTTGAGTCAAAATATTCATGGCATGCCTAATATGTCAAAGACTTCTAAACTTGCTAAAACCATATCCTTTATTATTATTTTTTTCGTTTTCATTTATTTTTGAAGAACAAAAGAAATAAAAGACACTGCAAGGTGTAGCAAATTGAAAATGATATGCAAAAATGATGAATGCAATATTTTTGTGGCCAAAGTAGATCAAAAATTTGAAAAATGTTGAAAATTTTAATTTTCCCAATTATCATGAAGGCAAAAGCAATGGTCTAGGCAAGGTCACTTCGATAGAAGACCCCATACACTTAAGATAAACATTGTCCTCAATGTTTAAGATGCATTGGAGTAAACTCCCCTACATTTAGGATATTGCGTACTTTGTTTAACTCGAGCTAAGGAAAGGTCTACTAAAGTGAATTTATTTTAAACATTGTTAATAGTCAAGTTCGAGTCACAAAAGTATCAAAGTGAACCCGATACGAGGGACTCCTCCATAAGCTCCTTGCATGAAATGAGAGAGAGCAACCCTACAAACACCAAAAAGATAAAAGAAATGCACCCCCTACACTTCATCTCAAATATATCACCCTCTTATTATTCCTAACCAAAGTCTACTCTAGATGATCTAATCTAGTTATTCAAGCTTGATTTAAGGAGTCTCTAGCTCGACTCATCCCATGATGAATTAATTCGTGGGGAAAATGAGGGTCTCTTGGACCATTTCAACGGAAATGTCCTACCCAAAATAATGCTTCACACGATGGCCATTCACTTTAAAATTTGGGCCATTTGGTTGAGATAACTCAATGGTCTTATATGGAAACACATGAGCTATAGTGAATGGACCGGTCCATCGTGACTTAAGTTTGCCCGCAAAAAGTTTCAACCGTGAGTTGTAGAGTAAAACCGAATCTCCAACTTTGAACTCACGGTTCTTAATCTTGGCATCATGAAGTAGCTTAGTTTTCTCCTTGTAAAGCAATGAATTTTCATAGGGACTGGTTCTAAGCTCATTCGTCTCATTGAGTTGGTTCTTCATATGTGAACAGGCTTGATTAAGATCAAAGTTAGCCCATTTTAAAGCCCATGAAGCCTTGTGTTCCAACTCAAAAGGGAGGTGGCATGCTTTCCCATATACAAGACGATAAGGTGTGCAACCTATTGGTGTCTTATATGCGGTTCGAAAAGCCCACAATGCATCATCAATTTTATCCGACCATGAAGCTCGATGCTCTCCTACCGTACATTCCAAAATTATTTTCAAACCACGATTAGTAACCTCGGTTTGCCCATTGGTTTGTGGGTGATACGCGGTAGAAAGTCTATGGTTAAAACCATATTTCTTCATGACTCGAGCAAATTGATCATTACAAAAATGAGTCCCGCGATAACTAATAATGGCACGAGGTACACCAAATCTAGCAAACAATTGCTTCAAGAATTTCACTACAACTCGAGCATCATTAGTAGGTAAGGCTTTAGCCTCAACCCACTTTGAAACATAATCCATCGCTACGAGTATGTACTTATTTCCCTTGGAAGATGGAAAAGGTCCCATGAAGTCTATTCCCCACATATCAAATATTTAACACTCTTGTATGAAATTTTGTGGCATCTCATCACGTTGATTAATTTTTCCTTTTCATTGGCATACATCACAATATTTCACCATCTATTGGGAATCCTTGTAGATTGAAGGCCAACAATGACATGAATCAAAGACTTTCTTTGCCGTGTAATTAGGCCCAAAATGGCCCCTCGTGGTTCCTTTTATGGCAAGCCTCTAAGATCTTAAAAGCTTCGGGGCCATCTACACATCGTCTTATGACTTGATTCGCGCATTGCCTAAAGAGGTAAGGGTCATCCCATAAGTAGTATTTAGCTTCTTTTAGAAACTTCTTCTTTTGTTGGAAAGTAAGACCTCAATTAGCACATCCCCTACAAGATATTTTGCAATATCCGCAAACTAAGGGGTGGCATCCTCTTGTGAAGAGATAGACATGAGTTCCTCAAGGGGAAAGGATTCATTGATTTCCTTATGAGGTAAGTCTCCTTGAAAAGGATGCTCAAGTCTACTCAAATGATCCGCGGCTAAATTCTCGGCTCCCTTTCAATCACGAATCTCTATAGAAAACTCTTGGAGCAACAAAACCCATCTTAACAATCTAGGCTTAACATCTTGCTTTGTCATAAGGTATTTGAGAGTGGAATGGTCCGTATACACTATGGTCTTCGAAAGAACAAGATAGGGGCGAAATTTCTCAAAAGCATACACAATGGCTAACAACTCTTTTTCCATGGTAGTGTAATGCAATTGAGCACCGTCATTGTCTTACTAGCATAGTGTATAGGTTGGAAGTGTTTGTTAATCCTTTGTCCCAAAACGGATCCCACCGCATAATCACTAGCATCGCACATGAGCTCAAAAGGTACATCCCAATTTGGTGAAACCAAAACTGGAGCCTTGGTCAATTTTTCCTTAAGGATCTCAAAATATTCTAAACACTCTTGTGTGAATATGAAAGGAGTCTCTTTTTCCAAGAGGTGGGTCATGGGTCTAGCTATCTTAGAAAAGTCTTGTATGAAATGTCTATAGAAACCCGCATGTCCCAAAAAGCTCATAACCTCTTTCACAGTAGTTGGTGGGGGAAGTTTAGCAATAACATCGACTTTAGCACGATCCAATTCTAATCCTTTCTTAGAAATCTTATGGCCCAAATCTATCTCTTCTTTAACCATAAAGTGACATTTTTCCCAATTTAGAACAAGGCGAGTGTCCTCACACCTTCTAAGCATACGTCCTAAATGGGAAAGGCAAGAAGTGAATAAATCTCCAAACACCGAGAAATCATCCATAAACACTGCTATGATATGCTCGATCATATTATGAAAGATTGCCATCATACACCTTTGAAATGTCCCAGGAGCATTGCACAAGCCAAAAGGCATTCGTTTGTAAGCAAATGTGCTATAGGGACAAGTGAATGTGGTCTTTTCTTGATCTTTTGGGTCAATGGGTATTTGAAAATATCCCGAGAATCCATCAAGAAAGCAATAGTATTCATTTCCCGCTAAACGCTCTAGCATTTGGTCCATGAAAGGTAAGGGAAAATGATCATTTCTTGTGGCATCATTAAGCTTTCGATAGTCTATACAGACTCTCCAACCCGTGACAAGTATAGTAGGAATCAACTCGTTGTTTTCATTTGGAACAACAGTCATTCTACCCTTTTTAGGCCGCAATGCATGGGGCTAACCCATGGTGAGTCGGATATTGGGTAAATCATACCCGCATCAAGGAGTTTGATAACTTACTTTTTGATGACTTCATGGATTTTAGGTTAACCCTTCTTTGATTTTGAATGTCGGGTTTATAATCATCCTCCATAAGGATCTTATGAGTGCAAAAGTTAGGAGGAATCCCCCTTATGTCGGATATTTTCCAAGCAATAGCCTTTTTGTGCTTTTGAAGAACTTCAATAAGCTTTTTCTTCTCATCTTCCTTCAAATCCTTAGCAATGATAACGGGTAGCTTATCTTCTCCCTCTAAGAAAGCATACTCAAGCTATGATGGTAAATCATTAAGCTCTAAAGTAGGTGGACTCTCAATAGAAGGTTGAACTAATGAGGGATCATCATTAAGGAATAGGATCCTCATTGAGTAACTTTTAGATAGTAAGAATATCTTCTTCCCAATTAATGGGAGAATCTTCATTTCCAAGAAATTTAGACTCAAATTCCTCTAAGAGAAAATCACTCTCTCTAAATAGAGTTAAGGAGGGAGCAATTGAGGCTACGGTTTCAACATGTGGAATGTCCTCTTTATTATTTTTGCAAGCATCATGAAAGTGTTCATCACAAACTTCATCAAGAACATCCACAATGTTAACGGCTTCACACATTTGAGATTTCTTAGTCACTTTTCCCATCTTAAACATAACGTTCTCATCTTCAACCCTCATAATGAGTTCCCCTTCCGCAACATCAATAAGAGTACGACCGGTTCTTAAGGAAGGTCTTCCTACAATAAGGGGAAATCTTGGATCCATATCATAATCCACAACGACAAAGTCCGCGGGGAATGTGAACTTGTCAACTCCTACAAAAACATCTTCCGCTATCCCCACCGGATAAGCAATTGAACGATTTGCTAATTCGAGTGTCATTTTAGTGGGGGTAAGCTCGGGAAGGGAGAGTTGTTTCCAAACTGATAAAGGCATAAAATTTATGCAAGCACCATGATCCGCTAAAGCCATACAATTCTCTACCCCTGGGAAATTACATGGAATTAAGAACCGGCCCGGATCACTAAGTTTAGTAGGTAAAGTCTTTAACAACACCGCGGAATAATTCTCATTTATAGTAGGAGCTTAAAAAGGAAGTTGTCATGGGTGTCCCAAACAGTGAGGGTTCGGGGTGTATGAAAGTTAGGATGAATGTTGAATATGAATGGACACCTCCCTTGTGTTCGGAATGCCATGTGTTTGGTCACACGCTGGACTGCTATCCCAAACGTGTACAACCACCTGTTGTTACTAAACCAACTGTTGTTCAAGGTGATGGTTTTACTACCGTTAGTGGGAGAAGACTGAATGGGAAGAATAAATGGGAGGTGAATGTCAATAAGCAAAGAATTTTTCATTCACACCTAAGGCTATGACTGCTACTAAATCAGTTAGCACTAACTCAGATACGGGTGTCCATCTTAAGAATGCATTTACTGTTTTAGGCGAGGGTTATGTTACTTCTGCGCATGATATTAGGGAATCGAGTGCTAAGCATGACAAACATAGTGTGCATGAGGAATCGGATAGTAAAGTCGAGGAAGTGTAACTGAAGTGGATCCTAAACTAAATAAGGGGTGCAAGCACTCCCTCTGCTGTTGGTCCTTATGTTTAGTGTCGGAAGTTGGAATATAAGGGGTCTGAACCGTGCCCCTAAGTAATCAGAGGTTCGGCAAGTTGTTTCTGAAAATAATTTGAGTATGTGTGCCATCCTGAAGTCTCATGTTGAGCTATTGGAACTGTCCAAGGTTTGCTCTAAGGTGTTTAGGTCTTGGGATTGGACATCTAATGCTAATCTATGTTCGAAGGGGTGTCGCATTATTGTTGGATGGAATGTTGATGTCGTGGACTTGTTGGTCCTTAACCAGGCGGCTCAAGCTATTTATGTTAAGATTAGGCATAAGGAAACTAACAAACTATTATTTTGTTCTTATATCTATGAAAATAATAAGCCCACTGTGAGACGTTTACTTTGGGAGGAATTAGATCTTCACAAGTATGCTATTCATGACTAGCCGTGGGTTCTTTTGGGTGATTTTAACGTGGCGCTCAATATAGAAGACGTGTATTTTGGGTCGTCGACCATGAATGCAGCTATGTGTGCTTTTAAAGATTGTGTTGATAGAATTGAGGTGGAGGATATTGATTTTTCAGGGCTGCACTTCACATGGAATCAGAAACCTCAGGGAGGTATGGGTATTTTGAAGAAGCTTGACCGCTGTATGGGCAATCTTGCTTTCATTGATGCTTTTCCGAGTGCCCATGCAGTCTTCCAGCCATATAGACTATCAGATCACTCTCCTATTGTTCTCCGGATGCCATCTATCGCCCAATCAAAGCCTAAGCCTTTCAAGTTTTTCAATTTCTTGGCTAGTCATCGCAAATTTAAAAAGGTGATTACCGAGCAGTGAGGTGTGCATGTTTCTGGGCATACTATGTTTCAGATCGTCTCTAAGATGAAATCTTTGAAGAAGCCTTTTCGCAAATTGTTACATGATCATGGTAATCTCCATGATAGAGTGGTAAGGCTCCGTTTGGAAGTGGATGTTGCTCAGAAAGCGCTAGATTTGAATTCTTTCGATTTGAATTTACGTGATGAAGTGGCAGTGTATGTTCAAGCTTTTAATGAAGCTAAGTATGATGAAGAACACTTTTTTAAACAAAAAGCTAAGATTGACTGGCTAGGTGCGGGGGATACAAACTCAACATATTTCCATAAAGTGGTAAAAGGTCGTAACCATCGTAGCCGGATTGAGGTTATTCGTGATGCTGCTAATGTGGAGGTTACGGGTACGGATGTCCCTAATGTGTTTGTTACACATTATGAACAGTTCTTGGGGAGTTCTATGTAGTGTAATGTTTTAGACACGGAGGACTTGTTCGACAAACGGGTTTCAAATGTGTCTTATCATTTAATGGTTCGTGAAGTATCAAATCAGGAGATCAAAGATGCTATGTTTGATATTGGTGATGACAGGGCCCCGGGTCCGGATGGGTATACTTTAGCGTTTTTCAAGAAGGGATGGGATATTGTTGGTAATGATGTTTGCAAGGCTGTCCGTGAGTTTTTTTTACAACGGTCAACTTTTGAAGGAGATTAATCACACGTTCATTGCTCTTATCCCAAAGGTTACTACTCCTTTGAAAGTTACTGATTATCATCCTATATCATGTTGAAATGTCATTTACAAATGCATTAGTAAAAATCTTACTAATCGCATTATACATGGTATTAAAGAGGTTGTTAGTGAAAATCAATTTGCTTTTATTCCGGTAAGGCGTATATCTGACAACATTCTTATCACTCAAGAGCTTATGCTTCATTATCACAAACAGCGAGGCCCTCCGAGATGTGCTTTTAAAGTTGATATTAAAATGGCGTATGACACGGTTGATTGGAGATTTTTGGAGCAGATTCTTTATAAGTTTGGTTTTAACACTAGAATGGTTAAGTGGATTATGACGTATGTGACTTCAGCCTCTTTCTCTATTTGCATTAATGGAAATAATCATGGGTACTTTAAAGGGAAACGAGGGCTGCGGCAAAGGGACCCTTTATCTCCTTATTTGTTCACATTGGTCATGGGGGTTCTTACCCTCATTTTGAAACGGAGGATCAGGCTCTCGAATGTATTTCGATTTCATCATAGATGTGAGCAACTTCAAATCATTGATGTTTGTTTTGTAGATGATCTTTTTATGTTTACCCATGAAGATGTAGCTTCTGCGCAAACGGTTACGAGTTCGTTGGAAGAATTTAAAGAAGTTTCTGGTCTTTTTCCTAGTATCCCTAAGAGTACTGCATTCTCCTGTAGTGTTGGTGATGTGGTTAAGCATAATATTCTTAGTATTATGCCTTTTGCTGAAGGGACCCTTCCGGTTAAATACCTTGGTGTTCCGATTATTTCTTCTCGTCTTCTTAACAAGGATTGCAAGATTCTTGTTGAAAATGTGAGAAATAGGATTGGTGATTGGAAGAACAAATCCTTATCGTTTGCTGGAAGACTTCAATTGTGTAAATCGGTTCTTCTTTCCATGCAAGTGTATTGGGTGTCCGTGCAGCGGAGGACATTAGAGATGATGTTATAATTATTGTTAGGCTGAAGTTACTCACTTTCCGTTTCAAAAATCGTTCATCAGTGAAGAGAATTTTAGAGAGATGGAATTTCCTGAGTTCATTTCGCATCTATGGAGATGATTAGGAGTTAGTTTCGTTTTGTTTTAGATTAGCTTAGTGGCATGTCACGGGCTATGGTTGTTTCAAGCTTTGCTTGAGGTTAATGTGGTTTTCGGCCGCATTCCATTGTACTTAAACTTTGTGTAATTAATACAAATTTACCGGGGTAACCCTTTACCCAAAAAAAAGTATTAGGAATATCAACTAATTTTTCTTTGTTCGAGAGAAGGTCCTTAAGAATTTTGGCAAACTTTGGCATGTAAGCTAAAGCCTCCGCAAAAGATATGTTGATATTCAATTGCTTAAACATCCTCAATAAATTGGACACTTGTATATCATATTTATTTTTTAACTTCTCCTTCCTCAACTTAGAAAGGTATGGTAGATTGGGTTTAGGTGAAGGTTGAGTAGATGATGTTGGAGAACTCTTCTCTTAGGTTTCCTCAAGGGTGGGCTTGGAAAGTATAGGGTCGGTTAATGGTGGAATGTCACAAACAGGGGCCGTATGAGGAGTCACCGAAGGGGGAGTAGGATTACTCATTGTTACCTTCGGGCCTTGTTCCTACTTTGATGGTAGAGGAATGGTAGGTCCCACGGATTTTTCCCACTCCTTGTAGTAATGGCATTAACATCAGCTCGAGGGTTGGTTTTGGTGTTTGAGGGTAAAGCACCCTGAGGCCTTTGGTTTAAGAGTAACATAAACTTCTTATTTGTCTCCTCTTGCATTTCCCTCATCTGCCTCTCATGATCATTAAGCTTTTGAAGAATCAAATCCATGGGAAGGGTTGGCATATTTCCTTGATTAAAACCTTAGTTTTGAAATTGAGGTGGATTATGAAAACCTTGGTTATTACCATGAAAGTTATTCCCTTGATTTTGCCCTTAAAAGTTGTTTGGACCCCTATTGTTATTATGCCCTTGATAATTCCCTCTTGGTGCTTGGTTTCTATTAAGATTTTGTGGATTTTTTCCTTGTGTTTGGGTGGGTGGATGGGGAGGGAAACCCGGTAGAGCAAGGTAATTGTTGGATTTGTAAGAAAGGTGATTAGGATTGATGTTGGGTTTGAAATGTGCCCTTCCATCATCATTGTAAGCATAATATTCTCCTTGATAGTTTTGCACTTTATCACAATTCAAATATGAATGAGGGCCTCCACATGTCTCACATTGAAGAGTGATGGCATTAACATTATTCGTAGAAGAGTTGCTCAATCGAATTTTCTATAAACTTTTGAAACATATCATGAGATTGGTGAATCTTTTGAAGTAATGGATCATCAATTGATTGAGTAGCACACCCTTGCACAACATGTACCACCTCATCCCTATCCCTATTACTTTGGACCATGGATTTTTTCTCAATGATGTCCCATGCCTCTTGGATGGACTTAGCAAGAATGTTACCAGCCGCGACCGAGTTAAGGGAATCTTTATGGTGTGTTCTCAAACCATTGTAGAAAATATTGATTTGGTGGACTTGGTCAAAACCGTGGTTAGGGCACTTTCTTAATAACTCTTTGAATTCATCCCAAGACTCACTAAAGGTTTGATCTTTCTTTTGTTGAAAGCCTATGATTTGATTCCTTAATGCGGTGGTTCATGAAGGTGGAAAGAACTTGTTCACAAATTCCTTCTTTAAGTCCTCCCAAGTGAGAATGCCACTAGAGGGTTGCTTATCAAGCCAAATCCTAGCATTCCCTTCCAAAGAGAAAGGGAATAACATCAACATAACCACCTCTTTTGGAACTCCATTGTACTTAATGGTGTTACTAATGGATAAGAATCTCTTGATATGATCATGGGGGTCATCCATAGGTCTACCTAGGAAAGGTATAGTGGAAACCATTTGAATGATGCATGTCTTAAGTTCAAAATTATTAGCAGCTATCTCGAGAATGACTATGGCATCCGCATTCCCATCCACGTTGAATTGGAGAATCTCGATCAATGGACGTTGATCCATGGATTCGTTTACGTTGTCGAAAGCGCGATGCTCGTGATCGGCTTGATGGACGGATTTGTTCTTATTCTTCCTCTTGGGAGGATGAGGAACACCACTCGGTATGTGTGCACGCGCTCGAGTGCGCATACAACTAAACATGAGGAATGAGAGAGGAGCTCTTGGTCGACTTTGAAAGAGAAGAGATTATCTCCTTCGAGGTTCAATATGAAATTCCACAAGAAAATATATAGATATGTAATACTACTTGGGCGTCAAAACGCTCAACAAGCCTTCCTTCTCAAAATAATCACAAGTGTACGAGGGAATGACGTGTGTTATATTAAATCCCGGCAGCCATCGAGGGTACAAACTTTATTTTAAATTAATAAACATGTGTGTACATATCACAAGTCATAAAATAATATATAAATTATACTCGTAAGAACAACTTATATAAAGTATGTGCAAATAGTCAAGTGAATCGGATATATATATATATATATATATATATATATATATATATATATATATATATATATATATATATATATATATATATATATATATATATATATATATATATATATATATATATATAACAAGAGGGAAATGCCACATAAGCAATCATTAAATCCATGTCAGCACTTTTTTCCCGCAATTTTCGGATTTTTGTAATACGATGTTTTTGTGTAAAAATAATGGAGCAAGAAGATTCGAACCCGGGTATGTTAACCCACAAACAAACACACCTACCACTAGACCATGATGCTTGACATGTTAACTTTTGTAAAACTAACTATACATACTCCATCAAAGTGTAACTACTAAACCCGTAACATAAGCATAATACAGATCACAAAACGGAAAAATTCAGAATCACAAATACCTCCCATTAACAATCAAAATCTCACACATACTGATCCGACTATATGTCATCCGCCCGGTAAGTTCGTTTTAGGGTTTTAATTAGGTTGTTCGCTTATTAACTTTCCCCTGGAGAAGAAGAGTGTCTTCTCTTCTCTTTGTTTGATTTATTAATTCTGCTAGCAGGGATACAATGGCATTCTCATTAATTAACAAATTACCAATGTTTTTATCATAAGATGATTATTAATTTTAATTTGTTCTGGCTAAATCGAATTAGGTTTCCCCATGATTTTTGATATATGACGAAACTAAATCAATCTTGGATGGATATTATTTTGTTGACGTTTTTAATAATTTGTTTCTTGATTTGCCAACTTTTTGTGACAGGTAATTTACAGAAGCATCGTTGGATGTAGACTGTTTAAACTGGATTTGAGGTATGTAACACCCCCAAATTTATACAATTCAATACAGCGGAAGACTCGTTGGTGTTACGGGATAGCACATTACTCACATCATAGACAACGCTTAAAAATCGCGTCGTTTAATAATAAAGCATTTCCATTCATAAATATCAGATTTACATAGGTCCCAAGTCATTGTAATTCATACAGGTTTTACAAAGCATTTGAATGGAAAATTATTATTTAAGTGCGGGCCATGAATTCTTGTTGTCTTCCCGAGAATTACCTTCAAATACCTGAGATAAAACATGTTAAAAGAAAAGGTCAGCGATAACGCCGAGTGAATTCATAGAGTTTTAATTAAATCCATCAATATAACATCGGTATAAAATTATTACCGAAAATCATTTTGTACAAATCTTTGTAATAGGCCATAAAATAGCAAAAGTCAATTTATACAAATCGTTATCAAAAATCATAATATAGTCTTTCGACTTCAAAATCATTATACGAACCATTGTCGTTAAAAACATCATACAATACGTTTATAACGTTGTGTAGAGTTAAATAAAAACCGTTATATGAATATGGTTATGAAAAACCAAAATACAAACATAATATCAATAGTAAGACCCCGTATTGCTAGTCAGGCAATATATTGTAATTTAGTGCGTATAGCAGTATTTCGTTATTTTTGGATTATTATAAGCCGCATGACATTGTTACCTTACTACAACAAACAACGGGTAGCTAGCCCGAAACTCAGTTTGCCCATCTAAATTAGCGTGTCGTCACAATAATCACGCTTGTGTAAATCTTCTCATACATAAATTCGCTTACCAATCAATGTGGCACGACGGGGATCAACCGTCAAGGCGCGAACTGGGGTGATCGTCCCCAAATAGTACTATTATATGCATAAGCGTCTACCAAATCCCGGTAGTTCACAATTCATGCTAATGGGACTTTTAGTGACATAACCTAACTTTAATAATCCATTTCATTTCATCTATCGGGTCATTTAATCATTCATCGGGTCATACAATCATTCGGGTCCAAATCAATAAACAAACAATCGGGACAAATGGTGTCCTATTTTATAAAAAATAACATGTTATCTCCCTCGCGGGTTTATAAAACATTTCATAAAAACATTTAAAAGAGTGCGAGGCTATGAACTCACGTTGATGTGGGAAGGCGGGTTATCGGCAATTCGGATGTACAGTACGTGCTTCAGTCACGGAAACCTAGACAAATAATACTTATCTTAGACTTCTGTCCAATGACTTTATCAATATAACAAATATACATATGATGATTTTGTACATATGATGATGATCAAGTGGGTTTATATATTCTTATTTACTTATTTTAGTGTTTATGTAATGGTAACATTTTTATACTAGTTTTACTAGTTTTACTTATTTACATGTTTTAGGTCCAATAAGCCTATTATAAGTTCATTAAATTGTATTAATCCATTTTATACTTGTATTATCAGTACTTACACTTTACATGTTGGGCCCAAATGGGTTAAGCCCAATAAGTAATTTTTATAAGTGTTTAACTTATTTAGTTAAATTATTAGTCCAATATGCTAACTTAGCTCGTTAATGTCCGTATGTCATATAGTTTGGGTTTTATCGGTTTTTACTTGTATTAGACACTTATATATCAGTATATGACTTTAAAAACTTTACATTAGACGGGTTTGATCGTCTAAGTTTTAATTGGCGAAAAACGTTAATTTTACGGTAATAGCCGAAAAAGTCGTAAAAATCATGTTTATAGTTTTTATACTTATAAATCTTATTCAACTACCATTTTTATAAAGTGTCCATTTATTTTACCTTATACATATTTATATAAATGAAATTCATAAGTTAGTGGGTTTTAATTTCACATTTTATACTATATTATTTGAGTACTTATATAATAGTATTAAACATTAATTCTTCAAAATCTGGTTTTTAGTTTCATCTTCACCATTTTTATCATATCTAGAGTTCTACAATGAGTTAGAAGCTCGTTTTTGGATGGCATGAACTTCATATTATGTGCTACAATTAAGTTAGCTATAGCTACTGCTCATTCTATGTCTAACTATCCTTAACAGTCCCTAAAAACAGACTATTCAGATTAGCACACTCATCTTGTTTTGATCATATCTCACTCATTTTGATGATTCCATTGCATGGCCAACTCTCACATATGTATGACACCTAATAATTACTGTAAATTGATTCCAATATGCCATTTTATCAGTTTATCATTTGGTTACTTACTGTTTTTATACAGCCATCATTTTAAGCAAGATTTTAACATTATTACATATGGTTTTTCATCTTTTTAACCATATTTATCAAATCTATCAACACCAAATCCCCACATAATATTTTTAATCATCATTCATCATCATATACATATACATAAATAAAGAAATTACAAGATTACATAATCAAAATAACAAGAGGATGGGAAGAACAATCTTTATACCACCAAGGTTGATGAAAATATGGGATTGATGATGAACAAGGCTTGGTTTTGGGTAACCAATCTTATGAGAAATCAACACCACTTCTAGGATCACCAAATATTTGTAGACTCCTTGAGAAATCAGCCCTTGATCTTCATAAAATCTCCTTTGTGAATGTTATGATCACCTACAATCAACAAGTCTTCAAAGGGTTTCCATCTTATGCAAGTTAAACATAAGATTCATGGTAGAAAATTTGATGAATATGGTGGTGGTGATGGTGATATGGACGGCCAAGAGAGAGCCAGGGGAGAGAGATAAGTTGTTTTGCATGTAAGTGTGTGTGAGAAAATGGTTTGTGTAGCTTGTTTATGCCTTCAGTGGTTTTTGTGAAACTAGATGGGCATGTGTCCATTTAGTGCATGTTTGCTTGCCACCAAAGGGTGGTAAAGCTTATGTTGGAAGCCACTTGTATAGGGGTGGGCAAGTGTAAACTTTTCCCATCCCTATTAATTTACGGGTACTCCTCGATTCTAGCTTCCTCGATTTGTGTGCCCTCGGGTCGTTTTACGAAAAACGTTTTTATAAATTATGAATCAACGGCACAAAACGAATCTAATAAAAATTGTCTCATTAAAAACGGTGTTCAAAAACGTAAATACGTAATCCTAAGGTTTCCGGTTTAGTCGTAAAGGACGTTAAATTATTCACGTAAGTCCTAATCTCTTCTCGTAAATTTTTGAGTTTATGAACCAACTCAAATTTAAAATTTCAAAATAATATTCACGGATAAATTAATTTCCTGAAATGTCGGACTGTCACCAAAAACGGTGTATGTAAACGTAAGCACGTAACGTTGAATCCTCTGGTTTAGACGTAGTCGACGCTACTTCAAGACGTAAATCCAAATTACTTCCCAAAAATAAGTGAGCTCATAATATAACATTAAAATAATATTTTTAAATAATATTTGAGAATAAAATATCAACCATAAATTGACGGATTGTCACAGCATTTACCCCTAAACAGGATCTTTGTCCTCAAAGATCATCTTACCTTACTACTCGCTTCTTATAGAGTTAAAGCCATGTGGGTATTTCCTCCATATTCGGTCTTTTCTCATAAGTGTAATTCATTACAATATGCGAGTTTCATCAAACATAACTACGGGAATAAGATCAGGCTTAATGTTGACTTACTTTCTCTATCCATGATGTTCACGGGTTTTTGATGAATGCAACTTTTCGCCGATCTAAACTTCATTAAGGAATAGTCAGATTTTCACTTGATAGGCATTTTATCAAGTTCGATATACGAAACATAATTCACGCAACTCTTGAAGTCCTAGGGTAGATCCAGCTTATATGTCTTTCAAACCAATCTTTTACATCATCTCAATGGTCCCATACAACTGGGACTTATATCCCATGATCTTTCAGATCATCAATTCATTTTTCCATGGTTAATATTTTTGGCATAACTTCGCTACCCATCTGGCACTTCAAGATCTACATTTCATATTCACATAACCTCCTGCCCACTACCGGCAGTCAATAATCAGATCCTAATTTCAACAATCATTTCAGGTCTCGCGGGTCGGATATTTTGTAAGGTTAGGTTAGCCATCATAGGAAACCTTAAACCTAAAAGACATGTCCAACTCACAATATGTAAAACCCGCATGCTTTTACCATGAATAGTGCCCTTAAGATCGTACGTCCTAGATTAAAACTTATGTAACACCCCATTTTGATAAATGGAATGTCACGCGTAATTATGGCGTGTCATCAAAGCATGCAAGGTAATATGTAGTAAAACATACATGACCAAAGGGAAAACCGGAATCAAACATCGGTTCCCAAACATAAGCCCAAAACATAACAAAGTAAATGAACTGAATGAAAGACTAAACAAGCATAAATATATGAAGGAAACAGGAGAAGAAGTCTATGGCAGCTTCCATCCTATGCATGTCCTCCAAATGCTCGAGTCTTGGGTACCTGCCGTTTTGGGACATGGAAAGGAAAGTAACGGCTGAGCAAAACGCTCAGTGCACGGATATACAATATAGCATGAAATAGGATAAGCATGTAACATATAACAGCGGAAGACTAAGTTCTGAGTAGACTGGTTAAGCATTGAGAAAACTGGTTTTATAGTTTGAAAAGCCTTATGTTTATCTTATGAAAACTGTTTTAACATAAATATACCATAGCCCATATAGGTCATGAAAAGGTCACGTGCATGAATACTTGGAGGGGTGACCTCATCATGCTGATTAGAGGTGATGCCTCTAATTAATATACTGGTTTGGGTAGGAGGGATCAACTCCTTGTGAAGGGTGCAAGGCACACACCACATTCACCATGATAAACTGAATAAAACATGTAACTAGGATGCACCCATACGCCCCACCTGATATAATAATATGGCCAAACTGAAAAGGGACGCCACGAGCAATCACTCCGCCGTGGGGAAGTCATAACATCGGTGCCTCCAATGTTATGGTTATGGTACCTCCATAACTAGGTGAAACTGGTCATGCTTGTATATGGCTATAGATTATGCTAATTAAACATAAGCAGTTCAAAACAATAAAACAAATACTGGGGAAAACAGTTGGCTGCATACGGGGAAATCCTAATAAGGAAAGAATGTCCATACTAAAAGGACGGGAATCCGTACCTCAAGTCCAGTGAATGAACGGAAGAAAGACTCCTACTTCTGGATCACTAACGCTACATGAATACACACGTGTATAAGTATCGATTTACTGATTATGTACTGGGTTTTATGTCTCATTTTAGCTGACTTGGTATGTTTTAGGTCATGGTTCACTGTTTAAAGCCTTAAACTGTGTTTATCTTGTATTCTGATTAATCTGATTAAGTATTACTGGTGATTCCTGTATTATTATACTTACTGTGTAATAATAAGTAACTTTCCAAAAATAGCAGGTTTCCAAAAATAGAAAGTTTTCAAAAATAGAAAGTTTCCAAAAATAGAAAGTTTCCAAAAATAGAAAGTTACCAAAAATAGAAAGTTTCCAAAAATAGAAAGTTTCCAAAAATAGAAAGTTTCCAAAAATAGAAAGTTTCCAAAAATAGAAAGTTTCCAAAAATAGAATTTACTGCTTAAAATAGATTAGTTTCTAAAAATAGAAAGTTTCCAAAAATAGATCAGCTGCCTTAATTAAATAAGTTTCCATATATAGATGGTTTCCATAATTAGATTAGCTGCCTGAAATAGATAGATTTCCATATATAGAAGGTTTCCATAATTAGGTTAGTTGCCTTATTTAATTAAGTTTCTATAAATAGAAGTTTCCATAATTAGAATTAAGCTGGTTACATAAGCTAACATATAAGTCTAAGTGTTTATAAGCTGATTTCTTAAGTCATATGATATAGTGTATAGTTTAATTATTATCTCATGTATTTCAATTAAACTATAGGTTAAGCATTTTAATTAAGGTATAACATGTTTTAATTAAAATGAAATGAAAATACTTAGGTTAAAATGTGTATTATTATTATTAATAATATAACCTAAGTCATGACTAGATTAATTAATTATAGGCATGTTTTAATAATTAATTAATTATAACTTATAACATAAAAAATACTTAGGTTAAATTAATGTCGTGTTAAACTAATAATTAAAATAACCTAAGTCATGATTTAATTAATATTTCATGTTATTAATTAATTATATCCTAAGTTCATGATTCATAAAAATTAACATGTAACATAGATCATGATTTAACCAACGAACCATGAATCGGGCATGAATTCGACACCGTACCCCGAGCCAAACCCGGGGCACGTGTGCCTCCTTGCTGCCGTGGGTCCCACATGAGCCAACCAAGACCAAAAATGGTCTTGGTGGTGGCGGCAATAGCAAACCAAACCCCCCTCGGGTTTGTTTGCTAGGCGGCCAAAACTAACACCCCTTTTAAATCATTCTTTGATTTTATTTAATACCAAAACATGTTAGATCAATGATTAATTACCATGTTTTAATAAGAAAAATAATAACATGTTCATGAAAATAATCAAAGATTAAAAGAATTTAAAAAGAATTAAAAAGAAGGGTTAGAAAGGTATACCACTACGTATCTTGAAAGAGGATGAACAAACACGGTTTCTAACTCTTGAATTTATGATCAAAATCAACAAACAACCACCTATGGTGGTGTTATAGGTGGCGGCACAAATGAAAGAAAAGGGGAGGAGGAAGAACAAAATTAGGTTTTTTGTTAATTCTTTTGAAAAGTGAAAAATGACTAGCTAATTTTCCCTTACCCCCCTTGTTTAGTAAAAATGATGGGCTAGGCCCATTTCTCTTCCTTAATTCGTGGATATGGGGCCCACAAGGGGTAGCCCAAATGTTTTCTCGTGTCCCGAGGTTTCGTGTTCGTTCGTGGTTAAACGTGTTCGTGTCTGAAGCGTTTCTGTTTATTTTATCATGTAGTTTACCGTAATCTTAACGCTCGTAATTATATTATATGTATTTACGTAATTATTCTAGTTCGTATTTTAAATGGTGATCTTGATTTAATTACGTTCACGTGACATATTTATTAATTGTTTATCATGAGTTCGTACGTAATCGATACTTGTCATGTCATACACGTATGCACTTACTTGATTAATAGCACATGAATGTGATCAATACTGAATAAGGTAAGTTTTAATCTAGGACGTACGATCTTAAGGGCACTATTCATGGTAAAAGCATGCGGGTTTTACAATTCTTCCCCCCTAAAAAGAATAATTCGTCCCCGAATTATAGATAAAGTAACTGGAAGCGAAACATACCCGAATCAAACTGGAAAGGTATGCAAAATAACGGAAATGAAGGTGACATGGTAGAAGGGAACGTGGAACGTGACATGTCTTGAAAAGACATGGAACGTGACGTGACTGAAAGGACATATCTAATCGATAAGAGAAAAATGGATAAGAAGTCCGGATGAACTTGTCCGTTTCCAAGTGGCCTCCCTCTTGGAACGGTTCCTTCAGAAGATCCTGACACTAATGATAAATCTTGGTCCTCCTGACCTTGACTTGGAATACGAAGAAATTCTTGGTTATTAACGGAAGGTAGATCCCCTAAATTCGATCGAGGAAAATAAGAGTTAACGTGCAAGGGTAGCTGAAACGTTATGATGCAAGACAATCTGACTTAACTGATAATTAGAAACGATGCGCGAGACATAAAGAAACGTAGTACGTGAAAAATTTTGAACGTGATACGTGAAAATTTTTGAACGTGCTACGTGGAGATATGGCGAGTGTAGTATAAGTAAGCATATCGTGATCCATGATACGTGTAACCTATTTTGATCATGATATGAGGAACGTGGAATGAACATGACATGTGAGACATATCGTGATCATAGAATATAATGGCGGTAACGCCAAACGCTACAAGGTGAGACGTGGAATATGACGTGAAACGTCTATCTGATGATGGAGAGTTATACTAAACTTGGGTCTGGTCTCACAAGTTCTTGCAAACTTCCCAGAATGAGGAAAGAAATGAACGTAAAATTGTAAGCCACAATACAATCATGAACGTGAATAGTGTCATGAACGTGAGCGCGAAAGCAAGTTGTGGAATTAGAATGAAGACGTGAAGTAATTTAGGAGTACAATTGGGCATCTTTGTCTGACTCGATAGCTGCGGGATTACCAAGTGGTCGGATGAGCCTTGGCTGGAACATGTTCGTTCAATCTGTTGGTTCTGAAATCCGTACGGATGTAAGGATTCTGCAGACCTGATCAAACTGTTGACAATAACCCAGATAGCATCATGCTTCTTTTGAGTTTGCTGAAATCTGGTAACTAAAATCCATGGAGATCTTGTCCCTTTTCGATTCACAAATTCATATGATGAAAACATCTCAGTTTGTTGGTGTCCTATCTTAACTTGTTGGTATGTCAGGTACCAAGATATGAACGTAACTGTATCTTGCTTCGTAGAACTTGATACCTAGGAGTTTGCGAAACTCTGAGTCTCTGAATCTAGACTTCTCGTAGGGTATGATTTTCTAGAACACCTAATGTAGTGTAGGGTTCTCTCCTTTACGTCATAAGCAGAGTCATGGTAAGATTAACCGTAGGAACCCATGTGATTCAGCGTGCCACTGTAATCAAACAGAATTGATATTGGAAAAATATTCAAGGGTAGAATTTCCCTTGTCATAGAATTTGCAACATAGTGCAGATATGGTCTTCCTGTTCTTCTCTAGGCTTAGAGGAAATCAGGTTATCCTCAATGAAAACGCTGATGAATTTGTTTAGGAGTTCATGGAAACTCAATTTATTAAGTCCATAATGCGGTTGGAGCATTGATGAGACTAATACAAAATCATAAATCTAGCATGACCGTGTCGTGTACGAATAGCAGTCATGGACATGTCCTGCTTTTTCACTCGTCACTGTTGGCAGCATGATCGTGAGTTCGATCTTGGAAAAGTGATTAACACTACACGGTTGATTGGACATGTCGTCAATACGTGGAGGAGAATAACGGTCATGAATGGTGATTTGTTTAAGTCGACGGTAGTCGACACATAATCTCATGGTACCATCCTTCTCCTTGAAGGTTCTTCTGGAGTATAAGGAACAATTTGGAATAATCAACTGGCTATGCGTAAAAGAGTTAAGTGGTTGTGTCTTACTGACAGCTAGAAAATTTTAGCGACCATGGCTAACAATGCACATGCTTGTAAGCGTAGAAAATTTGCACAGATATTCCGATGGAAAATCAAGCTGAAAGTATTCAGGAGCCTGAACATTACTGTACATAATTATGAATCGTAGCATGGTGTGCTGTTCATAGTCCATAATTAGGATATAAATTCATCTCATGTCTGTCCGAGGAAAATGCGTTAGCAGCTTGGATCTCATCATTAAGCTGACGGAAAAATCTTCGTATACGTGGAAATACGAAAGGCGTCCTTCCTGGTCAGGAATATATGAACTATGGTGAAAGAAATGAAAGTGACATCGGCAACATGACAGTTCTTACTGATGCGCTGATAATGGTATTGAAATTCTTGTGGCCTGATTAATACATGGCACAACAATTAGATATACCCTTGGAGGGTACCCTGAATTTCTTAGAAATGTTCCATAAATAGACGTGAGTCATGTGTCTTGACTCGTGTCTTGAGAAATGTAAGCGTGACATATGTCTTGATTGGTATCTTGACATGTGTCCTCAAAAAGTATACGTGAGACATGTGTCTTGACTGATGTCTTGACATGTGTCTCGAGATGAAACAATTAGAACTACAAATATTAGGTTAATATGCCAGAATTGGCGGATCGGTTGGACTACTGATCATTTGTATGTCTGATCACGTCCGTGGCCGGAGCCTCGGTTGCAATTTCTAGGATAGTTGCTGTCATAGTAGTGGTTACTAGCATCTTGTCTGTCGGTTCCATGACGGTCATTCTCATGACCGTGACTCATGTAACTATTTAGCTGAGTGGCCGGCTGGTACTGGTTTGAACTCATATGGCTGAAATGACAGCCGAACTACGTGTGACATGTAACTATGAATTTGGGACAATGACTGGTGGGAATTGTCTGATGGTGAAGCATCTTCTCGTCCAATTGCTTTGCTCCGATGCCTTTGTCTTCGTCTTTTAGGATCTCCAGGTTGTGAACAGCATCAGCATCAGCATCTCGTAGCGTCTCCCAACATCAGCAGCATCAACCTTCAGTAACATCTCCAATCTATGAGCGGCATCGACAACCTTGTAGAATATCAGCAAGTGAACATACGCCTGAGATGATTTAGAATCGACTAGCGAATACTCGTGAAGTATTGCAAGTGGAATACACATGGATTAAGGTACATGTAATACACATGAAATACGGTACGTGGAGTACACATGGAATACACATGAAATGATCGGTATGGGCTCGATCATTTGTCCTGATTTAAGGAAATTAAACTGGTTAAACGGTTAGGAAAACCATCATGATAACCTGGCAGTATTAGCATAGACATCATTCTGGTTGCATAGAGAAACGCTAAAGTGTGGTTACACAAAATTCAACGATGATTTGCCTGACAGCATGATCAATGAAAACCAACCATGACTATCATGAAAGCATGATTAAAGAAATCTAACAATGTCTTGTTGGACAACGTAAATAACAAAAGAGGCGTGAAACATAATCAACATGAAGACGGAATTATCATGAGGAAACATGAAACCATCTATTACGAAGAAGTGTATAACATAATCAGCATGAAACTGAAGTTAACCATGACAGTATGAAGGCATACTTGACATAAGAACATAATAACTTATGATGGGACATGAAAATTTTTTTATGCCAATTTAAATCATGAGAAAAATTTTATGCAAGAAAACAGTGCATGAATGCGTAATGTAGTTTATAAAACCTTTATATGTGCGAGGGAACGCCTATGGGTCGGTTCCAAAACAAAAGACATGGCGAGGGGACGCCTATGGGTCGGTCCCAAAGTTAAAAGTTTCGATAAAAGCACATGCGACTAAATAGGGCCAGTCCTGTACCAACCATTACTTAGTCAAAATTCCTGCAACAGATGACATATGATATAAATGCATGAATGCATGGAACATAATAATTAAAAGTCATTGTCAAAACTTAACAGAAAAATTTTATGTGGAAATTATGAACTACTGGGGTCAGTCCACATCGTCACAGTTCACGAGGAACATCATGCATAGACAATGACACATAACTAAGTATGGATGACGGTTGTTCATTCCATATTAGTAAGACGATACTGGTGAAAACATCATGGTGAAAACAACATGGTGCTGAAAACGTCATGGCTAAAACAAAAGGTGTTGAAAACATAATGGTTAAAACAACAACGCGCTGAAACATCAATACGTGGAATAGCAATCGTTGGCTTAGGAAGCTCCTGGTGACTACCCACTAGTCACAGGTCGAGTTTTAGAGCCTACAGGTCGAAACCTTGGCTCTGATACCATAATTGTAACACCCTATTTTGATAAATGGAATGTCACGCGTAATTATGGCGTGTCATCAAAGCATGCAAGGTAATATGTAGTAAAACATACATGACCAAAGGGAAAACCAGAATCAAACATCGGTTCCCAAACATAAGCCCAAAACATAACAAAGTAAATGAACTGAATGAAAGACTAAACAAGCATAAATATATGAAGGAAACAGGAGAAGAAGTCTATGGCAGCTTCCATCCTATGCATGTCCTCCAAATGCTCGAGTCTTGGGTACCTGCCGTTTTGGGACATGGAAAGGAAAGTAACGGCTGAGCAAAACGCTCAGTGCACGGATATACAATATAGCATGAAATAGGATAAGCATGTAACATATAACAGCGGAAGACTAAGTTCTGAGTAGACTGGTTAAGCATTGAGAAAACTGGTTTTATAGTTTGAAAAGCCTTATGTTTATCTTATGAAAACTGTTTTAACATAAATATACCATAGCCCATATAGGTCATGAAAAGGTCACGTGCATGAATACTTGGAGGGGTGACCTCATCATGCTGATTAGAGGGGATGCCTCTAATTAATATACTGGTTTGGGTAGGAGGGATCAACTCCTTGTGAAGGGTGCAAGGCACACACCACATTCACCATGATAAACTGAATAAAACATGTAACTAGGATGCACCCATACGCCCCACCTGATATAATAATATGGCCAAACTGAAAAGGGACGCCACGAGCAATCACTCCGCCGTGGGGAAGTCATAACATCGGTGCCTCCAATGTTATGGTTATGGTACCTCCATAACTAGGTGAAACTGGTCATGCTTGTATATGGCTATAGATTATGCTAATTAAACATAAGCAGTTCAAAACAATAAAACAAATACTGGGGAAAACAGTTGGCTGCATACGGGGAAATCCTAATAAGGAAAGAATGTCCATACTAAAAGGACGGGAATCCGTACCTCAAGTCCAGTGAATGAACGGAAGAAAGACTCCTACTTCTGGATCACTAACGCTACATGAATACACACGTGTATAAGTATCGATTTACTGATTATGTACTGGGTTTTATGTCTCATTTTAGCTGACTTGGTATGTTTTAGGTCATGGTTCACTGTTTAAAGCCTTAAACTGTGTTTATCTTGTATTCTGATTAATCTGATTAAGTATTACTGGTGATTCCTGTATTATTATACTTACTGTGTAATAATAAGTAACTTTCCAAAAATAGCAGGTTTCCAAAAATAGAAAGTTTCCAAAAATAGAAAGTTTCCAAAAATAGAAAGTTTCCAAAAATAGAAAGTTACCAAAAATAGAAAGTTTCCAAAAATAGAAAGTTTCCAAAAATAGAAAGTTTCCAAAAATAGAAAGTTTCCAAAAATAGAATTTACTGCTTAAAATAGATTAGTTTCTAAAAATAGAAAGTTTCCAAAAATAGATCAGCTGCCTTAATTAAATAAGTTTCCATATATAGATGGTTTCCATAATTAGATTAGCTGCCTGAAATAGATAGATTTCCATATATAGAAGGTTTCCATAATTAGGTTAGTTGCCTTATTTAATTAAGTTTCTATAAATAGAAGTTTCCATAATTAGAATTAAGCTGGTTACATAAGCTAACATATAAGTCTAAGTGTTTATAAGCTGATTTCTTAAGTCATATGATATAGTGTATAGTTTAATTATTATCTCATGTATTTCAATTAAACTATAGGTTAAGCATTTTAATTAAGGTATAACATGTTTTAATTAAAATGAAATGAAAATACTTAGGTTAAAATGTGTATTATTATTATTAATAATATAACCTAAGTCATGACTAGATTAATTAATTATAGGCATGTTTTAATAATTAATTAATTATAACTTATAACATAAAAAATACTTAGGTTAAATTAATGTCATGTTAAACTAATAATTAAAATAACCTAAGTCATGATTTAATTAATATTTCATGTTATTAATTAATTATATCCTAAGTTCATGATTCATAAAAATTAACATGTAACATAGATCATGATTTAACCAACGAACCATGAATCGGGCATGAATTCGACACCGTACCCCGAGCCAAACCCGGGGCACGTGTGCCTCCTTGCTGCCGTGGGTCCCACATGAGCCAACCAAGACCAAAAATGGTCTTGGTGGTGGCGGCAATAGCAAACCAAACCCCCCTCGGGTTTGTTTGCTAGGCGGCCAAAACTAACACCCCTTTTAAATCATTCTTTGATTTTATTTAATACCAAAACATGTTAGATCAATGATTAATTACCATGTTTTAATAAGAAAAATAATAACATGTTCATGAAAATAATCAAAGATTAAAAGAATTTAAAAAGAATTAAAAAGAAGGGTTAGAAAGGTATAACACTACGTATCTTGAAAGAGGATGAACAAACACGGTTTCTAACTCTTGAATTTATGATCAAAATCAACAAACAACCACCTATGGTGGTGTTATAGGTGGCGGCACAAATGAAAGAAAAGGGGAGGAGGAAGAACAAAATTAGGTTTTTGGTTAATTCTTTTGAAAAGTGAAAAATGACTAGCTAATTTTCCCTTACCCCCCTTGTTTAGTAAAAATGATGGGCTAGGCCCATTTCTCTTCCTTAATTCGTGGATATGGGGCCCACAAGGGGTAGCCCAAATGTTTTCTCGTGTCCCGAGGTTTCGTGTTCGTTCGTGGTTAAACGTGTTCGTGTCTGAAGCGTTTCTGTTTATTTTATCATGTAGTTTACCGTAATCTTAACGCTCGTAATTATATTATATGTATTTACGTAATTATTCTAGTTCGTATTTTAAATGGTGATCTTGATTTAATTACGTTCACGTGACATATTTATTAATTGTTTATCATGAGTTCGTACGTAATCGATACTTGTCATGTCATACACGTATGCACTTACTTGATTAATAGCACATGAATGTGATCAATACTGAATAAGGTAAGTTTTAATCTAGGACGTACGATCTTAAGGGCACTATTCATGGTAAAAGCATGCGGGTTTTACAACTTACCTCATGTAGTATTGATCACATTCATGTGCTAATAATCAAGCAAGGGCATACGTGTATGACATGACAAGTATCGATTACGTACGAACTCATGATAAACAGTTAATAAATATATCACGTGAACATAATTAAATCATGATCACCATTTAAAATACGAACTAGAATAATTACGTAAATACATATAATATAATTACGAGCGTTAAAATAAACAAAAACGCTTCAGACACGAACACGCTTCAGACACGAACACGTTTAACCACGAACGAACACGTAAAACACGAACACGAGGTCGCACTTATATTTTAGACACGGAAAACATGTGGGATACCCCTTGTGGGCCCCATATCCACGAAATTAGGAAGAAGAATGGGCCTAGCCCATCATTTTACTAAACAAGGGGGTTAAGGGGAAAAAAGGCATTCATTTTCACTTTTCAAGAAAATAAACATAAAACCCTAAAAAGTTTTCTCCTCTCCTTCCTTTTCCCTTTTGTAGCCGCCACCTATAATCATCAAAAGGAGGTGTTCTTGTTGATTTTGATCATGGATATTGTACAAGTATTAGTGTTTGTTCATCCTTAATTCATCTACACAATCGGTATACCTTTTTAACCTTTCTTTTTAATTATTTCTTTTGATTTGATTTGGTAAAATTAATCAAGAACATGATGTTTTTAAAACCTAATTAAAAACATAAGATAAACATGTATTTGGTTAAAGGGTAAAATCAAAAGGTTGTTTTAGGGGTGTTTAGTTTGGCCGCCACCTAGACCGTGCCCTAAGGGGGTCACGGCTTGGCCTAGAAACCACCACCGAGACCATGTGGCCCCGGTTTGGTGGTGTGGGTCCCACGGCAGCAAGGAACCAAGGGGAACCCCGATTTGGTTCGGGGTACGGTGTCGATTTCATGCCCGGTTCACGGTTCGTTGGTTAAATCATGATCTATGTTACATGTTAATTTTTATGAATCATGAACTTAAGATATAAATTAATTAATAACATGAAATATTAATTAAATCATGACTTAGGTTATTTTAATTATTAGTTTATCATGACATTAATTTAACCTAAGTATTTTATGTTATAAGTTATAATTAATTAATTATTAAAACATGCCTATAATTAATTAATTTAGACATGACTTAGGTTATATTATTATTAATAATAATACACATTTTAACCTAAGTATTTTTCATTTCATTTTAATTATACATGTTATACTTTAATTAAAATGCTTAACCTATAGTTTAATTAAGATACATGAAATAATAATTAAACTATACACTATATCATATGACTTAAGAAATAAGCTTAAACACTTAGACTTATATGTTAGCTTATGTAATCAGCTTAATTCTAATTATGGAAACTTCTATTTATAGAAACTTAATTAAATAAGGCAACTAATCTAATTATGGAAACCTTCTATATATGGAAATCAATCTATTTCAGGCAGCTAATCTAATCATGGAAACTTTCTATATATGGAAACTCATTTAATTAAGGCAGCTGATCTATTTTTGGAAACTTTCTATTTTTAGAAACTAATCTATTTTAAGCAGTAAATTCTATTTTTGGAAACTTTCTATTTTTGGAAACTTTCTATTTTTGGAAACTTTCTATTTTTGGAAACTTTCTATTTTTGGTAACTTTCTATTTTTGGAAACTTTCTATTTTTGGAAACTTTCTATTTTTGGAAACCTGCTATTTTTGGAAAGTTACTTATTATTATACAGTAAGTATATTAATACATGAATCACCAGTAATACTTAATCAGATAAATCAGAATACAAGATAAACACAGTTTAAGGCTTTAAACAGTGAATCATGACCTAAAACATACCAAATCAGCTATAACGAGACACAGAACCCAGTACGTAATCAGTGAATCGATACTTATACACGTGTGTATTCATGTAGCGTTAGTGATCCAGAAGTAGGAGTCTTTCTTCCGTTCATTTCACTGGACTTGAGGTACGGATTCCCGTCCTTTCAGTATGGACATTCCTTCCTTATTAGGATTTCCCCGTATGCAGCCAACTGTTTTCCCCAGCATTTGTTTTATTGTTTTGAACTGCTTATGTTAATTTAGCATAAACTATAGCCATATACAAGCATGACCAGTTTCACCTAGTTATGGAGGTACCATAACCATAGCATTGGAGGCACCGATGTTATGACTTCCCCACGGCGGAGTGATTGCTCGTGGCGTCCCTTTTCAGTTTGGCCATATTATTATATCAGTTGGGGCGTATGGGTGCATCCTAGTTACATGTTTTATTCAGTTTATCATGGTGAATGTGGTGTGTGCCTTGCACCCTTCACAAGGAGCTGATCCCTCCTACCCAAATCAGTATATTGATTAGAGGCATCCCCTCTAATCAGCATGATGATGTCACCCCTCCAAGTATTCATGCACGTGACCTTTTCATGACCTATATGGGCTATGGTATTTATATGTTAAAACAGTTTTCACAGGTTAAACATAAGGCTTTTCAAACTATAAAACCAGTTTTCATGATACTTAACCAGTTTACTCAGCACTTAGTCTTCCGCTGTTATATGTTACATGTCTATCCTATATCATGCTTTATTGTACATCCGTGCACTGAGCGTCTTGCTCAGCCGTTACTTTCCTTTCCATGTCCCAAAACGGCAGGTACCCAAGACTCGAGCATTTGGAGGACGCACATAGGATGGAAGCTGCCAGAGACTTCTTTTCCTTTTTTCCTTCATATAGTTATGCTTGTTTAGTCTTTATTCAGTTCATTTCCTTTATTTATGTTTTGGGCTTATGTTTGGGAACCGATGTTTGATTCCGGTTTTCCCTATGGTCATGTATGTTTTACCGCATATCACCTTGCATGCTTTGATGACACGCCATAATCACGCGTGACATTCCATTTATCAAAATGGGGTGTTACAATTATGGTATCAGAGCCAAGGCTTCGACCTGTAGGCTCTAAAACTCGACCTGTGACTAGTGGGTAGTCACCAGGAGCTTCCTAAGCTAACGTTTGTTATTCCACGTATTGATATTTCAGCGCGTTGTTGTTTCAACCATTACGTTTTCAGCACCTTTTTGTTTTAGCCATGACGTTTTCAGCACCCTGTTGTTTTCACCATGATGTTTTCACCAGTATCGTCTTACTAATATGGAATGAACAACCGTCATCCATACTTAGTTATGTGTCAGTGTCTATGCATGATGTTCCTAGTGAACTGTGATTATGTGAACTGAACCCCAGTAGTTCATAATTTTCACATAAAATTTTTTCTGTTAAGTTTTGACAATGACTTTTAATTATTATGTTCCATGCATTCATGCATTTATATCATATGTCATCTGTTGCAGGAATTTTGACTAAGTAATGGTTGGTACAGGACTGGCCCTATTTAGTCGCATGTGCTTTTATCGAAACTTTTAACTTTGGGACCGACCCATAGGCGTCCCCTCGCCATGTCTTTTGTTTTGGGAACCGACCCATAGGCGTTCCCTCGCACATATAAAGGTTTTATAAACTACATTACGCATTCATGCACTGTTTTTCATGCATAAAATTTTTCTCATGATTTAAATTGGCATAAAAAATTTTTTTTCATGTCCCATCATAAGTTATTATGTTTTATGTCAAGTATGCCTTCATACTGTCATGGTTAACTTCAGTTTCATGCTGATTATGTTATACACTTCTTCGTAATAGATGGTTTCATGTTTCCTCATGATAATTCCGTCTTCATGTTGATTATGTTCATGCCTCTTTTGTTATTTACGTTGTCCTGCAAGACATTGTTAGATTTCTCTAATCATGCTTTCATGATAGTCATGGTTGGTTTTCATTGATCATGCTGTCAGGCAAATCATCGTTGAATTTTGTGTAACCACACTTTAGCGTTTCTCTATGCAACCAGAATGATGTCTATGCTAATACTGCCAGGTTATCATGATGGTTTTCCTAACCGTTTAACCGGTTTACTTTCCTTAAATCAGGACAAATGATCGAGCCCATACCGATCATTTCATGTGTATTCCATGTGTACTCCACGTACCGTATTTCATGTGTATTACATGTACCTTAATCCATGTGTATTCCACTTGCAATACTTCACGAGTATTCGCTGGTCGATTCTAAATCATCTCAGGCGTATGTTCACTTACTGATATTCTACAAGATTGTCGATGCCGCTCATAGCTTGGAGATGTCACTGAAGGTTGATGCTGCTGATGTTGGGAGACGCTACGAGATGCTGATGCTGATGCTGATGCTGTTCACAACCTGGAGATTCTAAAAGACGAAGACAAAGGCGTCGGAGCAAAGCAATTGGACGAGAAGATGCTTCACCATCAGACAATTCCCATCAATCATTGTCCTAAATTCATAGTTACATGTCACACGTCGTTCGGCTGTCATTTCAGCCATATGAGTACAAACCAGTACCAGCCAGCCACTCAGCTAAATAGTTACATGAGTCACGGTCATGAGAATGACCGTCATGGAACCTACAGACAAGACGATAGTAACCACTACCATGACAGAAAATATCCTAGAAATCGCAACCGAGGCTCTGGCCGCGGACGTGATCAGACATACAAATGATCAGTAGTCCAACCGATCCGCCAATTCTGGCATATTAACCTAATATTTGTAGTTCTAATTGTTTCACATCTCGAGACACATGTCAAGACATCAGTCAAGACACATGTCTCACGTATACTTTCTGAGGACACATGTCAAGATACCAGTCAAGGCATATGTCACGCTCACATTTCTCAAGACACGAGTCAAGACACATGACTCACGTCTAATTATGGAACATTTCTAAGAAATTCAGGGTACCCTCCATGGGTATATCTATGTTGTTGTGCCATGTATTAATCAGGCCACAAGAATTTCAATACCATTATCGGCGCATCAGTGAGAACTGTCACGTTGCCGATGTCACTTTCATTTCTTTCACCATATTTCATGTATTCATGACCATGAAGGACGCCTTTCGTATTCCCACGCATACGAAGGTTTTCCTTCAGTTTAATGATAAGACCCAAGCTGCTAACGCATTTCCTCAGACAGACACAAGATGAATTTTATGCTAATTACGTACTATGAACACCACACCATGCTATGATTCATAATTATGTACAGTAATGTTCAGGCTCCTGAATACATTCAGCTTGATTTTCCATCAGGAAAATCTATACAATTATCTATGCTTTTCAAGCACGTGCTTTGTTAGCCATAATTGCTAAAATTTTCTAGCTGTCAGTAACACATGACTACTAAGGTCCTTTTACGCATAACCAACGGATTATTCCAAAATTGTTCCTTACACTCCAGAAGAACCTTCAAGGAGAAGGATGGTACCATGAGATTATGTGTCGACTACCGTCGACTTAAACAAATCACCATTCATGACCGTTATTCTCCTCCACGTATTGACGACATGTCCAATCAACAGTATAGTGTTAATCACTTTTCCAAGATCGAACTCACAATCATGCTGCCAACAGTGACGAGTGAAAAAGCAGGACATGTCCATGACTGCTATTCGTGCACGACTCGGTCATGCCAGATTTATGATTTTGAATTAGTCTCATCAATGCTCCAACCGCATTATGAACTTAATAAATTGAGTTTCCATGAACTCCTAAACAAATTCTAGAGCGTTTTCATTGAGGATAACCTGATTTCCTCTAAGCCTAGAGAAGAACAGGAAGACCATATCTGCACTACGTTGCAAATTCTATGACAAGAGAAATTTTACCCTGGAATTCTTTCCGATATCAATTCTGTTTGATTTCAGTGACACGCTGAATCACATGGCATTCTACGGTTAATCTTACCATGACTCAGCTTATGAGTAAAGAAGAGAACCCGACACTACATTAGGTGTTCTATAAAATCCTACGCTAGGAGAAGTCTAAATTCAGAGACTCAGAGTTTCGCAACCTTCTATGTATCAAGTTTCTACGAAGCAAGATACAGTTACGTTCATATCTAGGTACCTGTTATACCAACAGGTTAAGATAGGACACCAACAAACTGGGATGTTTTCATCATATGAAATTGTGAATCGAAAAGGGACAAGATCTCCATGGATTTTAGTTACAGATTTCAGCAAACTCAGAAGAAGCATGATGCTATCTGGGTTATTGTCAACAGTTTGATCAGGTCTGAAGAATCCTTACATCCGTACGGATTCCAGAACCAATAGATTGAACGAACATGTTCCAGCCAAGGCTCATCCGATCACTTGGCAATTCCTCAGCTATCGGGTCAGACAAAGATTCGTAATTGTACTCCTAACTTACTTCATGTCTTCATTCTATTCCACGACTTGCTTTCGCGCTCACGTTCATGACACTATTCACGTTCATGATCGTATTTTGGCTTACGATTTTTCGTTCATTTCTTTTCTCATTCTGGGAAGTTTGCAAGAACTTGTGAGACCAGACCCAAGTTTAGTATAACCCTCCATCATCAGATAGACGTTTCACGTCATATTCCACGTCTCACCTTGTAGCGTTCGGCGTTACCGCCATTATATTCTATGATCACGATATGTCTCACATGTCATGTTCATTCCACGTTCCTCATATCATGATCAAAATATGTTACACGTATCATGGATCACGATATGTTTACTCATACTACACTCGCCATATCTCCACGTAGCACGTTCAAAATTTTTCACGTATCACGTTCAAAATTTTTCACGTACTACGTTTCTTTATGTCTCGCTCATCGTTTCTAATTATCAGTTAAGTCAGATGGTCTTGCATCGTAACGTTTCAGTACCCTTGCACGTTAACTCTTATTTCCTCGATCGAATTTAGGGGATCTACCTTCCGTTGATAACCAAGAATTTCTTCGTATTCCAAGTCAAGGTCAGGAGGACCAAGATTTATCATTAGTGTCAGGATCTTCTGAAGGAACCGTTCCAAGAGGGAGGCCACTTGGAAACGGACAAGTTCATCCGGACTTCTTATCCATTTTTTCTCTTATCGATTAGATATGTCCTTTCAGTCACGTCACGTTCCATGTCTTTTCAGGACATGTCACGTTCCATGTTCCCTTCTACCATGTCACCTTCATTTCCGTTATTTTGCATACCTTTCCAGTTTGATTCGGGTATGTTACTTCTTTTTAGTTTACTTTATCTATAATTCGGGGACGAATTATTCTTTTTAGGGGGGAAGAATTGTAAAACCCGCATGCTTTTACCATGAATAGTGCCCTTAAGATCGTACGTCCTAGATTAAAACTTACCTCATGTAGTATTGATCACATTCATGTGCTAATAATCAAGCAAGGGCATACGTGTATGACATGACAAGTATCGATTACGTACGAACTCATGATAAACAGTTAATAAATATATCACGTGAACATAATTAAATCATGATCACCATTTAAAATACGAACTAGAATAATTACATAAATACATATAATATAATTACGAGCGTTAAAATAAACAAAAACGCTTCAGACACGAACACGCTTCAGACACGAACACGTTTAACCACGAACGAACACGTAAAACACGAACACGAGGTCGCACTTATATTTTAGACACGGAAAACATGTGGGATACCCCTTGTGGGCCCCATATCCACGAAATTAGGAAGAAGAATGGGCCTAGCCCATCATTTTACTAAACAAGGGGGTTAAGGGGAAAAAAGGCATTCATTTTCACTTTTCAAGAAAATAAACATAAAACCCTAAAAAGTTTTCTCCTCTCCTTCCTTTTCCCTTTTGTAGCCGCCACCTATAATCATCAAAAGGAGGTGTTCTTGTTGATTTTGATCATGGATATTGTACAAGTATTAGTGTTTGTTCATCCTTAATTCATCTACACAATCGGTATACCTTTTTAACCTTTCTTTTTAATTATTTCTTTTGATTTGATTTGGTAAAATTAATCAAGAACATGATGTTTTTAAAACCTAATTAAAAACATAAGATAAACATGTATTTGGTTAAAGGGTAAAATCAAAAGGTTGTTTTAGGGGTGTTTAGTTTGGCCGCCACCTAGACCGTGCCCTAAGGGGGTCACGGCTTGGCCTAGAAACCACCACCGAGACCATGTGGCCCCGGTTTGGTGGTGTGGGTCCCACGGCAGCAAGGAACCAAGGGGAACCCCGATTTGGTTCGGGGTACGGTGTCGATTTCATGCCCGGTTCACGGTTCGTTGGTTAAATCATGATCTATGTTACATGTTAATTTTTATGAATCATGAACTTAAGATATAAATTAATTAATAACATGAAATATTAATTAAATCATGACTTAGGTTATTTTAATTATTAGTTTATCATGACATTAATTTAACCTAAGTATTTTATGTTATAAGTTATAATTAATTAATTATTAAAACATGCCTATAATTAATTAATTTAGACATGACTTAGGTTATATTATTATTAATAATAATACACATTTTAACCTAAGTATTTTTCTTTTCATTTTAATTATACATGTTATACTTTAATTAAAATGCTTAACCTATAGTTTAATTAAGATACATGAAATAATAATTAAACTATACACTATATCATATGACTTAAGAAATAAGCTTAAACACTTAGACTTATATGTTAGCTTATGTAATCAGCTTAATTCTAATTATGGAAACTTCTATTTATAGAAACTTAATTAAATAAGGCAACTAATCTAATTATGGAAACCTTCTATATATGGAAATCAATCTATTTCAGGCAGCTAATCTAATCATGGAAACTTTCTATATATGGAAACTCATTTAATTAAGGCAGCTGATCTATTTTTGGAAACTTTCTATTTTTAGAAACTAATCTATTTTAAGCAGTAAATTCTATTTTTGGAAACTTTCTATTTTTGGAAACTTTCTATTTTTGGAAACTTTCTATTTTTGGAAACTTTCTATTTTTGGTAACTTTCTATTTTTGGAAACTTTCTATTTTTGGAAACTTTCTATTTTTGGAAACCTGCTATTTTTGGAAAGTTACTTATTATTATACAGTAAGTATATTAATACATGAATCACCAGTAATACTTAATCAGATAAATCAGAATACAAGATAAACACAGTTTAAGGCTTTAAACAGTGAATCATGACCTAAAACATACCAAATCAGCTATAACGAGACACAGAACCCAGTACGTAATCAGTGAATCGATACTTATACACGTGTGTATTCATGTAGCGTTAGTGATCCAGAAGTAGGAGTCTTTCTTCCGTTCATTTCACTGGACTTGAGGTACGGATTCCCGTCCTTTCAGTATGGACATTCCTTCCTTATTAGGATTTCCCCGTATGCAGCCAACTGTTTTCCCCAGCATTTGTTTTATTGTTTTGAACTGCTTATGTTAATTTAGCATAAACTATAGCCATATACAAGCATGACCAGTTTCACCTAGTTATGGAGGTACCATAACCATAGCATTGGAGGCACCGATGTTATGACTTCCCCACGGCGGAGTGATTGCTCGTGGCGTCCCTTTTCAGTTTGGCCATATTATTATATCAGTTGGGGCGTATGGGTGCATCCTAGTTACATGTTTTATTCAGTTTATCATGGTGAATGTGGTGTGTGCCTTGCACCCTTCACAAGGAGCTGATCCCTCCTACCCAAATCAGTATATTGATTAGAGGCATCCCCTCTAATCAGCATGATGATGTCACCCCTCCAAGTATTCATGCACGTGACCTTTTCATGACCTATATGGGCTATGGTATTTATATGTTAAAACAGTTTTCACAGGTTAAACATAAGGCTTTTCAAACTATAAAACCAGTTTTCATGATACTTAACCAGTTTACTCAGCACTTAGTCTTCCGCTGTTATATGTTACATGTCTATCCTATATCATGCTTTATTGTACATCCGTGCACTGAGCGTCTTGCTCAGCCGTTACTTTCCTTTCCATGTCCCAAAACGGCAGGTACCCAAGACTCGAGCATTTGGAGGACGCACATAGGATGGAAGCTGCCAGAGACTTCTTTTCCTTTTTGCCTTCATATAGTTATGCTTGTTTAGTCTTTATTCAGTTCATTTCCTTTATTTATGTTTTGGGCTTATGTTTGGGAACCGATGTTTGATTCCGGTTTTCCCTATGGTCATGTATGTTTTACCGCATATCACCTTGCATGCTTTGATGACACGCCATAATCACGCGTGACATTCCATTTATCAAAATGGGGTGTTACACAATAGGTGTATGTCGGGTGTCTTCATCCCAACTCCTGCTTACAGATGCTCTAATATAGATCCTAACAAGATTCGATCTCGATCCTAACACGATAATTATCAATGATAATCTCTCCAAAGGAAAGCGATTATATGATTTATTACCAAAGGTCAATCATTCAAACATAAAACAGCACTTCTAGTATTTTGTATCGTTACATTACCTCGTCCCTTCGATTGGGGTGGTACACAGTACTCTCATCAAGATTCGTTCTCAATGACTTATGAGCAAATCTCTAGAAATTCGATGCGAAGCGAGGATCTTGATAGAGATGACCGATACAAGCACACTTATGTTTACACAACTATTTTAAATACAAAAGAGTCAATCTCTTCATCGAGAATCTATCATTAATAGGAATAATATTAGCAGATTTGGTTAGTCTGTCGACGATGACCCAAATCGAATCAAATTCAGATGATGACCTTTGCAATAACTAGACGTTTACTAATGTATGAGGCGGTGTATGCCTTCATAATTTGCCATCAGTACAACTTCTTTTGATAATGATACATTAAATCAGAAATGACAGGAATAGAATACTTATACTTATAAGATTCCAACATAACTATATCTCAAAATCTCCATTTTTAGGCAACACAAGTGGCCTTTTAATCATTTAACGCTATTGGCTTCTCAATTCTAATGATTCATATTAGTCGTGAACCCCTTTTATAATCTATATTATCCTTTTTACAATCATTGTTTATTTTAAATTGCTCGGCAATTTATTTTGCACAGTCATTATTAAAAAATACATCCTAATTGGTTCTTTATATTTTCTACATAATGTGTCAGTAATTACGTTCACCTTTTTTCATATTTTCTAAGTTTCAGTTTCGTTTCAGCTATCATTTTTATCAGTTTTTCTCAATCCGATGTTTAAAGCGTCGATAATTATTACAAGTAACTTAATAATAAATATTAAATTTTTATGAAACGCAAACATAAAAATTTTAAATTTCTTAGTTTGACCAATTATATTAAAAAAATGTTCAAAATAAATTTGAATTCAATTAACACGATTTTTGTTGATTTATCGAAAATAATTTATAAGATCCGTAAATGTTCGAAAAATCTTTGTTTATACTTTGGTCAAAATTTTCTTAGTTGAAAAGCAAAAAGTGTCGTTTCAAATTTCAAGTCATGGTTTAAATGGTTTCCTCAATCCCTCTTAGGTTGTCTTGACGTATACACGAACATTTACCCCTAAACAGGAGTTTAGTTAAATGTTCTGGGTAGAGGGGAATAATTCCTCAAAAGTTCTTTTCGATAAAACATTTGTCAAAACACATTTGCAATTTCTTTTTGGTAAAACCCAAAGTCTTAAAAGGGCTCTAAATTTTTGAAGAGTCAATATAGATTCCATGATCTTATTAATCACACTGTCAAATAATGTAAAGGATTAAGTCTTTAATCACATGTTAAATACTCAAGGTACAAGTTTTTATTGTTCGGCCAATTTAGGGCAGTCTATAAATGATTATTAACTCATTCTTATTCTTATAAACAAACAGATGGTCCTTAATGATCACAAGCATGAATTTATCAAATTACAGCCTACACACGTGATTCACCAAATTTATGAATACTACATGTGTATTAGTCAATCCAAACGACATCACATGAAACTCATAATGTTCATTACAAGTTCTGGATGTAGTGATTGGATTAGATAATCTTTTTCGTAGATGCGAAGTTGATGATAACCATGTCGTGGATCAAATCTTTAGAACATACGCTAGAACCTTGTAAATGATCGAACAAATCTATCATCTTGGGTGGTGGATATCGATTTCGATCGTCAATTTACTTAGTTCGCGGTAATCAACAAATATAAGGTATGATAACACCATAGCTCTTCATAATGACGAGCTCGGTAGAATAAAATCTTTCTCCGACAACTCTCTCAATTGTACGGTAATTCTTTTAATTCAGATGGTGCTGACGTACAGTGCACATGCCACAGGTGCAACACCGAGAATATAATCAATACGAAATTCAACTTGCCTTAATAGAGAAAGTCTAGGTAATTCATCAACAAATACCTCCTAAAGTTTCAAATAACAGAAACATCTTTTAATAAATTCATATTAGGTTCTTTCTAGATTATAATATTTATGACTAGTTCACAACCATTGACGGTAAAAATTTCAAGTCTAAATGTAGGATATGGTCATTAATCAAGAATTATTTAGATCACTTTTGATAATAAACATCTTATCATTTAGGGGAATTCTACTCGAGTTCCCATCTATTAAGACAATGTCGTCATGTCATAATCAATCAATTCATTCTACTGGCACTATCAACTTTTCAGTTTTATTGCCGTTGATAAGATGTGAACTTCTCAAAAGACTAATAATAACTCATAATCCTTCACAAGTTCAAGGATATATGGAGACACAACTACCATTAAAAGAGTAAGGTCAACGCATAATCTACGCGAGAGAATTTCAAATCAGGTACAGACGAAAACATTTAATGAATATGAATATATCCCATGTTTTCATAATTTGAGTACGCATTCGAAAGCTCCTCGGATCGTTACCCAAGTTATTCGAATGAAATCAATTCAAAAGAAATGATAGGAACGTCGATACATCCAGTCGGGTATCAACACTCGGTAATCAAATACTTTTCCAAAGAATCTCGCCACGGGAGAATTGGACAAGAAGGGAATATCAATTGTCAAATAAGACAAATTCCACAGATGAGTAAATTCGACTCAGAAGAACAGATGCTACAGGCACACATGTAGGTGTCCCTAACACTATGTCCCTATTTTTCACTTCTTGTAGATCTCATAAAATTTAATCTTCCACAATCTTCAAAGAAAATGTAGTGTTTATTAATCAGTTTTATCGTGACTACTAATCAGCCTTGCATGGTCAATTCTAAATTATATTTAGGCGCGCAACTGTATACAATTTCAAGATTAACGATGCAATACTCAGTTCTTCAAAATTTTATCATCATGTTTATAATAAAAACATTTTCATGCTTAATTCTTAAATAAGAATCAGAAATAAATTTACAAAGATTTTATTTGTTATGAAAACAATTAAGTTTTCCAAGGTGTTTTATAAACAACTTTACTTCGATAACAATCACTTATAAATCTCACTTTGAATAATCCTTATAGTGATGAAAATTCAATTTTTCTCAAGGGATACTATTGTATCTTATAAAAACAATGAGTGATCTGCAAAAGAGTGATGAAAGCTTGTTCACCAAGAACTAACTACAATATGATAGGAAATGAGCTTAGCCAATTAATCATGAGTTGCATGACCTCGATGGCACTCAAAAAGAATAATCCACAACGTAACTCAATTCGAGATGAGTACTTGTTCAATGGTTGCATCACTAATGTAAGCATTAGGATGAAGCAATAAAGGATAGATAACATCGATACATGTAGAATTTAGCAATCAAAGGTAGTCTTTTCATTAATCACAAACAAGTCAAATTGTACCGTAACACATTACGTGTCACTATGTCATACAATTCCAAGAACTCATCCTACCAACTGATATCTCAGTTAAGTTAGGGATTTTTAAAAGATACCACAATGAATATTAATCTACAAGAGTCATTAGGTGTTCCACATGTCCCGAAAGATCCATCGGTCCCAATTTCAGAAGAGGATTTCTTCAATTTATTTCTTGGACACTGGGCATCCTCGTCAGTGGACAATGGCCTAGGAACAACCCTTAACACAAACTAACAATCATTTAAAACCTTATAATTCAATCACAGGACTTAATGACTTCCTCTTAATAATCTCATATTCCTTACAAGTTAAATTTTATTTTATTCAAGTTTTCAATCAACTTATACTCAATTCGATATCCTACCTCATTCTCCAATACTTTCAACCTTATTCATAAACCTTAAAAGGGCAATAAAAGCTGGATATGAACAATACTTAATTTCCAATCCTATAGCTCTTACAACAAAAATTATCAAATGAGTTACTAGTATGAAATGACTCACACATTCAATTAGACTTCTCGGAAAGGTACTTGTGGCATGAGGCTTTTGGGTAATGGTTCCAATGACAGCCTCAAGTGCAACATTCACCCTTTCGATTTCAATTTAAGAATTGGATGACAACGAATCAGATGACATCTTTCTAGGTGGTAACGTTTTGTCAAACTCCACTCTATAAGGAAAGATCGTCATGACATCGATATCAGATTTAATCTCGCCAATTCTTCTTTAATATCACAATCAACTAATGTCAACATTTCTACGAATATCAACCATTTGTTGGGATCATAAATATCCACAACTTGGTTTAGATCTAGGATAGCTAGAACTCCTACGAGAATAGCTTCGATTAATTTACTAGGGGATTTAGGGTTCCTTGTGACAATCTACGTCGTATAAATACCTCGTATAAATATCAAAATAATCATCAAACAATCATGTAATAAAATTACATCATATATATATATATATATATATATATATATATATATATATATATATATATATATATATATATATATATATATATATATATATATATATATATATATATATATATATATATAATCCAAGTTATATATATATTAAAATAACATTTCTCAGTCTGGCCTTGTCGGTAACTCGGGAATTCTTCGGCACCGTTATAGTCAAAAGATTTTTTTTTTATATAGACATTTTTGGAAAAATGTTTATAGTTAAAAGATTTTGAAATGTTTTATTCAAAACCTTAGTTTTAAAAAATCTTTCGTTCTCTATAACGAGAGCTCTGGTACCAAACTGTAACACCCCCAAATTTATACAATTCAATACAGCGGAAGACTCGTTGGTGTTACGGGATAGCACATTACTCACATCATAGACAACGCTTAAAAATCGCGTCATTTAATAATAAAGCATTTCCATTCATAAATATCAGATTTACATAGGTCCCAAGTCATTTTAATTCATACAGGTTTTACAAAGCATTTGAATGGAAAATTATTATTTAAGTGCGGGCCATGAATTCTTGTTGTCTTCCCGAGAATTACCGTCAAGTACCTGAGATAAAACATGTTAAAAGAAAAGGTCAGCGATAACGCCGAGTGAATTCATAGAGTTTTAATTAAATCCATCAATATAACATCAGTATAAAATTATTACCGAAAATCATTTTGTACAAATCTTTGTAATAGGCCATAAAATAGCCAAAGTCAATTTATACAAATCGTTATCAAAAATCATAATATAGGCTTTCGCCTTCAAAATCATTATACGAACCATTGTCGTTAAAAACATCATACAATACGTTTTATAACGTTGTGTAGAGTTAAATAAAAACCGTTATATGAATATGGTTATGAAAAACCAAAACACAAACATAATATCAATAGTAAGACCCCGTATTGCTAGTCAGGCAATATATCGTAATTTAGTGCGTATAGCAGTATTTCGTTATTTTTGGATTATTATAAGCCGCATGACATTGTTACCTTACTACAACAAACAACGGGTAGCTACCCCTAAACTCAATTTGCCCATCTAAATTAGCGTGTCGTCACAATAATCACGCTTGTGTAAATCTTCTCATACATAAATTCGCTTACCAATCAATGTGGCACGACGGGGATCAACCGTAAAGGCGCGAACTGGGGTGATCGTTCCCAAATAGTACTATTATATGCATAAGCGTCTACCAAATCCCGGTAGTTCACAATTCATGTTAATGGGACTTTTAGTGACATAACGTAACTTTAATAATCTATTTCATTTCATCTATCGGGTCATTTAATCATTCATCGGGTCATACAATCATTCGGGTCCAAATCAATAAACAAACAATCGGGACAAATGGTGTCCTATTTTATCAAAAATAACATGTTATCTCCCTCGCAGGTTTATAAAACATTTCATAAAAACATTTAAAAGAGTGCGAGGCTATGAACTCACGTTGATGTGGGAAGGCGGGTTATCGACAATTCGGATGTACAGTACGTGCTTCAATCACGGAAACCTAGACAAATAATACTTGTCTTAGACTTCTGTCCAATGACTTTATCAAAATAACAAATATACGTATGATGATTTTGTACATATGATGATGATCAAGTGGGTTTATATATTCTTATTTACTCATTTTAGTGTTTATGTAATGGTAACATTTTTATACTAGTTTTACTAGTTTTACTTATTTACATGTTTTAGGTCCAATAAGCCTATTATAAGTTCATTAAATTGTATTAATCCATTTTATACTTGTATTATCAGTACTTACACTTTACATGTTGGGCCCAAATGGGTTAAGCCCAATAAGTAATTTTTATAAGTGTTTAACTTACTTAGTTAAATTATTAGTCCAATATACTAACTTAGCTCGTTAATGTCCGTATGTCATATAGTTCGAGTTTTATCGGTTTTTACTTGTATTAGACACTTATATATCAGTATATGACTTTAAAAACTTTACATTAGACGGGTTTGATCGTCTAAGTTTTAATTGGCGAAAAACGTTAATTTTACGGTAATAGCCGAAAAAGTCGTAAAAATCATGTTTATAGTTTTTATACTTATAAATCTTATTCAACTACCATTTTTATAAAGTTTCCATTTATTTTACCTTATAAATATTTATATAAATGAAATTCATAAGTTAGTGGGTTTTAATTTCATATTTTATACTATATTATTTGAGTACTTATATAATAGTATTAAACATTAATTCTTCAAAATCTGGTTTTTAGTTTTATCTTCACCATTTTTATCATATCTAGAGTTCTACAATGAGTTAGAAGCTCATTTTTGGATGACATGAACTTCATATTATGTGCTACAATTAAGTTAGCTATAGATACTGCTCATTCTAAGTCTAACTATCCTTAACAGTCCCTACAAAACAGACTATTCAGATTAGCACACTCATCTTGTTTTGATCATATCTCACTCATTTTGATGATTCCATTGCATGGCCAACTCTCACATGTGTATGACACCTAATACTTACTGTAAATTGATTCCAATATGCCATTTTATTAGTTTATCATTTGGTTACTTACTGTTTTTATACAGCCATCATTTTAAGCAAGATTTTAATATTATTACATATGGTTTTTCATCTTTTTAACCATATTTATCAAATCTATCAACACCAAATCCCCACATAATATTTTTAATCATCATTCATCATCATATACATATACATAAATAAAGAAATTACAAGATTACATAATCAAAATAACAAGAGGATGGGAAGAACAATCTTTATACCACCAAGGTTGATGAAAATATAGGATTGATGATGAACAAGGCTTGGTTTTGGGTAACCAATCTTATGAGATATCAACACCACTTCTAGGATCACCAAATATTTGTAGACTCCTTGAGAAATCAGCCCTTGATCTTCATAAAATCTCCTTTGTGGATGTTATGATCACCTCCAATCAACAAGTCTTCAAAGGGTTTCCATCTTATGCAAGTTAAACATAAGATTCATGGTAGAAAATTTGATGAATATGGTGGTGGTGATGGTGATATGGACGGCCAAGAGAGAGCCAAGGGAGAGAGATAAGTTGTTTTGCATGTAAGTGTGTGTGAGAAAATGGTTTGTGTAGCTTGTTTATGCCTTAAGTGGTTTTGGTGAAACTAGATGGACATGTGTCTATTTAGTGCATGTTTGCTTGCCACCAAAGGGTGGTAAAACTTATGTCGGAAGCCACTTGTATAAAGGTGGGCAAGTGTAAACTTGTCCCATCCCTATTAATTTACGGGTACTCCTCGATTATAGTTTTCTCGATTTGCGTGCCCTCGGGTCGTTTTACGAAAAACGTTTTTATAAATTATGAATCAACGGCCCAAAACGAATCTAATAAAAATTGTCTCATTAAAAACGGTGTTCAAAAACGTAAATACGTAATCCTAAGGTTTCCGGTTTAGTCGTAAAGGACGTTAAATTATTCACGTAAGTCCTAATCTCTTCTCGTAAATTTTTGAGTTTATGAACCAACTCAAATTTAAAATCCGAAAATAATATTCCCGGATAAATTAATTTCCTGAAATGTCGGACTGTCACCAAAAACGGTGTATGTAAACGTAAGCACGTAACGTTGAATCCTCCGGTTTAGACGTATTCGACGCTACTTCAAGACGTAAATCCAAATTACTTCCAAAAAATAAGTGAGTTCATAATATAACATTAAAATAATTTTTTTAAATAATATTTGAGAATAAAATATCAACCATAAATTGACGGATTGTCACAAGGTAACTCTTCTGATAGAAAGTTATACTCTTAAAGCATTGCAACTTATTAATATACCATGTATATCTTAATGTATTCTGGAACTATGCATATCTCAATGTACCTTTATGCACTCAAGCTATCGTAAAGTTGGAAATAGATGCATCATTCAGTCTCAAATACCCCGGGTCGTGTTTAATTTAATTAAAGGGAAAAGAAGTTGCTCATGGTGAAGCACTCAATCCAAGAATTTCTATTTTAAGTAGGACATTCGTGTTTAGAACTCGCTCCAACTAATACCTTAAATTCAGAACAATGAGCCAATAGTCTGACAAATATACGTCATTCTTAACTGTATTTATTATCCCCTGAGCTTCTATCATTTGATATTATTTTAATTCAATATGATGTGGTTATTGTGTAACCTGTGATTTTCATTTAACTCTTTATGTATTTATTCTTTATAGGAAAAATATCAGATGTTAGTTCTCATTCTTTCCGGCTTTAGCAATGTTAAGAACACGAGAACAACACGTGTAGGCAATGATTATCCTTTGGCGCACGCTGATATATAAATTATCTGTTTGTAATCCGTAAGCAAGCACAGTTCTCTGCACCCATCCAGCATGATATGATTTTCTATTTATTTATAACTGTTTTTGTTTTGTAATTGTATTTATTTTCAAGTATAAAGTCATGACAATATGTAGTGTACAAGGAATAGATCCGATTCTCATTAAAGAGATTGTAGTATTGCATTAATCAAGTAACGCTCACTGAAACCTTTGTACAGACTCTACAACCAAACGAAAACAAAACAAGACAGAATCTCTGTAGTAATTGTATGAGTCTTATTTATGTTAGTATCTGAAATAAGTTAGTCAACTTGTGTTACTTACTTATGTAAGTAACAACAAGTGTTACTTACTTGTGTTAGCCATTACTTTTAGCATAAAACAACAAGTGGTTTTGAAGACTTTTTTGCACTTACTTATGTAAGCCAAATCCCATTTTCCGATAGTCCAGAAAAAGAGAGTGCTACTAAATGGAAGCAGCAGCCCAGCGTCTTATAAGTAATGTTGATTGTTTTGGTTTTTAGTTACAGGTTTGAACAAATGGTAATAATATCTTTGTGTTTTTAATATTTTTAACTTCATTTTCGTCATTCGTCGTGTTCTGTAGCGAATGTATCCGGTGGCATCTACAAAAGAGAGTTCTTTTTGTTGTTTAATAGATTTTGCATTGTGTTTTCTTTAAGAGACATGCCCTTCCTGTTTCAAAAGCTAGACAATTAAGTTATAATTTTCAGTATAGTTTATCTTAACTAAATTTTTTGTTACTTTAGTGTTAGTGTTGGGTCGAATAATGATCTGATTTTCCATATGATTTAGTATTTTTTTCTGTCAGTTACATATTGAAGTATAACTCAATTTGGATGTATGGTTTTGCAGATTGGATAAGCTTTATGGAAGCTCTTTGAGGATGGTGCAGTGAAACGAGAGTATTTGTGGAACACCTCTAAGCTAAGATAAACAATCCCAAACACTCCCTTTACATCAGCTGCAGGTGAACCGTACAGCTACCCACTAACACACAAACCTAAAGCAGGATATATTTGTTTTGTTGAAATAATAGCGAGGGAAAGGCATCAAGTAGCTTCAATGAACGAAGTAACAAAATTACCTGACTAAATTTTTGTTGATGATGCATTTTAAGGTATTACGATGTCCTTATCAGTTATCAACTTTAAGCAAGTCTATTATATCTGTTGTAGCAGTCGCTACTACCATATGACCATCATTGCTGTTGTTACCAATAAATGACTCACCATCGCCAATTTCGTTGACGTTTTTCTCTGTTTTACTTGCAGCATCTTCATGCTTCCGATTGAAGTTTTTGTGGTTCTTTTGCAAATGTTGGACTTTTGGAAAGCTTCCCACAAACTAACATACAATATAGAAAAATAAACTCCTATAATGTATGTAGAATTATGAAAAGTATGCAAATCTGGTGAAAATGACGGTTGCTTTAGGAGAAGGAGGAGGGAGAGTCAGTAGTTTTAATTCTTATGTATCAACATCCCCCCTAATGGTTTAGTTTCAACTTTATTAATCATGCGAAGCACTGTTGATCCCAAACTTAGATCGATTTAGCTTTGTATTACCGAGATTGAATCAAGTATAATACGTAGAGAAACTTTGTTGTATTGAACAAACTAAGTGTTATGCGGAATTTAACACTTAGAACAAAGAACAAAACAAAGTAAACAAAACTTTCACTTTGATTAATAATATCAATGAATGATTACAATGAAAGTGTTATGAGATATGTGGAAGATGTGTGTGAAAAAGATGTGTCTTATGTCTAACCCTAAGGCCTCCTTTTATAGGTTTAAGGAGCCTTGTACAAAAAGATAAGATCAACTATTTTAGGAAAAGACATAAGATAAACATAACTTATTGACTAAATCTTTTTAAACATTAAGAATATATTCTGAATTCTTATCTTCATATTTTGTCCACCAGCTTGAAGAATTCATCATTGGCAGATTTAGTCCTTGTCTTTGTCTTAAGATTCTTCTTGTCAACGCCTTGATAATTCTTATCAGCGTCTCATCTGTCAGCGCCTCGTTTACTCTTGTCAGCGTCCAATTTCCTCTTGTCAGCGTTCCAGTGACTTAGCTAATTTTATTCCCAACAATCCTCCCCTAAGCTTGATATCTACTCTAGTAATCAAGTTTCTGAATAAAATAAAACATACAGAGAGGATTCTTACAAACATGCTTATCCCTGAATTTGAGTAATAATAAATCTCGAAAAGTCAATCACTCAAATCACTTATATAGTCAGCCTTCACTTGGTCTTAATCATCTTCAGCACCTGTAGAGTCTTTGGAGCTTTCTTTATTACTTTTGTCACTCAAATTCGATTGCTCCTCCCCTTTTTAAAACTCCTCTCCAAGATTAGTATCAAAGGACGGTACCATGAATATCCTTCAAAGCTTAATATCAGCTTCCAAGTCTATCAGTTCAAAACAGTGATCCTTGACAATTTGTACCAGTTCTATATTTTGCTTTTGCAAGCTAATACAGATTTTCGTCAATTCCATTAATGTCAAAGGTTTCATACTTTCCTCATCTATATTCGGGAAATAAATCCTCAATATTAATTCATAGGACATGTGGATGGACTTACTGATGATAAGACTGACTTGACCTGCATTAATGCTAGTGCCAATAGTCTCAGCCATCTCCATAACACTATACACCCTTGTGAAAGTGATCTCTGCTGCTACTAGATGGCAATCACTAGGAAAACATCTCAATGATCATTAGGCTTCCAGATATCCAAAAATTTGAAAAATGAAAGGGTGATGGAACATTTTGGGACTATAAATAAGTTTATCCATGACACCAGCTAAGATGTCATAGCATAAAATGGACTTGTGAATGGAAAACTTTAGTTAGAACATAAACAAAGGTAATAATCCTAAGGAAATTAACTAGTCTCTAATAAGCAAGAGTGACAAACACTGTTCATGTATACACTAATGCAAAAACATGATAGACACACATGAACTCTAGAGTCCTTTGTTCACAAATGCCCCAAAGAGAAAGTTAACTGATATAAAACCTTTGCAACTCCCCAAGTAACCCAAAATATATGTACCCCAAGTCACCCATATGACCACACCCAATTCTAGGTCAAAAGTCTTGGCAGCATGCACAGTATATCAACTTTGCATGCTACAGTGCCTCACGAATTAGAAAACTAAACTGTACTCACCAGTGGACACAATCTAGAATTGTGCAAGAGTGCTCTAAGAGTACCTAAAAACCTAGAGGTTTACCTCCCCTTAACAGAAGCATACAAATCATTATATGTGAAGAAGCAAAATTTTATCTCAAGATAGGAATGTAAACACTCCAACCATCATAAATAAAAGTTTGCAATTTTGTATCCATCCAAATGTAGCTCCATTTTCCTGCATAGTTAAACAAAAACCACAAAAACACACACCAATAGAGGCTACCCTATCCCATGATAATGGGTAGAGATAACATGTCAATGGATAAAAAATAATATCAGTGGAAAGACCAACAATGCATGTTCCTTGAGCATCCACTATCCCAATATCCTTGATCATTAACCTGCTTTTGGATAGGCTGCTCAAAAAGAAAACAAATTAGTTTTCTTTGGAGATCCAAGCCTTGTCAGACTTGGATCTGTCTAGTTGTTCAACTAGAGTGGACTTATTCTTTACCATAAATCCCTGTTCATCCCTTTGTGACCTAAACACCTAATTTGTTCCAATGAGACTATTAATGACCTTCTCAAGATATTTAAATCTATTGCAAGTCATTGAAATACCATTAAAATTAGAGTTTTGCTCTTGTTTAGGTTTCCAAGTTATATGGGATGATGCCCTAGACCCTTGACCCTTACTAACCAAATATCTTTGTTTATATGGTCTAAAATAAGGTCTCATACCAAACTTGGAGCTTTCAGCGTTGCATTTGTGCCTGTCAGCGTTGAGTTTGTTCCTGTCAGCGCTGAATTTGTTCTTGTCAGCGCTGAATTTGTTCCTGTCAGCGCTGAATTTGTTCTTGTCAGCGCCTAAATTAGGGTTTGCTACATGAACATACTGTCTGTTTGACCAAGTGTTGGTCTTTTGAAAGGGCCTTTGTCCATGGGTATTAGCTGCCTTAGAGAAGAAAGGAGCTGGTCTAGTAGCCTGTGGTCTAGTGTGGACAAAAGGTCTATGGTTGACATTGGATGACCTATTGTCAGCGAATGAATTGTATCCACTCACACAATTATAGGCCAAATGTGAGAAGCTCCCATATGAGTAACAAGCCTTTTTGGACACAAACTTAGGCTTAGACTGATAAAACCCTGTTCCATTAACAATTGCTTGGCTTCTGAATGACCTAGGTTTCCTATACATTTCAGCGTATTTAACACTAGGTTGTTTCTTAATTGGGGAGCCAAGATTAACAGCTTTTCCAGTGATGGGATTTGTCACAGTTATAGGTGTAGATACAACTGGACTCTCAATGGGTGTAGGCACAAATGGACTCTCACTAAGTATCCCACCTTTAACAAATAAAATGGGGTTGGCCTTTTTCCACTCTTCTAGGTCAATAACCTTTTGTTGATATTCCTCAACTAGGGAAAGAACTCTAGGTGGAGGAATAAATCCCTCTTCTTGGAGTTCTGGAATACCAGTCCAAGATAAGTCCTTTATTTGGACACCATAGAAATCCCCAGCAGGTGGTGGAACGGCAACATATTCTTTCAACCCAATCCCAGACATATCCCTAGAGTCCCTCTGTTTACTAACACATTCTCCTAGGGTTTGTGAGGCCTTATCAAATCTCTGAATTTTAAGGTCTACGTTATCCTTATTCTTGATAGCCTCATCTAACTTAGCCTGTAACTCACCATTCACCCTTTCCATGATGCTCCTAATATCATTGCTAGCATTTAACTCATGTTTTAAGATGTTTATTTTGTCTTTTAAGTCAAATTCCATTTTTTTGTACTCAGAAACTGTCTTCTCAGTTTGAGTGAGAGCAATTTGATAATTAGACAGTTTGCACCTTTCAGTACTCACATCATCTAATAATCTTAACACCTCTTTGTTAAGTTTTTCAGTATTTAACCTACAAGAAGAGTTATCACATACCTCATTATCAGATGACGAAGATGAGTTGTAACTTGAAGTAGACTTGGCCGTGACTGAAAACATCATCAGATTCTTCTTCACCTTCTTCCTTAGCCTGGTTCACCTTACGGTATTGGATCTCGTTCTTCAAATCAAAGTTTCTCAACAAGCTCTGATACCACTTGTTGATCCCAAACTTAGATCGATTTACCTTTGTATTACCGAGATTGAATCAAGTATAATACGTAGAGAAACTTTGTTGTATTGAACAAACTAAGTGTTATGCGGAATTTAACACTTAGAACAAAGAATAAAACAAAGTAAACAAAACTTTCACTTTGATTAATAATATCAATGAATGATTACAATGAAAGTGTTATGAGATATGTGGAAGATGTGTGTGAAAAAGATGTGTCTTATGTCTAACCCTAAGGCCTCCTTTTATAGGTTTAAGGAGCCTTGTACAAAAAGATAAGATCAACTATTTTAGGAAAAGACATAAGATAAACATAACTTATTGACTAAATCTTTTTAAACATTAAGAATATATTCTGGATTCTTATCTTTATATTTTGTCCACCAACTTGAAGAATTCATCATTGGCAGATTTAGTCCTTGTCTTTGTCTTAATATTCTTCTTGTCAACGCCTTGATAATTCTTATCAGCGTCTCATCTGTCAGCGCCTCGTTTACTCTTGTCAGCGTCCAATTTCCTCTTGTCAGCGTTCCAGTGACTTAGCTAATTTTATTCCCAACAAGCACCTCCATACAAACCCTGTAAATCTTCTGTACATCTTCATTTTCAGGTATGTTGCACATTTGTTTAAACAAACTTATTAATTATGTTTTTTGTTGCTCTTGCTTTATATTTCTTTTCTTTAAAGCTGTGATGTTGCTATATGTTACGTAATAATATAATACTTTCAAAACACAATGCCAAACACTTCTTTATTCATGTTAAGAATAGGCTTGGTCTTTTCTGCTTCTGAGCTATGTGTGCAAAGGAACAAGAAGAGGTAAGTTCTGATAATGACAAGTTAAGAACTGTATGATGTAAAATAAATAAAGGCAAGTGTTTATAATACTGTCCCTTTTCATATCATTGTGATTCTAAAGTGCAAACAAAAACCGAGACGACTATTGCGATAATGTTTTACATTCTCAAACGCAAAAGAAATGTTGGTTTTGATAACCTTTGCCTTATCAGAACGTCATATCGACATTTATTAGCTTTTTAATTAGTTGCATTAGAGACTAAACAATCAGCTATTATTGCTATGAAGGTTAGTTTGATTAGAGACTAAAGTCGTGTTTGATCTTTTTAAGCATTTGACTGTTTGAGATATAAAAAATCTTGAAATGACCCTTTATAAGTGAATGAGCTGAATCTGTTACCTAAACATAACATTGTGTAACGGTGATAATATATAGCATTATTGCATTCAAAATACACGCATGGATGCCGTCACAGCATATGCAAGATTTATTATTTTAATTTCTCGCCTTTGGTGGTATCTCACCAGATATTATGACTATTGACCAGGTTTGAGTTGCTATGCTACAATTTTATACTATAATGTTGGATGTCCATCATCATGGCTGCAAATAACTCTCAACACACGCTTTCCTGAGACTTGCGCCATCATTATTGTATTTCTTTTGTTTATAACCCCACTTTTCAGATTAGAATTATCGAACGGAACTGTGAGATCCCTCATGAATGGCCATTTGTGACTTGATATGGAGTGATCCTGAAGACATTAAAACATGGGCAGTCAGTCCTCGTGGAGCAAGATCGATTTTTGAATCCAAAGTTACATATGAGGCCAGTCCTCGTGGAGCAAGATAGATTTTTGAATCCAAAGTTACATATGCGGTACGTATATAAATAAATTACTCAGGAAATAAGACTCAAAAAGTGCATCCAAAAAGCTAGAGCTGAAATGCTTAAATAGTGTTTGAATGAACGGGCTTAATAAAGGTCCATAATATCTTTTGGTAGGACAAAACGGGTCAGGAATCTGCAACACAAAATATTTTTTTTTCCAAAATATTTTTTAGTCAATGTTTTTTTACAAATGTTACAACATTTCAGAAGATGAGATTCTTGCTAGAACATTGCAGGTACTTTTTCAGCCAACCTCAGGAGCAACTTCCAAGACTTCACCTAATAGCGATGGTAACTTGGAGCGACTTGATATACCGATCGGATTAAACACTCAAAAATCAATACTAAACTTGGAAGTCAGGGATATGTGCCAGCTGTGGTCATTAATAGTCTGCATTTTTTAACTGAAAAGGTAGCTTATTATGTTGTTTTGAGGCAGTGGTGGTTACACATGCATGGGACAGTGTGAACCTTATCCCGTATGAGTATGCTGTATTCCGAAATAGGTATAAATATTATGTTGTTTCTGATATATGCTATTTATTCTTCCTTAAACGTGGTCAGCTGTGTTGAAAATAAGAATAGTGTATTTGCTGATGTTACCATGAATATTTCAACTAAGAGGTATGGTTACTAATTACGGGCTTAACATCAATGATTTATGATTGTGTCTATGGTTAGAGGTGGCAGTTTCAACCCAAATGCTTATTAATGGTTTGATATGGACTATGGTCGATTTCTAACGGGCCAAATAGGTAGTACAAGACACCAGTTCACTTAAAGAAGATTTTATCTCAAATGAGTCGAATTCCCAAAATTTGTTTTCCTGATATACAAAACCTTCCAGCTTACTTATTCAAAGTTTAGGCTTTTTCAAGTATTTTCAACAGAGCGAAGGAAGCTACGACATCACTAAAGAGCATATTCAAACACTCCTTATGGCTGATTTACGTATTTCTCGAGGATATCCAAATACCCCTTAAGACATAACCTATATGTAGTTTAGGATTCTGTACAGTGTACAATATGGAAATGAACTGCTTATTATATCTCACAATAAGCAGATTAGTGGAAGCATTCTGTGTAACACTGTTGGCTGGATTTTATGTGAGTTATTGAACATATAACAAAAAACAAGTGATTTGTTATCTTTAATGCATCTAATACTTTTCCTTGATTTCTGTTCACGGATCAAGCTAGAGCTCATAGTTGTATTTTGAGACTTGTGTAGGTTGTATACGTGCTAACAATGAATGATGGTGACGACTAAAGTGGGTTTAGACAATGTGCCCGGTATGCAACAGTGTAACACACTGAAGCAAATCTTTTATTAGTAGACATTAATTAGTTAACAATTATTATGTAGTTTTCTATGGTACATTTTTTCTCTAATTTATTCTCAAACGCAACAGAGTTGAAATTTATATAATCTTCTTGGGCTTGCATGTGCTCGTCTTATAACAGCATGATGAGTGTGTTGGGGCAGTTGGTCGTAGCTTCAGACAAAAGGGAAGCTACAGGTGAGTTTGAAAATTTGTTATTATGTATTTAATATTTGATTCACGAAAACAAGTTACTCTATCTAAATACACTTTCTCCCATCTATTTTAATTTTTAGCGCGGGTAACAGAAGCTGAAACAATGGTGATACAAGTCGAGAGACGACGTGGAATCAGAATTGAAGCAAAGTTCATACAAAAGACATTCATGCAGGGAATAAAATATATCAGTTGATGATAAATCAACAACAGAATTCACAAAATTACCAGTTAATGGTGTAAGAAAGGAAGAAAGAGGCAAGTGGAGGAGGAGGGGGATGGGACTGTGGTGTGTAGGTTGTTGGCTGGGCGGAATCATATTGGGTGTGCACTTATGCTGAAACTACATGAATAAAAATAGTCACATAGGAAGATGCATATATGGTATTAACATAACATGCATATTTGTTAAGTTGACCGGCTCGGATTCAGCAACAATGTACTTACGAAAAATATCCTGAGTTTGTAGATGTTCAATCATCAATAAACAAATGAGCATATCTGGTATAGAAAAATGAGGGCATGTTTGAGATGGGTTTGGAATGGAATTAGCCGTTTTAGTGTGTCTGTGGGTTACGGATGGGAATGCTTATTATAGAGTTAAAAAGCAGATAAAAATGCATATTACGGCTATACATTTAATATCTAATCACTGATGGTTTTTTTGTAGGTTACAATCCCGTAGCACCGCCAAGAGTACATTACAGACGGAACTCAAGTTGGTACTCAGTGCTCAATGAATTAAGAGGTCAACAACAGCCGTCAAGCGGGTCAATACCATAAGCTTCCTCTCAGCATTGTACTGGTCCTACACCCAAAGTAAATGATGGGTATAGTAACTTTGGTCCAGCCAGCCCCTGGTGGTTATGGTCACCAAGGTGGTCAATAAAGGTGCTTAATATAATTAAGAACATGTTAAATATAATCAAAACGCAGCGGAGTAAGCACCTATTGACGGATCCATAGAGTCATATGATTAATCAATAAAAAGGGAGATAAAAGTATACCTTTGTAGCGTGATTCGGTAGGATCAATCAGAAACAATCACCCCACGATCTACCCAAGAAACCAAGTGATCAAAATAGACCACCTCTATGAATATAATCCACACTACACGTCCTTGCATACCAATTAGATGCTAGTCTTGATAACCTTAACTCGTTATCAAACCTTAACAACAATTTTGTTAAAGCTTAATAGAAATAACACATAAACAAGTCACCACCTTAAATTGTTTATGTTGCCGTCACCCATATCAACAATGGAAAAACTCATAATCTGTTTTAGAATCAATATATTTTGTTTATAGTAATGATTGATAAAATAAATCATCATTTAGGATATATCCAAAACGTATCCGTGATTCTCTCCCAATGAATATGGAACGGCATGGGCCTTTTAATGGGATTTATTATTTATTTCTCCATTATAATATTACTAAGTCCATACTTAGTTATTTTAAAGCCCAATCGTTATTTCGAGTTACGAAAGTTATAAATATATCGTGAATACAATACATACGATATATTAAGTGGTACATCTGTGTATATGTGTGTGACCTCATAGGCTCACATGTGTCTAGCCATATAATTATTTATTATGACACGAGCATACTCCAACAGCTCCCACTTGCGTGCGTCATAATAATCATGTAATTATACAAGAAATGGTTAGCGTCTAGCAACACGCCATTACCCCTAGAAACATATGAGAATAGTTTCTTAAACAGCTCTTTTTAAGTGGTTTAGTTTATCATTCATCCTTTTGTTTCAGATACTCTATTAAACTTTAGACATGGATCAATAGTCATTCTTAAGTTTAACTATTCTGTTTCTCGATCTGGATATTGAACTAGATTTCCAAATTAATCAAGTATCATCTTAATTAAATTTGGGTGTGGCCACACATACATCTGTACAATTCATCGAGGGGCCCAGTAGTATCTAACTCCAATATATGCGGAGGAACAAATTCTCTTTTTACTGCACGTGTCGTTCATGTATTTTACATCGCACCTGAAGATGGTCTTTATGGCAGCCTTGTTCAGGACAACGTTGAACCATATCAAGGATTGACATTCCACACATACAAAACCTACTTGCATCTCAAGTCTAAGGATGAGAGATTCAACCACTTGCGAGATTCACTATTGACGTCGATCCATGAAGTGAATTATCGTTGGTTAGGTCAATCCAATGTTCATCCAATGAACACATATGAGTTTGGCAGCATCATCAATTAATATTCATTCCAAAATGAATATGACCAACTCACATTTGTCTTAATTTTGACAATACTCCCGTATCATCAACTGACAATGGATAATTTAGAATAATTAGATTACTCTTGGAATAAACATGCAAATATAGGACACAGTTGATATAAAATGAAAACGATCATACCTCATATATCAATTCATTACAAATACGAACTGTTTTACATCCCAATTATTCAAATACTAAAATACACAAATCTATATGAAACTACCAGCTGGTCTAAGTCCAATGCTCCTAGCATGCTCAACATGTTTGGTACAAGACATTGGTTTAGTAAACGGATCAGCTAAGTTGTTATCTGTGTGAACTTTAAGAATACGAATATCACCTTCTTGAATTACTTCTCGAATGTAGTGATATTGTCTTCGAAAATGTTTGGCACCCTTTTGAACTCCAGGTTCATCGGCTATAGTAATTGCACCTGTATTATCACAGTACATTTCCATAGGTCTATCATTACTGGGAACAACACCAAGCCCAGAAATGAATTTACGTATCCAAATTGCTTCCATTGCAGCTTCAGAAGCAGCTATGTATTCAGCTTCTGTAGAAGACATCACAGTAGTGCTTTGTTTAGTACTCTTCCAATCAACAGCGCCTCCGTTCATCACGAAGACATATCCGGTTTATGATCGAAGATCATCCCGATCTGTCTCCCAACTAGCATCAGTGTAGCAACTAACACCAAGCTCAGTTGTTGAATCACCTCCATAAACAAGAAACATATCTTTAGTATTTCGAAGATACTTTAATATGTTCTTTACAGCAGTCCAGTGACATTCACCTAGATTCTGTTGGTATCTACTTGTAAGGTTCTGAGAGAATGCTACATCAGGTCTAGTGCACCTCACAGCATACATGATGGATCCTACAACCGAAGCATAAGGTACTCCTTTCATTCGCTTCACCTCATTAGGTGTGGAGGGACCTTGAGTCTTACTCAATTCTACATTAGATTGCATTGGAAGACTCCCACGTTTGGAGGCATCCATCCTAAACCGCTTTAAGATCTTGTCAATGTATGCACTTTGACTTAAACGATTAATCGCCTTGATCTATCTCTATAGATCTTGATTCCTAGAATGAACGCCGCCTCACCCAAGTCTTTCATGGCAAAACATTTTCCAAGCCAGGATTTTACATTTTGTAGCATTGGAATATTGTTTCCCATGAGTAATATGTCATCGACATATAAGACTAGGAAAACAACGATACTTCCACTAGCTCTTTTCTATACACATGGCTCATCGGGATTTTGAGTGAAACCAAACTTTTTGATCTCCTCATCAAATCTCTTGTTCCAGGTCCTAGATGCTTGCTTTAACCCATAAATGGATCTTTGAAGCTTGCATACACGTCTGGGATGTTTAGGATTCACGAACCCTTCAGGTTGCACCATATAAACGTCTTCGTTCAGATGGCCATTCAAGAAGGCGGTCTTGACATCCATTTGCCAAATCTCGTAGTCATAGAACGCTGCTATGGCTATAAGAATCCTAATAGCTTTAATATCTGCAACAGGCGAGAAGGTTTCTTCATAGTCAACCCCGTAGGTTTGAGTGAAACCTTTTGCTACAAGACGAGCTTTAAAGGTGTGTACAATGCCATCCATATCAGTCTTCTTCTTGAAGAGCCATTTACTCGCAACAGTCTTACAGTTGGGAGGGAGGTCAACTAAGATCCAAACTTCGTTGTCCCTCATGGATTGCATTTCCGCATTCATAGCTTCAAGCCACTTATCAGATTCAGGATCCGACAATGCAGCTTTATAGTTATCAGGTTCACCATGATCCCCTAACTCATGTTCCTCAGCATTGATATAGAAACCATATCGGTCAGGTGCGTGAGATATCCTTGCGGATCTACGAATGGGAATTGCATCACTTTGAGATTCGACATTTTCATGTTCAACCTCTTGGTGATGTTCGCTAGTGTTCTCAAAAGGTTGTGCATCTTGACTTTGAATTTCATCAAAGTCTATGGTGCTCCCACTTGCTTCTTGTGATATGAGACTACTCTCAAGAAACTCAGCATACCGAGCAACAAATATTTTGTTCTCGGGTGGGTAGTAGAAGTAGTAACCCATTGTTTCCTTTGGGTATCCTACAAAGATACACTTGATAGATCTGGGCTCAAGTTTGTTTGGTGTTTCTCGTTTAACGAGAGCCTCACAACCCCAGACTTTCAAATAAGACAAGTTCGGGACTCTCCCGTGCCATATTTCATATGGAGTCTTATCAACCTTCTTAGTTGGAACCATATTGAGTATGCGTGCAGCAGACTCTAGAGCATAGCCCCAAAAGGACATTGGCAAAGTGGTTGGACTCATCATTGATCGAACCATGTCAAGCAAGGTTCGATTTCTCCTCTCTGACACCCCATTATGTTGTGGTGTATAGGGAGGAGTAAGTTGTGAGACAATCCCACGACTCTTAAGATGATCTAAAAACTCAAGGCTTAAATACTCGCCTCCTCGATCAGATCGAAGTGCTTTGATTGTCTTCCCGAGTTGATTTTCTACCTCGTTTTGGAATGTTTTGAACGTTTCAAAAACTTCATGTTTATGTTTAATCAAGTAAACATAACCATATCTACTGAAGTCGTCAGTAAATGTAACGTAGTAGTTAGCTCCTTCTCTAGACGTGGTTCTAAATGGACCACATACATCACTATGTATGAGTCCAAGAAGATCATCAGCTCTTTCACTTGCATGAGTAAAAGGCTTTCTTGCCATCTTGCCAGATATACAAGATACACATATATCAAATGATTCATCATCAGTTGACTTTAAAAGCCCATCATGTTGCAGCTTCGCAATGCGTTTCTTGTTTATATGGCCAAGTCGGCAATGCCATAGAAAAGTAGAATCCAAGTTGAGCTTGGACTTATTTTTGCTACAAGTATAAATAGAACCCTCATTTGATACATGATTATGCATATCAATTTCAAAAATTCCATCACGAGGAATAGCATTAAAATAAAATACATTATCCTTGGAAACTTGAATAGTACCATAATCAGTAAATTTATGTGAAAACCCATTATCCCATAAACGCGAAAGAGAAATAATTCCTCTAGTAATAGAGGGTGAAAAATGACAATTGTCTAGTACAAGAATCATTCCACTAGGGAGGAGAAAATCATAGCTCCCTATGGCTTCGACAGCTGCACGGTTGCCATTGCCTACGTGCAAGTCCAAAGCGCCTTTATTTAACTTTCTGATCCCTCTAAGCCCCTCAATAGTATTACAAATGTGAGTACCACAACCAGTGTCATATATCCAGGTATTAGTTTTAGGGAATGAGTAGAGTTCTATCATGAAGATACCTGATGTGCCGGACGTGCCGGCTTTGTTCTTCTTTTTGTCCACTTCTGCCAGGTAGTAAGGACAATTCCTTCTCCAGTGTCCAATCTCATGACAGTGATGACACTCTACATCCTTAGCAGGATGCTCCTTTTTGCCAGGTGGGGGGAACTTGCGTTTAGGGTCATGAACCATAGTGGCTTTTCCCTTGAACTTCTTACCCTTGCCTCCTTTAGCTTGTGGCTTCGGTTTTTGGATATGACCTTTCTTGATAGCAAGAACAGAGGGATCTTTCTTAGGCATACCCTTCTCTGCAAGCTTCAGCATGGCATGCAGTTCAGGTATAGTCTTCACCATGCCATGCATATGATAGTTCTGAACAAACTGATCATAGTCTTTGGAAAGTGAAGTGAGTATCAAGTTCACTCCTAAGACTTGTGGCATAGGGTAGCCAAGTCGGTCCATCTGATCAAGGTAGCCTTTCATTCTCAACACATAAGTGCTGACAGATTGGCCCTCATCCTGCTTGCAGTTATGGAAAGCTTTGATCGTTTCAAAGAGTTCTTGTTCTGCTTGTTGTTGGAACATTGTCTTGAGTTCCTCAATCATGTCGTATGCAGTAAAGTCTTCCAAATGTTTTTGGATTTCAGGGACCATACTACACAACATTAAGCCAACCACTTCTTGCTGTTCAGCAACTCTTTTAGTATGGGCATTGCGAACAGCAGCGGTGGCTGTAGCAGGAGGTGCTTCAGGTAAGGCCTCTTCCAAGTGGTGCAACTTTCCTTCTGATCTAAGGACAATCCTCAGATTTCGAAACCAGTCAAGAAAGTTCGTACCACTCAATTTCTCCTTATCGAGAATTGATCTGATTTGATTGTTAATGGATTGATTCGTTGCCATCTACAAATAAACAAAGTTCAAAGCTTTAGTATTTTCAATAATTAATCCTTTACAAATTAACTACCCAAGTTTATATAAAAACAATTAATTTTACGAAAAGGCTAAGATCCTCATTGAGGTTCTACGATCACATCAGTTGATCTGTTAGCAATGATAGATTCAATAGGTAGATGACGTTCATCAATTACACATCATGTGCAATTCTTAGATCCTTATGGGACTCATAACATAAGTGAACAATTCACAAAATGTCAAACTGGCATGTTTAGTCCCATCCTTGCCTCGGTCAAGGTCTCACCACTTAACCGATTAAGTCATCCAATTTGAGAACATGCGAGAATAAGTCTAGGTCTCACGCATAGATAATAATCACCTTGTGTTACAATTTGCATCCGTCTCACAAGATGCAAAAAGTAATTGCAAGTGATCTCAAACGATTGGACGGCATGACTTAAATTTTAGACGGGTATAAAAGTTTGATTTACAAATCAAAAAGTGTGTACGAGGAAGCATGCATTCATCCATCGTAGCACAAGTTAAAAACACTTTTAACTTAAGTCTAATCTTGTTTTAATTTATGTGTGTCAAGTTGTCCATGTTAAATACTAATATAAAACCTAAATGGATTTAATATTAGATTTAGACAATACAAAAAAAAATAAAAAATAATAACATCATAACACGTTAAGAGTTATTATGAAAAACAAGATTTTAGTTTTAAATCATATTTAAACTTTAAACTAAATCAAGGATTTAGTTTTATAAATGGTTTGTGATTGGTTTCAAGTTTTTATAAAAACATTTGCAAGTAATATCAAGATATCAAGCAAACAAGCAACCACACAACCACAAGTATGCAAAGCCTCAAACCGATGAAAACCTATTCTTGATCTCGTGAGCCATCACGAGGACCAATAATTCAACTAAGGGTAAGTCAACATAACCACAAAGTGGGCTCCCACTTGCTCCAAGACCATCAAGAGCAAGTAGAACCCAAAATGAATATGAGGCCCAAATCTGCCTAAATATTTCAGTCGACTTCTAGGACCCAAAACCCATAGAAGGAGTCTTCCCTAGTCTGAGCTCCAGTTGAGACTTTTGAAGGCCTATGAGTTGTGAATTAGCACACCAAATTTGGGCTTCTATCTCCTTATAGAATTCCGGGAAATCACATTTTAGTGCAGGCCACTCAGCAGCTCCGAATTTCACAATATGTCTTTAATTCTTTAGCCATTCCCATCCAAGCATCGGTTACAAATGATTTATGACTAAAAAGATTTAACCTATCATTAACCTACTGTAAAATGCCTAAACAATGGCTATAACCAACATCAAAAACATATTAATGAAGCCGAAACAATGGCAAATCCCCAAAACTGAAATTAAATGCAAATCAACACACAACATGTCACATTTGGTCTAGGTTTTCATCGGCTTTGCATAAGAAACATAATAATACCATAAGATTATGAATATAACTAGGTGTTGGCTAAGTCCATGGCCAAACATGCATGTATTTTCCATGGAAATAAAATTAAACAACAACAAACACTTGTTAGCCAACGAAATCGAAAGAATAATCAACAATTAATTAAACCCTCGATTGGTGCGTGTAACCAATGACCTTAGGACCTTAAAACCACATTTTATAAACCTTGTAATTATCATATATTTACAGAAAACATGGTCATTAGGGCTGTTTAAAACCCGATTCAAGGATCGTTCCAAAAAACGCGTTTTAGGTCATTTTACACGTACCCGTAATAAACCCATTTAAGTATGCGTAAACCGTGACTATGAGATCATTAAAAAACAGATTATAAGACCTCCTAAAAGTCTATAATGCCACGAAAATAATTCCATAGGGGCTGTTTTAATATTGGTTTAACAAATCCCTCAAAAACACTCATATTTAGCCATATTTACGCATACCCGATAATCATATGACATCATATGATGGCTCGTGATACCACTAAAGGTGCTTAATATAATTAAGAACATGTTAAATATAATCAAAACGCAGCGGAGTAAGCACCTATTGACGGATCCATAGAGTCATATGATTAATCAATAAAAAGGGAGATAAAAGTATACCTTTGTAGCGTGATTCGGTAGGATCAATCGGAAACAATCACCCCACGATCTACCCAAGAAACCAAGTGATCAAAATAGACCACCTCTATGAATATAATCCACACTACACGTCCTTGTATACCAATTAGATGCTAGTCTTGATAACCTTAACTCGTTATCAAACCTTAACAACAATTTTGTTAAAGCTTAATAGAAATAACACATAAACAAGTCACCACCTTAAATTGTTTATGTTGCCGTCACCCATATCAACAATGGAAAAACTCATAATCTGTTTTAGAATCAATATATTTTGTTTATAGTAATGATTGATAAAATAAATCATCATTTAGGATATATCCAAAACGTATCCGTGATTCTCTCCCAATGAATATGGAACGGCATGGGCCTTTTAATGGGATTTATTATTTATTTCTCCATTATAATATTACTAAGTCCATACTTAGTTATTTTAAAGCCCAATCGTTATTTCGAGTTACGAAAGTTATAAATATATCGTGAATACAATACACACGATATATTAAGTGGTACATCTGTGTATATGTGTGTGACCTCATAGGCTCACATGTGTCTAGCCATATAATTATTTATTATGACACGAGCATACTCCAACAGTCAACCTATGTCGACGTTTGTCAGACTGGTGGACAACAAGCACGTGGCTATGTGATATGAGCAAAAACTCATATCAATTTATCAACAAATCACCCTAAAACACAAGAAAAATACCTAAACTTTGTGCTATAAAGCGGAATTATATGGTATGTTTTGTTTTTTTGTGCTCAAATAGGTAAGAAGGATACAATTTCAAGCAAACAAAGGAAAATCAAGCTTAATTTAATGAAAAAGACAAAGAAGGATCAAAAGTGACAAGACTTTGAAGTACAAGGACCTATCTTGACAATCTGCCAAAGATAAAGGACCAAAAGTGTAAATATGACAAAGTCAAGATCAAAGTCAAATCTGGTCAACTCTCAAGTCAACCAAGTCAAAGGAGCTTTTTGATCAAGTTTGCAAGTGGAAGGACTTAAATTGCCAAAAGAATGAAGAATATAGCTCAAAATTACATTCTGCCAAGTCAAGGGGCTGTTTCTGCCATTTTTGGAAAGTTATGATAAGCTTAATCCATGTGAAATGCTATTAACCAATGGGAAGAGAGGAATCAAGTGACATGGATTACCAAGTCAGCTTAATAAATGCCCACTCAGCCGCCAGCATTTATGGGCCAAATCCCAACAGTGCAAGCGCACTACTTCACTTCTCAGCCAATTAAAAAGTGCCATGCAATAATCAGATTATCCACTAAGGATAATGATCCGTGTGATTAGCGCATAACCAATACAATCTTGCCACGTGTCGCCTTCTTTAACACAACAGCCCAGAATCGTTCTTGAGCTAGAGGCAATATCAGAAGATGGTATAAACATGAAACTTGCTCGTTTTTTAGAGACGAATCCAATGATCACAACCAATTACACTCAAGATCAACAACAAAGAAAACCCCAAATGTGTTCATCACCTGCAAAACTCAATTGAGCAGATTTCTCCACGTGGAAGCTTCTAATTGGTTGTAACACGTCACCAACCCCAACCACTTTACTTCTGCAGTCTATAAATACCATAGATTGGCTCATTTCTTGTATTGTAGAAAAACTGTGAAATCACACACACTTTTAGTTTTCTCTCAACTCCTTTTAGTTTTAGCTTAACAACTCAAGAGTCTGACAAACTCTTGAGTCTGTTATAGTTAGTTGTAACTGATTACCAGCATTTGTAACTACTTCTCAATTCAATCAATAAACATTTCAATTTTCCCTCCAAATACTCCATTATCTTTCTACTGTTCATACTTGCACTCTGTTACTTTGGTTGCTGATATTGGTTAGTTATGATCATTACTTGATCATAATTGGCTAGTTTTGAAGATTGTAGCTGTTGTACCTGATCTTTTCATTCAAGTCAAGTTCTAGCAGATTTTGAAGAATTCAGTTCATTAATGGCGGATTTGATGATTGATAGTTGTTGATTGGTAGTTGTTTGATGTGTTCTAGTGCTAAGGTGGTGGTTAGCACTAGATTAGAGAGCTCAACGCTCCTCTACTCCCCAAAGGAGGCCTAAGCAAAAGGTCTCACTTTCTGATTTTCAGTTCCACTCAATTGTTGAATGCCTGCTTCATTCTTAGCTTAATCTTTGCTTGATTGCATGATAAAAGTTAATTTATCTTGTTATTGATCTGATCTCAGTGTTTTTGTAGCTTATTGTAGCTTATACTTGCTTATTAGACTTAATACTTGTCTTGTTTTCACATTTATCAGTCAGTATAGCTTTGCTAGCCATTTAGAGTTCTTGTTGGTTAGAGTTCTTGTAACTAGTTCTCATACATTTCATTTTGGCTATAAAACTTAGTGTGATATCATTTTTAATTCAGTTTAATCATTAGCTCAAAAAGTCTTCATAAAAGTTTCAAAAATATCAGAAAATTGGTGTTTGGTTTTAGCTTAAAAGTAGTTTTCAAGTGTTAGAAATTGGCAAACTTTGGTTCATTTCCAGTTAACTAGTCATAACAAATAGTTTTCAGTCATTAACTAGTCAAGATTTTGGTCAAAAAGTCAATTGGTCATAAAAAGGTTTGGGTCAGTTTTTCACAAGTAAATTTTTAGAAAGTTTTGATTTTCAAATGCTTAGCATTTCTTTGTTCCTTGATGAAATCATCTGAAACCAAGTCTCAATTTTCAGTCAACATATGAACTTTGAATGTGTAAAAGGAAATTGTACAATATCAAGAATTGAGCTAGAAATAAGCAAACGTTTAAGCATAAGAGCAAATGCAATTCCCTGTAATGAATTCCAAACTGATTTCTCATATCTGATTTTCCACTTCATAAAATAGCTGATTTTCTTTCACATTTCTATTCCATTAGTGTTCTTGGATAAATTTTTAGATTTTGAGCTTTTTGAAATTTCTGGTCAACGAAAGTCAACATAAGCACAAATTTGGCTTATTTTCAGATTCAGAGTTTATTACTTGATCATTTTTCTTGAGACTTGATTTACCATCTTTCTTTTGAGCTTATTAAGAAGAATTTTCATTAAAATCTAGTTGTGCAAGTCTGGCTTAACTGGTAGCTTATTTTGAGCTTATTGGATTTAGCTTATCAGAGTTCTAGTGACTTTTAGCTTAATTCCTTGGATAGGTCTAGCTAAAATTTGATTTTAAAACGTTTGAAACTGGTTTGATCAAATTTGGTTGAGAAATAAGCTCAAACGAGCTTATTGAAGTTGTGAACCCGTTTTTGTTAAAAAAGATTTGAAAATTGCATTTTGGTCCTTGAAGTATTAATCAGTTTTCAATCCTAGCTAATCTTTCTACTTTTTAGGGTTTTCAAATAATCAGCCCCTACATTTTCAGATTTTTTCACATTTAGTTAGGCAGTTACAAATTAGTTGGAATTTAGTTACATTGTTTGAATAGTTTTCATTTTCAGTCCATATAGTTTACTGTTTTTACACATTTAGTCCTTAGACTTTTTAGCTTTACATTTTTAGCATTTATATTTCATAGAATTTACATTTCCAGTTCTTATAGTTTGTAGAATTTACATTTGGCATTTTATTTGAATATAAACTTGGTATGTGCACGTTGTTTTACATATAAGTAGACGATATTTTTCATTTTAGCAAGGATTTGTTTGAATTAGCAATAGAATATCCAAAAAACTTTACCAACCAAAAACAATTAAAAACCCGATCTTGTTAGGACTTTCAATTTGTTAAGAACTGAGAAAAACGAACTTCAACTATACACATATTAAATGGCGCCGCTGCCGGTTCTTTGACTTTACGAGAGACTATCGATTAACGGTTTTCATTGGCTTTTGGGATCCGTTCACCTAGTGAACGTTATTTTTACGTATCATAAATAAAAAACAAATAAAAAATCAAAAATATAAAAATATATAAAAACTAAAAAATTAACAAAACAATTCTTTTCCTAAAGAATTGACCAAACAAATTAAAAATTCCAAAAAGTAATATTTTTCCTAAAAGATTACACCCAAAAATATATATTATTGGATTCTCTCGGTTTTTATGTACATATAGTATTTTCTCCTAAAAACTCATAAATACAAAAATATTTTCCATATATTATTATAAGTAAATACGTATACGTATAAGAACAACCAATTTACATATTCTCTATAAGTATTGCCAAGGCAATACACCGTGTTGAGGGGCGTCCGGTCCTTGACACGTGTATCGATCAAACAAAATAAAGCAAGAATAGATAAATACTTCCAATAAGCAACAATTCGAAGAATACAAACATTTAAGTGAATAGAAAGGCGATGTGCCATAAAATGCCATCTAAGGGTCAATAGGTACTTAAGTGCTTCGCGCCACCTAACCCCCGTTCACTTGTGAGTATTCTAAGAAGGAAGGCTTCATTGGGGGTCTTGCACCCAAGTAGTACATACGTATATTATTATTTTCTTGTGGATATTTCATATTGAAACTCGAAGAGGATAATCCTTTTCTCTTCAAAGTCACACGAGAGCTTCTCTCTCATTCCTCGTATTGAGTTGCATGCTCACTCGCGGGCGTGCACAAATACCGATTGGTGTACAACCTCTTCCTCCGAAAAGGAAGAAAAAGAGAAAGAGTAAGACCACCATCGTCCTTCAAGCCGATCACGAGAATCGTGCTTTGATTCATCCACAACAAGAAGCCATGGCTGTTGATAATAGTTCTTTGATGGAACGTTTGCAATCCAATGTTCACGGATATGCCGATGCTATCAAGATTCCCGACATTCCCGCAAATTCATTTGAGCTAAAAACGGATATGATTACCTTGGTTTCAAACACACCTTTCTATGGTCACAAGAATGATAATCCTCATGATCACCTTAAGAGATTCCTTGCTCTTTGCAATACCATTAAGTACAATGGAGTTCCACATGATGCTATTAAGTTGATATTAGTGCAATTTTCACTAGAGGGACCCGCTAAGCATTGGTTAGACACCCAACCACCTGATAGTATCACCACATGGGATGGTTTCACCACTAAGTTTTTGAACAAGTTCTTTCCCCCATCTAAGACCACGACTTTGAGGAACTTAATTATAGGCTTTCAACAAAAACCTAGTCAATCCTTTAGTGATGCTTGGGAGGAGTTTAGAGAGTTATTGAGGAGATGCCCTAACCATGGATTGGATGAAGTTCACCAAATCAATACTTTCTATGATGGCCTTAAACCTCATCACCAAGATTCACTTAATGCTTCCGCGGGAGGGAATATTCTTCTTAAATCCGTTCAAGAGGCTTTGGACATCATTGAGACCAAAGCAATGGTTCAAACAAACACTCAATGTGAAGAAAGGGTTCATGTTATCCAAAACAATTCTCAAACACCTTGTGATAACCAGTTCCTCAAGTATCACCAAGAGATCATTCAAAAGATGGATAGAGGTCATGAGATGAGTCTTAAGGCACAACAAGAAATGATTCAAGCTATTAAGAGCCTTTTGTGCATGCCATTACTCTTTCTTGTGTAACTTGTGGAGGTCCCCATTCCTATGAACAATGTGATAAGGTGCAAGGTTATCAAAGGGAATGTTATGCTTACCAAGAGGAACATCGTGAACACTTCAAGCCAAATATCAATCCCAATATCCTTTCTTACAAGTCCCAAAATTACCTTACTCCACCGGGATTTCCACCCCAACCACCCACCCAAATTCAACAAAATCCTCCTCAAGTGTTACAAAGGAATCAAGGTACAAGACCACATTACCAAGGAAATAACTACAAGGCACCCAACAATTTTCAACATCAAGGAAATAACTTTTATCCACCACATCAAGGATTTAATCAACCACTTCCACCTTTCCCAAATCAAGGATATTCTCAAATACCAAATCAAGCTTACCCTCAACTTCAAAATCAAGGATATGGGATACAAGAGACTCATGAGTATGTTGAAAAGAGAATTCGTAAAAGTGAAAAGAGAATGAATGACCAAATGAAACTTGCAATGGATGCCCAAACCAATAGGCTTTTAATGGCATTCAATCAAAGACCACAAGGGGCTTTACCTTCCAACACACAAACAAATCCAAGAGCAAATGTCAATGCTATTACAACAAGAAGTGGAAAGACAACAAAGGATCCTTCACCTCCTAAGCCTCCTATTGTTCCACCTACTTTTGTTCCTACTTGTGACAAACCTTCTACCTCTACTTCACCACCTCAAAATGCTCCCATTCAATCAAACACACCTTCTCAACCTATTCCTACTTCTCCTCTACCTTCCACACCTCCTAATGAAGAAGCTAACAAAGACAAATCTTCCACTACAACATCTACTCCACCTACACCAAAACCAACTCTTCCATATCCTTCAAGGTTGAAAAAGGACAAGTTAAAGAACAAGGATGACATCCAAGTCTCAAATTTCTTAAGGATGTTTAAGCAAATCAACATCAACATATCCTTTGTGGAAGCTCTTGCTTATATGCCAAAGTTTGCTAAGATGTTCAAGGATTTACTCTCAAACAAGGAAAAATTGGTTGATTTGCCCAACACATCCCTTAATGAAAATTGTTCCGCTGTGCTACTTAAAACCTTACCAACAAAACTTAGAGATCCGGGGCGCTTCTTGATACTTTGTAATTTTCCTGGTGTAGGAAATTGCATGGCTTTGGCTGATTTAGGGGCAAGCATTAACCTCATGCCTTTATCGGTTTGGAAAAAACTCTCTCTTCCCGAGCTCACTCCCACTAGGATGACCCTTGAATTATCCAACCGAACCATAGCTTACCCCGTAGGTATAGCGGAGGATGTGTTTGTAGGTGTGGATAAGTTTACATTTCCGGCCGACTTTGTAGTGGTTGATTATGACATGGATCCTAGAGTTCCTTTGATTGTTGGTAGACCGTTTTGAGAACGGGTCGTACTTTGATAGATGTGGCGGAAGGAGAACTAATTATGAGAGTAGAGGATGAGAAAGTGGTGTTTAAGTTAGGGAAAGTTTGTGATAGGAAAGAGGTTAAGGAGTCTAGACCGTGTGAGACTATTAACATAGTTGATGTGCTAGATGAGGTGTGTGATGAACACTTTCATGATGCGTGCAAGAGTACTAGTGATGAAATGCCCCATGTTGAAACCGTGGCCTCAATTGCTCCCTCTTTAACACCTTTTGGAGAGAGTGATTTCCTCTTGGAGGAATTTGAGTCAAACTTTCTTGGTGATGATGATTCTCCCATTAATTGGGAAGAAGATATTCTTACTATCCAAAAGTTGCTCAATGAGGACCCTATTCCTTCTCCTACTCCACAAGAAGTTACCAATGAGAATCCTTCCATAGTAAAACCTTCCTTAGAGAGTCCACCTCCAATTGAACTTAAGGACCTTCCATCCCACTTAGAGTATGCTTTCTTAGAGGGTAAAGACCAATTACCCGTGATCATTGCCAAAGAATTGAAAGAGGATGAGAAGGAGAAACTTATTGGAGTCCTTAAGAAACACAAGAAAGCTTTAGCTTGGAAAATATCCGACATAAGGGGAATTGATCCACATTTTTGTACACACAAAATCCTTATGGAGGATGATTACAAACCCGCCATTCAAAGTCAACGAAGAGTTAACCCAAAAATCCATGAGGTCACTAAGAAGGAAGTGATTAAACTCCTTGATGCGGGTATGATTTACCCCATTTCTGACTCTCTATGGGTTAGCCCGGTACATTGTGTTCCAAAGAAGGGTGGAATCACCGTAGTGCCTAATGAGAACAATGAGCTTATTCCTACAAGACTTGTTACCGGTTGGAGAGTTTGTATTGACTATAGGAAACTCAATGAGGCTACTAGGAAAGACCATTTCCCATTACATTTTATGGATCAAATGCTTGAATGCTTAGCGGGAAATGAGTACTATTGCTTTCTTGATGGCTTTTCGGGTTATTTCCAAATGCCCATTGACCCTAAGGATCAAGAAAAGACCACATTCACTTGTCCCTACGGTACATTTGCTTACAAGAGGATGCCTTTTGTCTTATGTAATGCATCGGGGACGTTTCAAAGGTGTATGATGGCGATTTTCCATGACATGATAGAGCAAACTATGGAGGTTTTTATGGATGATTTTTCCGTCTTTGGAAATTCATTTACCTCATGTCTCACCAATCTAGAGAGAATGCTTAAGCGTTGTGAGGAAACACGTTTAGTGCTTAATTGGGAGAAATGTCACTTTATGGTGAAAGAGGGAATTGTTTTAGGACACAAAATATCCAACAAGAGATTAGAAGTGGATCGAGCTAAAATTGATGTGATTGCTCAGCTTCCCCCACCCACCTCGGTTAAAGGTGTGAGGAGTTTCTTAGGTCATGCGGGGTTTTATAGGCGCTTTATACAAGATTTTTCTAAGATAGCTAGACCGATGACTCACCTCTTGGAAAAAGAGGCTCCTTTCATTTTTAACCAAGATTGTTTGGACTCTTTTGAGACTCTTAAGGAGAAATTGACAAAGGCTCCCGTTTTGGTTTCTCCAAATTGGGAATTACCTTTTGAGCTTATGTGTGACGCTAGTGATTATGCGGTGGGGGCCGTCTTAGGACAAAGAGTGAATAAGCATTTTCAACCTATACACTATGCGAGTAAAACCATGACCGTTGCACAACTTCATTACACTACCACGGAAAAAGAGTTGCTTGCTATAGTCTATGCTTTTGAGAAATTTAGACCATACCTTGTGCTATCCAAAACCATAGTGTATACGGATCATTCCGCTCTCAAGTATCTCATGACAAAACAAGATGCTAAGCCTAGGCTTTTGAGATGGGTTTTGTTTGTTCAAGAGTTTAAGATAGAAATTCGTGATAAGAAAGGGGCCGAGAATTTAGCGGCGGATCACTTGAGTAGACTTGAGCATCCTTTTCAAGGAGATTTTCCACATCAAGAAATCAATGAATCCTTTCTATTAGAGGAGCTCATGTCTATCTCTTCCCAAGAGGATGCCACTCCTTGGTTTGCGGATATAGCAAACTATCTTGTGGGAAATGTGCTTATTGAGGGTCTTACTTATCAAGAAAAGAAGAAATTTCTTAAGGAAGTTAAGTACTACTTTTGGGATGATCCTTATCTTTTTAGGCAATGTGCGGACCAAATCATTAGACGGTGTGTAGATGGGCCCGAGGCATTTAAGATCTTAGAAGCATGTCATAAAGGACCTACGGGTGGACATTTTGGGCCTAACTATACCGCCAAGAAAGTCTTTGATTCGGGTTACTATTGGCCTTCCATTTACAAAGATGCCCATGAAATGGTGAAATTTTGTGATGTGTGTCAAAGACAAGGAAAAATTACGCAACGTGATGAGATGCCACAAAATTTTATTCAAGAGTGTGAGATTTTTGATGTATGGGGCATAGACTTCATGGGACCTTTTCCATCTTCTAAGGGAAACAAGTATATACTTGTGGCGGTAGATTATGTGTCCAAATGGGTGGAGGCTAAAGCCTTACCTACCAATGATGCTAGAGTTGTTGTGAAGTTCTTAAAGCAATTGTTTGCTAGATTTGGTGTACCTCGGGCCATCATAAGTGATCGTGGTACGCACATTTGTAATGATCAATTCACGAGAGTTATGAAGAAATATGGAGTTAATCATAGACTTTCTACCGCGTATCACCCTCAAACCAATGGTCAAACCGAGGTCACAAATCGTGTTTTAAAGAGAATTTTAGAGAGAACGGTGGGAGAGCATCGAGCTTCTTGGTCGGATAAGCTTGATGATGCTTTGTGGGCTTTTAGGACGGCTTTTAAGATACCAATTGGTTGTACTCCTTATAGGCTTGTCTATGGTAAAGCGTACCACCTCCCATTCGAGTTAGAACACAAGGCATCTTGGGCTCTAATGTGGGCTAACTTTGATTTAAACCAAGCCGGTTCACATAGGAAAGATCAACTTAATGAGATGGATGAATTGAGAGCCAATGCCTATGAAAATTCTTTGCTTTACAAGGAAAATACTAAGAAATTGCTTGATGCTAAGATCAAGAACCGTGAGTTCAAAGTTGGAGAGCCGGTTCTCCTCTTTAACTCAAGGTTGAAACTTTTTGCGGGCAAGCTTAAGTCGAGGTGGTCCGGTCCATTCACTATTTCTCAAGTGTTTCCATATGGAACTATTGAGTTGTCACAACCCGATGGTCCAAACTTTAAAGTGAATGGTCACCGTGTTAAACATTATTTTGGGGAGGACATTTCCGTTGAAATGGTCCAAGAGATCCCCATTTTCCCCATGAATTAATTCATTAAGGGACGAGTCGAGCTAGAGACTCATTAACTCAAGCATCGTATAACTAGGTTTAGAGTGTTGTAGGTTAGCAATAAGGGTATAGACTTGGAGATAAGTGTAGGGGAGACCTTCTTTTATCTTCATGATTGTTTGTAGGGTTGCTCACTCATTTCATGCTTTGGAGCTTATGGAGGAGACCCTTGTATCCGGTTCACTTCGTTACTATTATGATCTTTCATTGACACCTTATGCTTAAACATGAATTCACTAATAGTTGTCCTTTCCTTAACTTGGGCTAAGCAAAGTCTATTCATTGTCATAAGTGTAGGGGAAGTTTTTATATTTCCATGCTCTTAAACATTGAGGACAATGTTTAGCTTAAGTGTAGGGGGGGTCTTCTATCGAAGTGACCTTACCTAGAACTTGTCATTGTCTTTCATGATAACTTGGAAAATTAAATTTTCAAACATTTTTCAAATTTTTGATCTACTTTGGCCACCAAAAATATGCGTTCATAATTTTTGCATCTATCATTTTTCATTTGCATAACACATTTGCATTGTATATATTTCTTCTTTTATTTTTCATCAAAAAGATATAAAAAGAAAAAAATTATAATAAAAACATGGTTTTAACAAATTTAGACTTCTTTGACATATTAGGCCCCCCATGGATATTTTGACTCAACCCGAGTTTGCTTATCAAAGCACTCTCTAGCTAGTATCCTTAACCATGTAGACCTTCATTGGTCTATTAGGCTAAGCATCCACCACTCTCATTATTTGAGACTTTAAATTTGTGGAGAATGGGAAATGATAGAGTTGAAGCAAGTATAAAAGGGCTAGATAAACTTCATGGTAATTACTTGTGGCTAAACCCTTCTCTTCTTTACCTCTAATTTCTTCGCATGTATATATGTTAATAAATAATCAAGAACGGTTTTAATTGATTTGTAATCTCTTATGCATTTTTGTCTAATCATTCATGGTTGATATAAGTACGTCTTAAGATTCTAAGTTAGAACGTTTTATGTGTACTAGACTTATGTCATGCTCAATATTTAGCGGGTGTTTTTCCTTTTATTCTTTTCTACTTTCTTTGTAAGGAATAAAGAAAAATAAGAGCGGCTTACAAAAAAATGAGTGGCTAGAAAAAAAAGAAGAAAAAGAAAAAGAAAAAGAAAAAGAAAAAAAAATATATATACAAGACTCCCAAGAGGGGCAGTGTGGTGTTAATTATAGTGACTATTGAGTTCCAATATTACCTTGACGGGTTGCGGGTGTTAGAAATACGTTTTTATGTATATTAGAAGTATCGGTCACTCCACAATATTATTTATGTTGTAATAGCTCGTAGTTAGTGTTACTTATTAAGTTAAGTAAGAAACCGGCCCATGGGCTTGTCATGGGCCGGCCCAAGTCCAAATAAGGCTTGGAAGTATAAATACCCCTTTCCTCCTTGGAAAGGGGTTGGTTGTTGTTCACTTTCTAGTTTCCATTTAATAAAAAGACACATATTTTCTCTCACTTTCTCCCTCTAGTTTCTCTCTCTAGAAAACATCAACCCACTTCATAGATTCATAGGTTATCAAGATTCTACATTTGGTATCAGAGCTATGGGGTGATTTAAGGTAATGATTTGTGTGGTTTTTTAGTTTTTGATTGTATTAGTGTTCTTTAAGAAGATCCATCTTGATTCTTGGTGTTTTTGGTGTTTTTGTGATTGGGATTAGTAGATAAGTATTTGTTTTTACTTATTATTGTAGAAATCACAAAACTTTTTGGGTTATTTGGTAAAAAATCTGGGTTTATTTCATCTTTTATTGATCGACTGTTCATCGAATACAAGTTTCTGTTTACCCAGACTAAGTTCCGAACCAAAAAGTTCCGGATCAAAAAGTTCCGGATCAACCAAAGTTCCGGATCAAAAAGTTCCGAACCAAAAGTTCCGGATCAAGGAAAGTTCCGGATCAAGGAAGTTCCAAACCAAAAGTTCCGGATCAAGGAAAGTTCCGGATCAAGGAAGTTCCGAACCAAAAGTTCCGGATCAAGGAAGTTCCGAACCAAAAGTTCTGGATCAAGGAAAGTTCCGGATCAAGAAGTTCCGAACCAAAAGTTCCGGATCAAGGGAAAGTTCCGGATCAAGGAAAGTTTCGGATCAAGGGAAAAGTTCTGGATCAAGGGAAAGTTCAGGATCAAAACTTCCGAACCAAAAGTTCCGAATCAAGGTATTCCAAGCCAAAATCTTCCGAATCAATACTTCCGAATCAAGGGTTATTTTACTTGTTTTTTCGACGATTTTTTAGAGGATTTAATCTTGGTTTCTTACAACAAAAACTCAACACAATTCACAAGCTTTACTTCACTGCTCGATCAACTGATAATCTTTGTCTCTTTGAAGTGAACAAAATGAATCCGAATTCAGTAATGCCTCAGATGACATCACTTACGGATATTTCCGTCATTACGGGAACGGATAATCGCCCGCCAATGCTCATCAAAGAAGTTTTTGAAGCATGGCAAGGCCGGATGATGTCTTACCTTAAGGGAAAACCGGTATATGGGAGGCTTATGGTCAAGTCAATTCTAAATGGTCCACTTGAATATGGTACCATCGTGGTTAACAATGTGACTCGACCAAGAGAATTTGAAGAACTCACACCAGCTCAACAACTTGTTACCGATGCAGACGAAAAGGCTCTTCAACCATTCTCCAAGCTCTTCCACATGACATCTATCGAATGGTAAGTCAGTATACGGTGGCAAAGGATTTATGGGAACGTCTAAAGGTGTTGCTACAAGGTACGTCTCTTACCAAACAGGAAAGAGAATGTCAGTTGTATGATCTGTTTGATAGATTCACGTACAACCCAGGGGAAACGCTTCACGATTATTACTTCAGATTCACCACTCTCATGAATGATCTGAATGTATACAATCTCGTGATTGCTCCATTCCAGGTTAACACCAAATTTTTGAATACTTTACCTCAAGCTGAATGGGGTGAGTATATTACCGATGTTAAGTTAACCAGGGATTTGCATAAGTGCAATTTGGATCAACTCTATGCTTTTCTTCAGCAGCATGAGAAACATGTGATCATGCACCATTCACCTTGAGGTATGTACCCTGATTCTTTAGCTTTGATGGCCAATCAACCAAGCTTGTCACACAACAACACACCTTATATTTTGGGACATCAAGCCTATCATCCATCACCTTACATGACACCAACCTTCCCCCAATACTCGATTCTACCGCAACCACCCACCTCACATCAGCAACAATATCGGTTTAATGCACCTTCATCACACTATGCTTCACAACCTCACCAAGCAAGCATTACACCTTATGCTCAGTCATCATATTCTTCTTATCAAGAGAATGCAGCATATCCACCAAGCTACTCTAATCACATGAGTATTCCTTCTAGTGATTATGCAGCTCAACAAGACCAAGCAATGTACTGTGATGATGATGAAGTCCCCATTCCTGTGTTCAAACAAGGAACTGACCCAGTTAAAGTGTTAACCACTATGTCCGCTTATCTCACAAGGACATTAAGCAAACGAGGATTTAGAGGATCAGCTCCTACCAACAATCAGTTGAGGAATTCATCCAATTCTCGCCAACAAGCTACTATTGAGAATGGCAGGGTAAAGGTTCAACCTATTCAACCTTATCAGGGGAGACCTACTACATCAACCACTAATGCTCGCACGGTCAATCCTGCTCCAATGGTCAACAATCCTCCACGGGGTAATTCTACAGGCAAGTTGAGAATGATTACATGCTACAACTGCAAGGAAGAAGGACACATGTCCAGGGATTGCAAGAAACCTAAGAGGAGAAGGGATGGTCAATGGTTTGCAGAGAAGATCTATCTGGTGAATGCTCAGGCACAAGGAAGGGAACTTGATGAAGAGGAGCTTGCATTTCTTGTTGATCCAGGGATTGCTGAACAAGAGACTGTCACCACACAGAATGCAGCATACCAAGCAGATGATCTCGATGCGTATGACTCAGACTGTGATGAATTTCAATCTGCAAAGGCTGCTCTCATGGCAACTATCTCCAGCTTAGGGCCAGAAAAGAGATCTGAGGTACTTATTAATACCACTGATAATACCACTGATGCTAGTATTCAACCACATCAAGTTGTGCAAGAGAGTGCTGATTCGAATGAGTCTTCGGTGGTGAGTCTTTCAAATGAGGAGACAATCAATGATAGTAATATCAATGTGAGTCCCCAGACTTTGAGTGAATCACAACCGGGAGCCATATCGAATACGCATACTCCTGCTCAACAAGATTTGGTCATGGTTCCTGCTACATTACTTAGCCAAATGAATGCTGCACTTTTAGAAACCCTAGCTAAGAATAAGAATTTGTCTGATGAGCTTGCCTTAAGCAACGAGAAAGATCAAACTTTAGAATTAGTGCCTTCATCTAGTGTTCTAACAAATCCCAAATATGATCACTTTCGAAACAAACAAATGGGTCACTTGCAAGAAATTGAAAACTTAAGAGCAAATCTTTCTAATGAACCTAAAGAAAAGGAGTTAGTGGTCACTAATTTTCAAAAACTTCAAACGGATTTTGAATTACTCGAGTCTAAGAAGAATGAAATGGAGATTAATGCTGCTAATAAAATTAGAAGTCTAGATTATTTGCTTTTAAGACAATACGCTGCTTCTCAACTAGTGCACTTATTTGATGCTTCGTTTAGAGAATTTAACTTATCACGTCAAAAAGGCCTTCCACCTAACCCACGGTATGCAAAACAAGATTTGATCCATAGTCCTAGACTTTATAATGCAACCCAATTAGGATTGGTCTTAGACCCGATTGTTATTTTCGATGATCGCACAAGTAAGGATCTAGTTGATGAGGATCGGTCATACAATTCTGCAAAATATCCCGAGTGTGATTATTTTAAAATGAATCAGGAGCTTGCTAAAACGGATTTTAGAATTCGCTTCCATATGGACAAAGATCTCATTACAGCACCAACCTATATGTTGAATGCAGAAAACCCTAGTACATTTCCTACACTTGTCAACATAGAAGGTCCTAAAGAAATTCCAAAGGATCTTCCACCTGTTAGCACTGTATGGTTAAACTTGCAAGAGATTAATCAATACTTTACTAATTTTGACAAGGTCATTTTGGAGTGTATGACTTCAAATGGCCTAAACGCCGGAGAATGGGATTTCGAACACATGAACGAGGTGTTTAAAAATGAGATCAATCCATTTGTCGAAAGTCTAAAAGGAAGTTTTGCATCTCTTAAGGAAAATCTTGAATTTGAAATTGGAGAAGTTCAAAAAGTGTTTTATGAACTGGACACCGCTTACGAACTACAACTAATTGAAAAGGAAAATATTTTATCCGAATATGACCGATTCTTGTCCGAAGTAATCTCGTGTGATGTGCTTACTACTGTAAATGTTAATTATTCGAATGAGCTTACATCCGCTATGATTAACTGTGATGCTGTGAATATATCTGATGATGTGTGTGATCTCTCTGTAAATGTTGCTGATACTGTAAATGAGGTAGATAATCATTCTTGTCACGAATCTAACGCTGAGTTTTTAAAGCTACAAGATTCTTACAATTTACTTTCAAAACGCTTTAATCAACTAGAACAACATTGTATATCTTTAGAATTAAAACAACAAACTCAAAATGAGGATCTTTTGATATCAAATGGTTGTGAAAACGGTGTTGAGACGAGTGCCAAAATGATTGCAATAGTTAAGGCATTAGAGGAAGAGATTATGAGATTGAAGAGAGATGTGTCATCAAATGAAATATTAAAATTGGAACTAGAGGCCGCAGAGTCAAAAAACCAGGACTTAGAAATTAGACTTTCGTCTATTCTAGGGGAGATGGATCGTGCAAGACAGGGAATGTCCCAACTTTATGGTTCACTAGAAGAACGCTTCGCTTTTAATGCGGCACAGCAACAATCTTATGTTGAACAATTGAACCAAAAATGTGAGGAAATCTTTGACTTAAACATCATGCTCATTGACAAAAATATGGTTTTGGCCGAGTTAAAGGAGACACTTCTTCTCACCCGACAAGAAGTTGTTGATAACTCAGCTACCGACTCTGCACCGTCCACTAGTGCTCTAACAACCAAGTCGGTAGTGCTTTATAAGAACCCGCTCCATAAGAAAAATCCGGTTACCTACGATGATTATATGAGGAACGCAATTAAGCATGTAGATCTTGTTAGGGATATTTTAGATGATCTTTATGCCTTAGATCCCTCAAGTAGCTACTATTATTCAGCCCATGAATATATTAAGCGTGTTTAATATTGCTTAGCCTACTTGCAATACATAGGTAAACCAGGTTCTGCACTACTCACTAATCGACCCATTGCTGTAACTCCATTCAATAAGACTCCAGGAGCAAAACCATCATTGGCACAATCAAGTAAGGCACCTTTAAAATCTGTTGCTAATGTTCCCACTTTGCCTTCTACAGGATTAAACGAGACTACTAAGGCTAAAGGATCGCCACTCAAGAAAGATAAGATCAAGCCCTCCACTAGTAGTGCCAAAAAGAAGAAAGTAGAAGCTCACCATAGGAATGTTAGTTCAGTTTTAAATAAAAAGAATCATGTTAAGACTAAAAGCTCTGCGCCTGTGCAGAAGCCTAAACCATTCGTGAATTCTAATTTGAATTGTTGGAATTGTAATGAATGTATGTTTTCCCAACGTCATGATTTGTGTCTTATTGATCATGTGAATGAAATGAATGCCATTAGGAATAATCTTGAATGGAAGCCGACTGGTAGAACTCGTGCCCAAGTTGGCTGGCAATGGCGTCCCACTGGTAGGACCTTTATATTAGATGGAAAAATGTGCCCTTTAACTAGGAATGCATCCATTGAGGTTAGGTCTGAGCGTCCTTTAGTTAGGCACACCAGCACTAAAGTATGGAAACAACGCCCTTTAATTAGGTCAGCCCCCACTATAGTGCCTATCAGTGAAGAAATACCACAGGATTTAAGCCAACTAGAATCTACACCACCAACTAGGAAGAAGAAGGCTAGGAAATCTAAGAAACCTAAAGTTAGCAAATCTAAGATTATTAAATCTGTACCTGCTAATGACAAGGAACATTCAGATTCCGATACCTCTACATTGTCTTCGTGTGGTGATATTTTCAGGTGGTCCAAATCATCCTCTGGTATTTGGACTCCGGTTGTTCAAAGCATATGACCGGAGATCGCTCGATGCTCCGAAATTTCGTCAGCAAGTTTCTTGGTACGGTTAAATTCGGTAATGATCATATAGCAAAGATAATGGGGTGTGGTGAATATCAGATTGGAAACGTTACGATTTCAAGGGTATACTATGTAGAAGGTCTTGGTCATAACTTATTTTCAGTAGGACAGTTTTGTGATTCCAACCTAGAGGTTGCTTTTCGACAACATACTTGTTTCATCCGCAACTTGGAAGGAAAAGACTTGTTGAAGGGATCTCGTGGTTCAAATCTTTATACCTTGTCCCTACAAGACATGATGGCCGCCTCTCCAGTATGTCTTCTCTCTAAAGCATCTAAGACCAAGTCATGGTTATGGCATCGCAGATTATCTCATCTTAACTTTGATGCTATTAATCATCTGGCTAAAAACGAATTAGTTTGTGGTCTTCCAAAGCTCAAATTTCACAAGGACCATTTATGTTCCGCGTGTTCAAGGGGGAAAAGTACCAAGAAATCATACAAGCCCAAAGCTGAAGACACCAATCAAGAAAAACTTCATCTTTTGCATATGGATCTTTGTGAGCCAATGAGAACTGAAAGTGTGAGCGGTAAGAAATTCATTCTTGTCATTGTGGATGATTTCTCCAGGTTTACATGGGTTAGATTTCTACGTACAAAGGATGAAGCACCGAAGGCAATCATCACTTTTCTGAAATTCATTCAGGTACGTTTGAATACTACTGTCCGCCGTATTCGTACAGACAATGGAACAGAGTTCGTCAACCAGACTCTTCGTGATTACTATGAGGGAGTTGGTATCTCACATGAAACATCCGCTGGACGCACTCCACAACAAAACGGTGTCGTTGAAAGACGGAATCGTACGCTTATGGAAGCTGCTAGGACTATGCTAATTTATGCAAACGCTCCATTGTTCTTGTGGGCAGAAGCTATATCTACTGCATGTTTCACCCAAAACCGTTCTATCATTCGGAAACGCCATGGAAAAACACCTTACGAGCTTCTACATTATCGTAAACCCGATGTTTCATTCTTTCATGTGTTTGGTGCTCTTTGTTATCCAAGCATTAATAGTGAGAACTTGGGCAAGCTTCAACCGAAAGCCGATATAGGTATTTTCATTGGTTACTCACCCTCCAAGAAAGCATACCGAATTTACAACCGTCGTCTTGGTAAGATTGTAGAAACTATGGACGCAGATTTCGATGAGCTGACAGCGATGGCTTCTGAGCAACGCAGCTCTGAACCCGCGCTTCATGAGATGGGAACCGGTGCTATTAGTTCCGGATTAGTTCCCAATAATCCTACTTCTATCATTTTTACCACCTACAAGGCCCGAGTGGGATAAACTGTTTCAACCGTTGTTTGATGAATTCTTTGATCCCCCGAATGATGAAGTTCCAGCACCTGTAGTGATCGCTCCAATCCCTGAAGTGGTTGCTCAAGCTAATGAAGCTTTATCTAATGCATCTTCAATTGACATTGAACCGGATGCACCTTTACCAAGTGATTCTCAAACTACACCTGAATCGTCACCCTTACTTGTGCCTAATGATGTGGAAGAGGATTCAATTGATCAGGATTTGGAATATGCTCATCTGCAAGAGCTTCCTTTCTTTGGTGTAGCGATACCTGAAAACCCTTCAGCCGCGTCTATCTCAGAAGAAGCTCCTTCTATTGTTCACTCCAGACCACCTAGGATTGAAAACCATAGCACCAAATGGACAAAAGATCACCCAATTAGGAATGTCATTGGAGATCTAGATCGACCAGTCTCTACACGCCATCAATTACAAGAGAGTGCACTCTATTGCTACTTTGATGCATTTCTCTCTGAAGTTGAACCTAAAAATTGGCAGCAGGCTATGACTCAATCATCTTGGATTGAAGCCATGCAGGAGGAACTAAATGAATTCCAAAGACTTGAAGTATGGGAATTAGTTCCTCTCCCTGACAAGGTTAACATTCTTACTTTGTTGTGGGTTTATAAGGTTAAACTTGATGAGATGGGTGCAGTATTGAAGAATAAGGCTAGATTGGTCACTAGAGGATATAAACAAGCCTTGGGTATAGACTTTGAAGAATCTTTTGCTCCTGTTGCAAGATTGGAGGCTATTAGACTATTCCTTGCGTATGCTGCTCATATGAACATGATCGTCTATCAAATGGATGTGAAGACGGCATTTTTGAACGGTGAACTAAGGGAAGAAGTCTATGTTAGTCAGCCGGATGGGTTCGTTAGCACGGAGTTTCCTAATCATGTGTACAAGCTTAAGAAGGCTCTCTATGGGTTGAAACAAGCTCCACGCGCGTGGTATGATCTCCTTTCAACATATCTCATCTCGGAAGGCTTCTCCAAAGGCAAGGTGGACCCCACTCTATTCACTCTCAAGGAGGACAACGACATGATTCTGGTACAAATTTATGTTGATGATATAATATTTGCTGCCACTAACATAGAATTGTCAAATCGCTTTGAGAAGATAATGTCCACACGCTTTCAGATGTCAATGATGGGAAAAATTTCATTTTTCTTAGGATTACAGATTTCTCAAAATCCCAGAGGCATCTTTATTAATCAATCCAAATATGCTCTAGAATCTTTAAAGAAATATAACTTTGAAAATTGTGACCCCGTGGACACTCCAATGGTGGAGAAATCCAAGTTAGATGAAGATAGGAATGGGATTATTGTCAATCCAAAACTTTACCGTGGGATGATCGGCACCCTTCTATATCTGACTGCTAGCAGGCCTGATTTGCAATTTGCTGTATGCATGTGTGCCCGGTATCAGGCTCGGCCTACCGAAAAGCACCTACATGTTGTTAAAAGGATCTTTCGGTATCTAAAAGGAACACTTCATCATGGTCTATGGTATCCGAAAGATTCCTCTATTGCTTTAATATCATACGCAGATGCCGATCATGCTGGATGTCAAGACACGAGGCGTAGCACTTCTGGATCTGTGCAACTCCTTGGAGATAGATTGATCAGTTGGTCTTCAAAAAGGCAGAAAAGCGCTGCAATTTCTAGCACGGAGGCTGAATACATCGCCATGTCCGGTTGTTGTGCTCAAGTCCTTTGGATGAGATCACAATTAACTGACTACGGTTTGGGATTCAACAAAATCCCGATGTATTGTGACAACAAGAGCGCCATTGCCCTTTGCTACAACTATGTTCAACACTCCCGGGCCAAGCACATAGACATTCGCTACCATTTCATTAAAGAGAAGGTGGAGAACGGAGTGAGCGAGCTGTATTTTGTCACTACTGAGTATCAGCTGGCAGATATGTTCACCAAAGCCTTAGATCAAGGACGAATCGAGTTTTTGATCAACAAGCTTGGCATGAAATCATTCACTCCAGCGACTCTCAAAGAGTTGGTAGAAGAATCAGCTGAATAGTGGTGGTAAACTATTCAGAGTATCCTTTGTTCGTGATCATGTATATTATCTTAAATATATAAACCACAAAAAGAAAAATACAAAATATAAAACCAAGAAAAAAACCATAAAAAAAAAATTAATAAATAAAAAAAAATATATAAAACCTACAAAAACCATAAAAATTATAAAATCAAGAAAAACCAAAAATATTTTTCGTTTTTAAATCGGGCATGTCTTTTAGTACGGTAATATTTACGGCTTTAGAAATGTCGATCAATATTGACACGGCACCATAAATAGAGTCCGTATAAAAGTTGTACATTTTTAAAACATGCCCATCATGGCTTGTAGTTATTTCAGACTGCAACCCGGTTTTCATATTAAAGTCACGTATTTCCTTGGAAAACGTTGGCTCAGAACGGGAATTAATTTTCTCGGGCATGATTTAAAAGCCAAATCATGCAAAGGGATCAAGTTTACTTTACAACTTGGTCTAACACGAATTAATGTACGTCTCAGTGCATTAATTTGTTAAAATAAGAGAAATCTTATTGACACCACGAATCAATTTTTTTTCAAGATACTAATTGGAAATGCTTTCATCAATATTTGACTCTTTAAACAATGACTACAGCTCTTTAAATAGAAAACGGGTCATAGTTTAAGGGGGAGAAAATATTAAATTATCTTCGTCATCAAAACGATTTTCAAAAGTGTTTGTGGAAAATCAATGGCTAAATGGTAAATGAGTGGCTTTGTTTTGGAAAACGACTTGTGCTCGTTCAATGTGATAGGACTTGCTTTAGATTTTGGAGATTTGCAAATAGGTTGCGATTGCTAAGTTGTGTGAAAGTTAATAATGGTTAGGAAAAATGAAAAGTAATAAACCAAACAGGAAAAGGAGTGAAAACTTAGGGACTTAAGTGACAATTTGTTGAAAGTTGTAAAATTTGACCTATGTCAAATGCAAACCCCCCGCCCCCTTTTCTTTCTCTTATTCACTATTTAATATTTCCTCCATTAAAACACACATACAAGCTCTAAAAAACTCTCGTTTCAATCAATTCGATCCATTTCATTCGATTAAACAAGGTACAACATCAATCTTTAATTTCTAATTCACCTTATTCATTCTTTAATTCAGTTAAATTACTCGATTAATCAGATTAAATCAAATTAGGGTTTGTGATTAATTTAGGGTTAATTAACTAGGGATTATAGGTGGGTTATACTCGGATTATCATTAGATAGATGTTGTGTTGCCTTAGCATGCCTTAAAACTCCCAAATCGTGCTTAGAATAATCATCATAGGCTGCGTTTAAGAAGTTCCGGATGAACATGGTGAACTAACTTCCGAATGAAGGAATTTTCCGAACGAACTTCCGAATGAAGGAAGTTCCGGATGAACTTCCGAATGAAGGAAGTTCCGAATGAAGGAAGTTCCGAATGAAAGAAGTTCCGAATGAAGGAAGTTCCGAATGAAGGAAGTTCCGAATGAAGGAAGTTCCGAATGAAAGAAGTTCCGAATGAAAGAAGTTCCGAATGAAGGACTTCCGAATGAAGGACTTCCGAATGAAGGAAGTTCCGAATGAAGGACTTCCGAATGAAGGAAGTTCCGAATGAAGAACTTCCGAATGAAGAACTTCCGAATGAAGAAGTTCCGAATGAAGAAGTTCCAAATGAAGAAGTTCCGAATGAAGAAGTTCCGAATGAAGAAGTTCCGAATGAAGAAGTTCCGAATGAAGAAGTTCCGAATGAAGAAGTTCCGAATGAAGAACTTCCGAATGAAGAAGTTCCGAATGAAGAAATTCCGAATGAAGAAGTTCCGAATGAAGGACTTCCGAATGAAGAGTTCTGAATGAAGGAAAGTTCCGGATGAAGAGTTGTTTGATTGATAGTTGTTTGCATGTTCTAAGTACTTAATGAAATGTGTTATGCTTAGAAGTAAGAATGATACATATCTATATATTTTTGTGCATCAACCTTTCATGTCTTATCTTAAGCAGATACGATGACTAATCCAACAGTACAAGCAATCCAAGACTCTCGAGCAGCCGCAATTGCCGAAGCACGAACACTCAAGTTCATACCAAACAACCACCGGCTAAAACCAGTTTCAAAATCCACTCACCATGGATTTAAAGTCGCCATAGCAATCCTTGATCAATATCATTTCAAGAATGCTTTAAGGAGTACTGCCTCGGTGCCTTATGATTACATGTTTGAGTTCTGGGCTACCAAGGAAATCACTTCAAACAAGATCACCTTCACCATCGACAACAAACAGCAGACACTTACTGTATCAGACTTCCGTAAGATATTTGGCATTAGGGATTCACCCAAAGGTATGGTATTTTCGAAGGATCCTACCAAAGACGAACTCATGGAGCTGTTCGAGGCTCTTGGATGTCCTGACATACGAGTTGTGTCGGAGTTTACCACTGCTAAAGTAGGTCAACCTTGGAGAGCACTCTTGGGTATTCTCAGTAGATGTCTTACGCCTAAAACAAGTGGGCATGATGCTTTGCGCAGTCCTATTATGAACATCTTCCATGGAATGTATAAAGGCGCAAATGCAGATTATGCTTTATTGTTGTGGGAAGAATTCACCTTTCAACTCTTCCACAACAAGAAGCTGAAGAATAACTTCTTTCCTTACCTTCGATTTATCAAGCTTATCATCAATTATTGTATGAAGAATGATGTTACTATTGATAGGCGTGCAGCAAGTCGCCATCACACTGAAGAAGCGGATCATACTGTGGATCTAAGGCATGAAGGACCATCTGGTGGTGTTATTCCTGGTCCTATTCCTGATTACCTTCTGACGGATAGAATTAAAGGTTCTGCTGATTACAAGCTACTGCTGCTAGAAATCAAGAAGCTAAAAGCAAGCCTTCAGACTGGAGAAGACTCGTCTACTACGGTCAAGAGTAAAGGTAAACACAAGCAACCAGCTGCTTTACCTGAACCCGAAACCAAGAAGAAGAAGACTGAGGTTAAGAAGGGAAAGGGTAAGGCTGATGAGTTAGTTCTACGTGACGAAGAAGATGTTGTTGATCCTACTCTTGACAAGGCTGAGAGGAGATTAATGAAGATAGCTATTGAAAGGAGTAGGAAAGATACGGGTGGTAGTGGTTCAGGTGCAAGGATAAATATTGAAGAAGAGTACGAGGAGCCAGAGGATATTGATGAGTTTGGGTCACCTGAACGATATTCTACTTCGAAGGAGACATCAATCCCTGTTTCAGCAAGTGTTGAAAAGGAGTCCGGTGCTCATACAATCATGGTGTCTACTCAACCTTTGGTAACTCAACCTTTAGCAACTCAACCTCCACCAATACAACCCTTACCAACCAGACCGGTATCAACACCATTCCTTCCACCACCAATAACTCCCATCCTTAGTACCGTAGTAACAACCGAGCCTCTTCACTCAACCCAGAGCAGCTCTACAACGTCTTCAATGGCAATATTTGTAATGGCCGAAATGTTGGATAAACATACGGATAATCACAAAAGAGAGATGGATGAACTTCGCCAAGAGCTACATAGACGAGCTCAAAGTGAAGAAGCATCTAAGAAAGCCTAAGAAGAGATGCTTGCTAAGTTCGCTGCAGAGATGGAGTTAACACGAAAAGCTCATGCAGAAGAACTAGCTCAGGTTAAGCAGGCTGAAGCTGATAAGCATGTTGCACGAATCACCAAACTTCAAGCGATGAGGGATAAATACAAGGAGCAAAAAAAAGCACTTGAAGCTTCTGTTGAAGAGAGAGTGAAAGAATCTGTTGAATCCATTATGCCTAAACTGCGTGATGAGTTGAAGACACTCGCGACTGATAACTTGATGATCAAGTCATCCAATCCTTCAGAATCCGCCTACAAAATTGCTTATGAATTAACGGATTTTGAATTAAAGAAGATCCTGAAAGCTCGTATGAGGGAACTTGGATCGTTTGATAAATCTAGGATTCAACGCGCTCTCTACAAATCCCTGAATGACGCTATCATGGAGGATGATAGGTTATTTAAAACGTTTGGAAGTGTGGTACCATACCATATTCTGCCTGAGGAAGAAAGGGAAGAAAGTGAAGAAGAGGGTACTGGTGAAGAAGAAGGTGGAGAAGAAGAAGAAGAAGAAAAGGATGATGACGATGACGATGACGATGACGATGACGATGATGGTGATGATGATGAGGATGATGATGATGATGATGATGATGATGGTGATGATGGTGGTGATGGTAATGAGGAGAGTGCTAAGGGGAGCAACGAGGATAACGATGAGGATGATGCTGGGGGTAAACAGCCTGAAAAGGGGGATAAGGTTGCCAGCTCAAAGAAACCTGCTAAGTATGGAACCAAGTCTAAGAAAGATGCAGCAGCAAAGGAAAAATCTACTTCCACGGAATCAAGACGATCCAAGTGGCGTCATGATGTGAATGCTACTACGGCATCGTCGATTCCCGGTACATCTATCACTGTATCTATACCTGTTACCACTAACCCTGTTAGTTCTGTTGTTGTTGCTCCTGTGATTGCAGAGTCGGTAACTGAACCTGAAGCTGCACAACACTCGCCCGTTCATGACACCGCCGAGATGCCTGAATTAGAACCAGCAGATGTTCACGTTTCTACTCCTCTACAACAAGAACCACAATCTACTGTTCCTGAATCAAGCACACGGGATTGGGCAGACACGTTGGAGATTGACGAGACTGCACCGCCACAGGCTTGGATCACGGCAGCGGTGCAACATGATCCGATCACAGACGCTGACAGAGACGTTTTGTATCTCCGTATCCGCAGCCCGATTGACTTATGTGCATTTCTGGCTCATGAGTATAAGACTTCGGTTACTCCGTCTTTGGTGAAGAGAGCGATGAAGGATAAGAGAATTCGCGCCAAAACCCGGTTAACCCGAATGGAGTTCGAGTACTATGCTGATGAGATTCTGAAAGCTCTTAATACCGTTCAACGGCCAGGTCTTCATGAATCAGAAAGAGCTCCACCTCCACTTGATCCTTCTCAAGATAATCAGATTGCTCTTGACTTCTTCGTCACCAATGATCTTGTTTATCTCCTCAAGGGTTCATCAAAGTACGCAACCTCCCTGACCTTGCTGAAAGCTGCCAACTGGGGGACAATACCCTTTATCGAGGAAAAGGTAAACCGACTCTGGGTCCCAAAGGTAAATCGTAATGATGATATGTATGCTATCATAGGTGCATCTCATTGGGACGAACGAGTCCGAAGGGCGTACAGGGGTTGCTGCTTAGTCAATTCAGGAAGCAACGTTAGATCCGATATCCGCATCTCCAGTATTTTAGGGCTGAAAACTGAAGCCAAGAATGGCTATTATCATGTGACGGAGATTCGTTTGAAAAGGGAGGATGACAGAGAATACAAAATCCCGCAGGGAGATTTTTCTATCATTCTCCTTGAGGATATCGAAGATATGTTGCTTCTGATGACCCGTGATCAACTCACACATATTCCTCTTGAAGACCTCATTTCCTTGAATACAGCACTTCGTATGTTCACACGAAGCGTTGTTATCAAGAAACGAGTTGAAGATCTTCAGTTGGGAGTCGAAAGTTACCAAAGGAAGCTTAACCTAACCCGTTCAGTGAATCAAGTGTTACCTAAACATGTCAACAGATGTCCATATACCGGCATTTCTGTTCCGAATTGTGGGATTTTCTACTTGAACATTCGAGGGTTAATGAAGTTTATGAGGGTGGGTGAGCTTTATAAGTACAGTGATGGGACTCTCATCTACGTCAGAGGAAAGTTGGATCATCTCAATTCGGGTGGGACTTTACCAGAGATGACTGAAGATTGGCATCAGGGTTATCGGCAAATGGCGAAGTATGTGATCAAGAAGATCGATCAAAAGCTCCGTGAATGTAGATTGATGAGGAGTTTAGAAAGATTCGTTGGTGGTAGACCATATTTAGTGCACCACAAGTTACTGCGACGATCCATCTAATGGGTCGTACATTTCAGGTCCACTTTATATTGGTTTTCAATTGTGAATATGTATATTTGTGAATATTGTGCTTTTGCGGCTTGATGTAGTGTTAAGGTATGATAATTTTTCAAGAATTTCTCACGAGATTCTAAATCTTTCAAAATATATCATACTAAAGCACTACAAATATCCCTTATTAATTTAAGGGGGAGCATTAACATGTTCTATGGCCAAACATCGATTTCATTTTTACCCAAAGACCGGTTAATCCATTCAATATCCCAAATATTAATGGTTAACAGTTTGGATAAGGGGAAAAAATGGGATTAAGGAGACTTAAATGATACTTGGCTAAAAGATGAAAAAGAATTAACGATTATCCAACTTAATATGTGTAAAGCACGTACTAAGGGGGAGCGTTTTTTGATGAACAAAACACCTAAGGTACAAAACTTTGAATTTCAATATCACAAGTACCTTAGGTGATTTTCAATGATTTTTCATGGTGGCTATACTTTCCTAAAACACGCTTAATTCACGACGATGTGGTGACAAAAGGGTGGTAGGAATAGGTTTAGTCCAATGATTCATCAGAGCCGATGGAATCTTCCCAAGGACAATTCCCTAGATAGAATTAGAAGTCCTAGGAAAGATGGAGAAAGAATGTGAACGTAACTGAATGCCGACCAAGTACTTAAGCTAGCACTGGAACAATCACAACAAGGTGCTAGTGATGACGTATTGGTAAGCATTGAAGGGGTTGAAGAATGAAAAAGAATTGTAAAGATAAAGGGTGTAAAGAAAGAAGCCCTCCTTACAACTTTAGGCAGAAACCGGGTCAATACATATGCTATTGAGATCATTTTTGTTAATGATTCTTGATATTGAAGAAAGACGTCATGGACCCAGTGATGCAATGCACAACCCTTCCCAGCTAACTCAAATATCTCTCAAAAGGTATTTGTTTTAATCACACGGAGATCAACACGTTATATATTGGTTTATTCACTCCGAATAGACTGGTATTGAAAAGGTGGCACTCCTCTCCAGCCATCGCTCACTAAATCAAAACGCACAATCGAGTCTAGAGCCAAGAGATCATCAAAAGTCTCATTAGGACACTTTCCATTTATTCCTTGCTTTCTCACACACTGTGAAAAGTAAGAGATTTTTATGAGTCCTACGCAGTATTCTTGTAATATTGCCAGAACATCCGAGTAATACGCAAGTACTACAATGAAGATGGAAATCCTGCTTGAGCCAACATCAAACAAGCTCATGGTAGGTTACACGTGCGGTTCTTTTAGAACCAATCTTGTGAAAAACTGGAAAGAAACAGTGGTTTAATTCTTAATTGAACTTAAACTCATTCCAGGCCTCTACGCATTATCATATGATCTTGCCAGAACACTCAGAGTGACTCTTTATTGATCACAGTGACGAGTGGAAATCCTTCTAGTGTTAACATCAAACAGCACTTGGTAGGTGACGTGCAAGATTCTTTATGAATTGAGCTCTTGACAACTAGAAAGCAACGATGGTGAAAATCTTAATTGAAATTCACTTGTTCCAGGTTCCATGAATTGACGGCTTCAAATCACAAGGATAATTTATCCAAGTGATTCACTCTTTATGTTCGCAGTCAGCTTTGGACGGTCGAATAAAGAGAACGGGTTTACCCGCGAAATCCTGTCAGGAAGTTACTTAATTGAAACTATCCGTCACGGGTACAATATCTAATATCGTCCAACGGTCTTCACCGACCGGAGGTAAAATGCTACCGAATTAGAATAAAATGTCCAAGGCCATTTTATTCGTGTCGTTGCTGTGTACCTGTTAAAGTCGGTGGCGTTGCTGTGTACCTGTTGAAGACGGTGGCGTTGCTGTGTACCAGTTAAAGACGGTGGTGTTGCGGTGTACCTGTAGAAGTCGTTTCCACATGCTTATGTTTTTCTGCATCAAAGTTCAGCAAAAATTCAAGAAAGTACAAGATGAAGTCTTCCGCTGTATCAAACTCTGAAGCTTTCGAGAATTCAACAAAAAGACATAAGTGTGTGGAACATGGAGTCACGAGGAGGCAAGTTTCACAAGAAGGCAAAGATCGCACGTGAAAGGCCAAAAGAACTATGCTCTCAAGCCAAAGCCTAAAAGATCAATAAACATATTCACAACAAAAAGAAAAAGAAGAAAAGACTACGAGCTAAAGAACGAAGACTTAGTATAGTATGCTAGGTTTAGAACTTTGTAACGTGGAGTGACCTCCCTTAGGGGGAGATTGTTAGAAATACGTTTTTACGTATATTAGAAGTATCGGTCACTCCACAATATTATTTATGTTGTAATAGCTCGTAGTTAGTGTTACTTATTAAGTTAAGTAAGAAACCGGCCCATGGGCTTGTCATGGGCCGGCCCAAGTCCAAATAAGGCTTGGAAGTATAAATACCCCTTTCCTCCTTGGAAAGGGGTTGGTTGTTGTTCACTTTCTAGTTTCTATTTAATAAAAAGACACACATTTTCTCTCACTTTCTCCCTCTAGTTTCTCTCTCTAGAAAACATCAACCCACTTCATAGATTCATAGGTTATCAAGATTCTACATCGGGGATTCAATAGATTGCTCCAATCCAATATTACCTTGACGGGTTGCGGGGTTGAAGATCCAAAGTCTCAAAAAGATGGCGAATGTAAATTACTGCGTGAGTTTTATTTTTCTTTCCTTAGCGAGTGTGTAGCTACTTATGAAAGCATTACATGAGGATTTTACACATAAGGCGAATGACTTATTACTCTTAAACGGACTTATATTAATTGTGAGCGGTTTTTCAAGTAATGGATGAGAGGATTACTTAGGATTGAAACCGTGCTTCCTTATTTTTGGATTTTACATTTCTTATACTTCACACTTGAAATAATGACAAATTTGCCCACAAGCAATTTGCTCAATTAATAACCGGTTCCACATTTAATTGTCATGAATAAGTTGATGCACTTTTTACTTGTGAATACAATGATCCCATTTTTAAGCTTGGTATGGGGAAAGTGAAACTTGAGGGTGATAAATGTCCATGGTACCCAAGCCCTAATCAAAGTCATTGAATTCTTTATGATTTATTTCCATCAAAACCATTTCAAGAAAAACCGAAAAGATATAGATAGAATTGTATTTTGTTCATTGCATTGTTAAAAATCAAAATCATGCATCATTTAGTTTAGAGTAGTGTAGATGTATTCCAAAATGGCCAAGGAGGATTAATTATGAGGAGAATGTAAATTTGTGTTTTAATACATAGCATTGCATGAGGACATGAAAATGATCAAGTGTAGGGGATTTCATATGAGCAAAAACTCATATCAATTTATCAACAAATCACCCTAAAACACAAGAAAAATACCTAAACTTTGTGCTATAAAACGGAATTATGTGGTATGTTTTATTTTTTTGTGCTCAAATAGGTAAGAAGGATACAATTTCAAGCAAACAAAGGAAAATCAAGCTTAATTTGATGAAAAAGACAAAGAAGGATCAAAAGTGACAAGACTTTAAAGTACAAGGACCTATCTTGACAATTTGCCAAAGATAAAGGACCAAAAGTATAAATATGACAAAGTCAAGATCAAAGTCAAATCTGGTCAACTCTCAAGTCAACCAAGTCAAAGGAGCTTTTTGATCAAGTTTGCAAGTGGAAGGACTTAAATTGCCAAAAGAATGAAGAATATAGCTCAAAATTACATTCTGCCAAGTCAAGGGGTTGTTTCTGCCATTTTTGGAAAGTTATGATAAGCTTAATCCGTGTGAAATGCTATTAACCAATGGGAAGAGAGGAATCAAGTGACATGGATTACCAAGTCAGCTTAATAAATGCCCACTCAGCCGCCAGCATTTATGGGCCAAATCCCAACAGTGCAAGCGCACTACTTCACTTCTCAGCCAATTAAAAAGTGCCATGCAATAATCAGATTATCCACTAAGGATAATGATCCGTGTGCTTAGCCCATAACCAATACAATCTTGCCACGTGTCACCTTCTTCAACACAACAGCCCAGAATCGTTCTTGAGCTAGAGGCAATTTCAGAAGATGGTATAAACATGAAACTTGCTCGTTTTTTAGAGACGAATCCAATCATCACAACCAATTACACTCAAGATCAACAATAAAGAAAACCCCAAATGTGTTCATCACCTGCAAAACTCAATTGAGCAGATTTCTCCACGTGGAAGCTTCTAATTGGTTCTAACACGTCACCAACCCCAACCACTTTACTTCTGCAGTCTATAAATACCATAGATTAGCTCATTTCTTGTATTGTAGAAAAACTGTGAAATCACACACACTTTTAGTTTTCTCTCAACTCCTTTTAGTTTTAGCTTAACAACTCAAGAGTCTGACAAACTCTTGAGTCTGTTATAGTTAGTTGTAACTGATTACCAGCATTTGTAACTACTTCTCCATTCAATCAATAAACATTTCAATTTTCCCTCCAAATACTCCATTATCTTTCTATTGTTCATACTTGCACTCTGTTACTTTGGTTGCTGATATTGGTTAGTTATGATCATTACTTGATCATAATTGGCTAGTTTTGAAGATTGTAGCTGTTGTACCTGATCTTTTCATTCAAGTCAAGTTCTAGCAGATTTTGAAGAATTCAGTTCATTAATGGCGGATTTGATGATTGATAGTTGTTGATTGGTAGTTGTTTGATGTGTTCTAGTGCTAAGGTGGTGGTTAGCACTAGATTAGAGAGCTCAACGCTCCTCTACTCCCCAAAGGAGGCCTAAGCAAAAGGTCTCACTTTCTGATTTTCAGTTCCACTCAATTGTTGAATGTCTGCTTCATTCTTAGCTTAATCTTTGCTTGATTGCATGATAAAAGTTGATTTAGCTTGTTATTGATCTGATCTCAGTGTTTTGTAGCTTATTGTAGCTTATACTTGCTTATTAGACTTAATACTTGTCCTGTTTTCACATTGATCAGTCAGTATAGCTTTGCTAGCCATTTAGAGTTCTTGTTGGTTAGAGTTCTTGTAACTAGTTCTCATACATTTCATTTTGGCTATAAAACTTAGTGTTATATCATTTTTAATTCAGTTTAATCATTAGCTCAAAAAGTCTTCATAAAAGTTTCAAAAATATCAGAAAAGTGGTGTTTGGTTTTAGCTTAAAAGTAGTTTTCAAGTGTTAGAAATTGGCAAACTTTGGTTCATTTTCAGTTAACTAGTCATAACAAATAGTTTTCAATCATTAACCAGTTAAGATTTTGGTCAAAAAGGCAATTAGTCATAAAAAAGGTTTGGGTCAGTTTTTCACAAGTAAATTTTCAGAAAGTTTTGATTTTCAAATGCTTAGCATTTCTTTGTTCCTTGATGAAATCATCTGAAACCAAGTCTCAATTTTCAGTCAACATATGAACTTTGAATGTGTAAAAGGAAATTGTACAGTATCAAGAATTGAGCTAGAAATAAGCAAAAGTTTAAGCATAAGAGCAAATGCAATTCCCTGCAATGAATTCCAAACTGATTTCTCATATCTGATTTTCCACTTCATAAAATAGCTGATTTTCTTTCACATTTCTATTCCATTAGTGTTCCTGGATAAATTTTGAGATTTTGAGCTTTTTGAAATTTATGGTCAACGAAAGTCAACATATGCACAAATTTGGCTTATTTTCAGATTTAGAGTTTATTACTTGATCATTTTTCTTGAGACTTGATTTACCGTCTTTCTTTTGAGCTTATTAACAAGAATTTTCATTAAAATCTAGTTGTGCAAGTCTGGCTTAACTGGTAGCTTATTTTGAGCTTATTGGATTTAGCTTATCAGAGTTCTAGTGACTTTTAGCTTAATTCCTTGGATAGGTCTAGCTAAAATTTGATTTTAAAACGTTTGAAACTGGTTTTTTGAGAAATAAGCTCAAACGAGCTTATTGAAGTTGTGAACCCATTTTTGTTAAAAAAGATTTGAAAATTGCATTTTGGTCCTTGAAGTATTAATCAGTTTTCAATCCTAGCTAATCTTTCTACTTTTTAGGGTTTTCAAATAATCAGCCCCTACATTTTCAGATTTGTTCACATTTAGTTAGGCAGTTTCAAATTAGTTGGAATTTAGTTACATTGTTTGAATAGTTTTCATTTTCAGTCCATATAGTTTACTGTTTTTACACATTTAGTCCTTAGACTTTTTAGCTTTACATTTTTAGCATTTATATTTCATAGAATTTACATTTCCAATCCTTATAGTTTGTAGAATTTACATTTGGCATTTTATTTGAATATAAACTTGGTATGTGCACGTTGTTTTACATATAAGTAGACGATATTTTTCATTTTAGCAAGGATTTGTTTGAATTAGCAATAGAATATCCAAAAAACTTTACCAACCAAAAACAATTAAAAACCCGATCTTGTTAGGACTTTCAATTTGTTAAGAACTGAGAAAAACGAACTTCAACTATACACATATTATTATGCTTAGGCTGGACCCGCCATAGGTTATGGCAAATTTAATTCTACACACCTGGATACAATGAACAAGCAGTTCCAATTAATGAAAGTTATGGTTACCATGGTGTCCCAGATCCATCTTATGGTGCACCTCCGGCTCAGCCTGCCTATTCTCAACCTGCTCCCAGCCTGGTTATGACGAATCTATCCCTCAAACCAGTGGTTATGTAATTCAGCCTCAATCACAAGCGCAATCACAGCCATAGTCGTATAAGTTTTTTGTTGATCTTTTAAAAAGCATAAGTTTCAAACTCTCAAAAGAGCAGGTGCACATGCTCCTTCAATTTTCAATTTATTTTTATCTTGAAAGAAATCCATCATCTATTGCACTTCCTTTATCGATGGAGATTGTGAAGCGTAAGGTTGAGGTTTCAGAGATATTTGATCTTGCTAATCAAGTTGTAGAGTTGATGGTAACAAGTACTGATGAACTGATACGCAAGAAATGCAGTCACATATTTCTACAGTTTTTGCTCGATTATGACCTTTAAAAAGGCGCAGGCAACAACATTTTGATTTCTTGGTTTCAAATCTTTGGTAACTTTTAGTTCCTGATAATATTTTTGGTAACGTTTAATTAGTTTATAATTTAAATTTATTTTCTGGTTGTATTTATGAGCATTCGACTAGAAGAGAGAAGCTGTGCTTGAAATGCTCCATGCTATTATTAAGAAGTTTCATCCACCTATTGTAAATGAGCTTTTAAAAACTCTTTTTGTGCAACTGGTTCTCTGTTTAGCTAATGATACGGAGCAAAAAGTTCGATCTATGGCTGGTACTTCTATAAAGATTTTGGTTGGCTGCTAGAAACTTTCCAGCCTGGTTACTTGCTGTTAAGTAATCAGTCTTCATAATCCAACTGCATTTGTCAAATATATTTTAAAACTTAGTATTTTGAGCTATTATATATCCAACTTTTAAGTTGATGTGTCACTGAACATTAGACCCAAACGTAAATAACAATTCATAAAAGAAAGATAATTGTAGTTGATTGTGGGGTTTTAATTTTAGTACATTCGGGACGCAGCAGCAGCAAAAAAGGTCTCAAGTTCTTTTAATGAGATATGGGACAATGAAGTGAGTTGCATGGTAAGACCGCTATGCAAATTCTTCCTTTGAGTCGTTGGATAATCTGTTTAAACTCCTTTGGTTGCAACGAATGTCCAGATCCAGAGAATTTGCATTCGATGAAAATGAGGTGGCGATGATGTCAAGGCACATATTTAGGACGTTCATCACCGTCCCATATTTGGTTGGAAGTGCAAGCGATCAGTTGCTTTTTATGGTTGTGTGGCTTATGTTTATTGAGTTAACTGTGTCATCAAACAAAGTACACGCCATACACTTCTTAGAAAAATGTTCCTTGCCTTTTCTAAAGGTTAAAACATATAGTATTCGATAATAAATCAGTGTAAAAAAATTGAAAAGAGTTATGTCAAAAACACTTTAATAACGTTTAAGTCTGCCTACGGCCCTACTCTCATGTTTTGTTGTAAAAATATCTGACATGTAAATATTTTTCAAATTAGTTTAACACTACAGTATATCTTAAAAAGGCAGAGATAATAGAATAATAAGAATTATAACTCAAAAAAAGTCGTTTCACAATGGGAAAAAAACCACGTAGCAAAAAATAATAATACCAATAAAATATATTATTTATGTGTTAACACTTTTATCTTTCGAAGTCTTTATGTTACATCTTTGACTCCAATTAGTTTTTGTGTGTTATATAATACATGATGTAAAATATATGAATTAATAGAGAGTTAAATTTATTATCATTAGTATAATTTTTTATCAGGTATTATATAACACAGAAAAATATATTTACAGTCAAAATTTAACAAAAAGACCTAAAAGGTCAAAATTAAATAATTATTTTCAAATGAAGAGAGTAATAAAAAATAAAACTTGAATTAATGAACCTATTTCATAAAAGGTAGTCATTGGTTTTAAATTTTATCATTATAAATATCTAAACTTTTTCTTTTATGACTATTGTGGACATTAACTTATTTTGAGTTTGAGCATTTATTTTTTAATATTATTTTATCAACTATATTATTGCTTTTAATTTCTCATATTGAATGAACATAAATTTTCGTTGTTAATTCATTTAATAAATATGATGATATGTTTATAATTGCCCTATACTTCTTCTCAGAAAAGACCATCCTTTTTGGGGCTATTAGGTTACAAAGATGTCTGTCGACTTTTCTCTAGCTGAGATGGTAGGCTCGTAAAGGTTAATTTTGTGTAAATAATACTCACAAAATAAGCCCAACAAATACAAGTCATAGCGACTAATAATGCATTAAAAGAACATTATATTAAAACAATAATTTATAAACAAATTTATAAGATAAAAGAGGTTGAACGACAATCAGAAGTCATACCCGTCCATCGGACGTGTTTCGTTTGTATTGCTCTATTGATGGTATTTACAAGTTATGTGCATTACCTGATTGGTCATTTGTAGCATGCCCAATTCATCATATTATTATGTTTATTGTTTTGGGTAACTTTATTCAGTATTAATGCATTTAACAAATATGTTGATACGTTTAAACTATTTTGTTTAAATTGATCTTTTTGTAAACAATATTTATTAAACAAGCCCGTCCATCGGGTGGGCCTTGTAATTAAATAGATATTTAATTAAATAAATAAATGTAAACGATAATTAGACGTCATACCCGCCCATCGGGCGAGTTTTGTAACTAGTATATATATATATATATATATATATATATATATATATATATATATATATATATATATATATATATATATATATATATATATATATATATATATATATAGAATGTGGATCAAATAAGAACTTTTTAAGATAGAAAAAATGAGAACTAATCAATAACCAATAGGATTTATACAAATGGCAATTAAATGAAATTTAATAAATAACAAAACTGAAAATAAAAAATATAGCTACAAGGGTACTATAGGAATTTTGTAATCTTTCGTTTATCAACCTCATTCCTTGTTCACCTCCCCCACCTTTATCTCTGTATAACTTTCGCCCATCTTTTACACATATTTCATACCCATAAAATACTATCAAGATCAATAAACATATTATTAAGAAACTTTATCAAGATACCGATGAAAGTGAAAACCTATTTGCTGAAATTAATTATCCTAATCGAAAAGACGGAAACTCATATCACCATTTGAATTAAAGATGGGTTGTACTCTTTTTGCATATTTTGAGATTTAAGGTGACGTGTGGACTTTCTTACATGAAGCCACGAAATTTATTCAAATTTATGAAAGTTCTAGTGCTAATGGTCCAAGATTACGTAGATGTTATGCATGTTTCACAAGATTTTGCTTTTTTATATTTTTGAAGGTTTTGGTTTATAATTATTTTTCACGGCGATACATTTTTGTATATGGTTATGCGTTTTTTTAGTTTACTTTATTTTGTTATCAAGGTTTGGAACTAGTTTTCGAGAGATAATGCCGCATACTTATTTTAGATAAGTTATTTATTTTATGAGATAATGTATCACGATGCATCGATTATTATTAAAATAATGTATCACGATGCGTCATTTACTTTGGAGGTAATGTATTATGATGCATCGGTTATTTTGGCGATAATGTATCACGACCTACGCATCAATTATTTTGGAGATTATGGACCACGATGCATAAGTTTTTTTAAAGATAATGTATTACGACACATAAGTTATAGTAGAGATAATGTATCATGGGCATATGTTTTTTTTAAAGATAATGTATTACGATTCCATTAGTTATTTTAAAGATAATGTATCACGACGCATCAGTTATTTTAGAGATAACATATTACGACACATCAACTAATGTACTGGACACATCAGTTATTTTCGAGATAATGCATCACCGTTTATATACGCATTAGTTTGGTTGTATCAGTTAGCGGTGATGTGTCATTTGTATGTTGTTAATTTATGCATCAAGTATATTAAGTGGAATACTATGATTGGCAAAGATTGAAATTTATTTTTATATCATTTAGTTGTTCGATGTATATGGTTTAGAGTATCATGATAAAAAAATGTGTAAAAATAGCGAAGTAATATGAAGAGAAAACTGACGAGTGTTGGATGAAAAAGTTATGCAAGATGTTTTATATATTAGAAACATGTTAGAAAAATCTCAGTATTTTTGTGTATCAAAGTATTATAATAATTTATTAATAATAACTGAAACGTATTAATAAAGTTTATGTTCTTATAACTGACCCAATAAATTATTATATTATAAATACCAATAGACCCTCATGTTGTAGTTTATTACAAAAATACCATGCATTAAACACTAGTCTCATCTAACATCAATATTAATGATCCAATGGTGGTTATTGATTCTTATTTTTACAACTTTAAGTTTGTTCTTACAATAACCCTCCTCTATATATATATGTATATATATATATATATATATATATATATATATATATATATATATATATATATATATATATATATATATATATATATATATATATATATATATATATATATATATATATATATATATATATATATATATATATATATATATATATATATATATATATATATATATATATATATATATATAGGAAAGTTAAAATAAAAAGACTTTTTTTGTGAAAAGGATAAGAAGGATTGTCAGTCATTGATTAAAAATCAATGGATGAGATCAATCCATATTTCTAACTAACTAACTAACCATCTAAACATGATTCTAAAAAATTTCTCGAAAAATTTTGAAAAAATTCCATAATAGCGGATATGTTGGTGCATAAAAAAGTTGTGAAGAAAGTTTTTTTTAATTTTAAGTCTTTTATGTTTTTTTAATGCACAAAAAGCGAAATTTGATGCACAAAAAGGTGAAATTTGGTGTACAAAATTTTTTTCATGCACAAAATTTTTAAGTTATTTTAGTTTGATGCGGCATCAAATTTTAAAGCAAAAAGTCAAAAGATGTGGGCATAAAAAAGAATTCTTGATGCACAAAAAACGTAAAAAGCCTAAAAATTATCGTTTTGTGCATCAAAATTTCGTTTTTTGTGCATTAAAAAAACGTAAAAAACTTCGAATTTAAAATTTTTATTTCACAAAAGTTTTTTGCACCAACATACCCAATCTACTGGAATTTTTTCGGAATTTTTGAAAAACTTTTTGAAAATCATATTTAAATGGTTAGTTAGTTAGTTGGTTAGTTAGTTAATTAGGATTCTGGTTTAATCTCATCCATTAATTTTAAATCAGTGGCTGAAAATCCTTCTTATCCTTCTTTTTATTTGATCTCACCCTTATATATATATATATATATATATATATATATATATATATATATATATATATATATATATATATATATATATATATATATATATATATATATATATATATATATATATATATATATATATATGTATATATATATATATATATATATATATATATATATATATATATATACCCTAGTTTTCTCTCCAATGGTGGCAATCGGCGATCTCCTTTATTTTTTCCATTAATCGTTTCACAGTCGGTTCTAACTCTTTATTAATTTATTATCCATTCAGTTGCTTCCGATTGATTGTATACTAGGTTTTTAAGGGGGTTTTCTCGATTTGCGTTAGGGTTTGGTTTTAATTTTAGGGTTTCGTCCGGTTGTTTGTTTATTAAGGTTTCACATCTGCGCATCATTATTACATTCATTGTGTTGCAATTACGGAGTTGGGTTTGGGATTTGAGCTGATCGTTGTAAACCTCCTTTTTTTAGGGTTGCGTTTCTTTTGTTTTTTATTTTCTTGATCTTGTTAGTGTCTCGTTGCTTGGTTTCTGAGTTTGTGGGTTTGAGAGATGGAAAATAACGTTGGGGTACCTTCGATGACTGTTGGTAAGAATGTTAACGTGAGGAATGTGGTTAGTTCGATTAAGAATGCTTCTGGTTCGTCTGCTGGTAGTACTCCTTATGTCCATAAACTTGTTAGGGTTTTTGGGGGTGTGGATGATACAACACCTTCGTTCGCTTCCATGGTACAAAGTTCGCAGCCTAAGAAGGTTGTGAAGATTACTGAGATGCATAGTGTGCAGCCTGTAATGGGTGCCGCAGTTACGCTGCCCATGGAGGCTATGTAGGAGGTTAGTGCAAGGTTTTCAAATACCTTGTTTGGTTACTTTATAGGACAGCGATTGGCGTTTCCGTTGGTTGAGAATTATGTTAAGAACACATGGTCAAAGTTTTGTTTGAAAGAGTTCAGCTTCATGAGGACTTTTTCTTATTTCAATTTAACTTAAGTGAGGGTATGGACAAGGTAATTGAAAATGGTTCGTGGCTTATTCGCCTTGTTCCGCTATTCTTGAACATTTGGACTCCTAATACTATTCTAAAGAAGGATGAAATTAAGCAAGCTCCGCTATGAGTTAAAATGCATCAAGTGCCAACTGTGGCATATTCGGAGGTTGGTTGTAGCCTTATCACCACTCAGATTGGAAAGCCCATTATGTTAGATTCCTACACATCTAACATGTGTTTAAGTTATTGGGGACGGAATTACTATGCTCGTGCTCTTGTGGAAGTGTCGGCTGAGAAGGAGCTTGTTGAGTCTGTTGTTATTGCTATTCCCTTGGGTGATAGATCGGGGCATACTTTGGCCACTATTGATGTGGAAGATGAATGGCTTCCACCTAGGTGTGAAGCATGTAAGGTTTTTGATCATTGGGATGATGCGTGCCCTAAAAATCCTGTGCGAGTGGACAATGGTTAGGCTAATACAGATGGTGATGGCTTCGTGGCAGTAACTAAGAAGAATGTTGGTGTTAGGCCCTCGCCTCGGCATCCAAGGTACATTAATGGTATTAAGTTGAACAAGTCTGCTCCTAACTTTAAGTATAAACGTGTTGAGAAGGGTGAAGCCTCCAATCCTAAGGAGAAGCTCAAGGTTCCTGCAAAAGGAAAAAGTGTTATGCCTATGAGGAAGGGGGTGGATAATGAGAAGAAGAAAGATGTGGCTATGACAAAATCGTTCAGTGCTTTAAGTGGTAATGATGGAGAAACTGACGGGAAGATGAGGGTACTAGAGGCAAGCCTATTAATGATAATGATAGCGAAGTTGATGAAGATCTAATTCTGGAAGAACCGAATATACTAACAGGGGCAAGCACTCCTGAACAGCCGGCTACTCATGATTAGTGTGGCTTCATGGAACATAAGGGGCTTGAACTTTTCTCGTAAGAAAAGTGAAGTTCGTAATGTGATTTTGGAGAAAGTATTGTCTATATGTGCTATCCTTGAGTCACATGTCTCCGATGGTAATTTGTTTCGCATGTGTTCTAAGGTTTTTTTGTCATTGGGATTGGACTTCGAATGGCAGCTATTGTACAAAGGGTGCTCGAATTATTCTGGGATGGAATCATAATGATGTTGATGTTGTTGTGATTAATCAGGACGACCAGGAAATTCATGTTCGTGTTTGGTTGAAGTTGGAACGTAAAGAGCTATTTTGTACTTTTGTTTATGCGCATAACAGGTACACTCACAGGAGAAATCATTGGAGGAATCTGGGTGCTCATAAAGCGTTCATTCGTGATAGGCCGTGGTGTCTTTTTGGGGATTGCAAGGCTACATTACAGCTTGGGGACTCTACGGCGGGTTCTTCTAAGGTTGATATTGCAGTGAGAGAATTCTAAGAGTGTGTTGATGAGGTAGAGGTTTCTGATGTCCAACATATAGGTTTGAGGTTTACATGGAACCAAAAGTCGCGTGGTACTGACGGGCTGCTGCGTAAAATTGATAGAATTATGGCAAATATGAATTTTGAATCTGTTTTTGTTGGTGCCCATGCGATCTTTAGACCTTACAATGTATCGAATCATTCTCCAGCGATGCTTCATATTCCTACTCTTGCTATGCCGAAGCCGAAGCCTTTCAAGTTTTTTAATATTCTTACTCAAAATGCTCGGTTTAAAGATGTGGTGTTGAATGGTTGGTCGCATCAAATTAGTGGTTTCTCGATGTTTAAGGTTACTCAGCGCCTTAAGTTGTTGAAGAAACCACTACGGAAGCTATTGATTGATAAAGGTAATATTCATGCTAATGTTGTTAGATTGCGTGAGGAGCTTGATTAGGCGCAGAATGCGCTTGATAAAGACCCTGGTAATATCTCTTTATGAGAGGTTGAATTCGGGGCGGTTGGTGCGTTTAATGAAGCGTTGTTATTGGAAGAGGGATTCTTGTGACAGAAGGCTAAGATCCAGTGGCTCAAAGAAGGGGACTACAAATCATCGTATTTTCATAAAGCTGTTCGTAGTAGGGTAACACGTATCCGTATTGATGTTGTTACTGCTAATGATGGTACAGTGTTCGAAAATGACCAGGTTGCGGATGTTTTTGTTGAGCATTATAGGCAGTTTCTTCGTCAGGAAGGTGATACGAGTCCTTTAGACGTTGAGAATTTATTTCAAGCCCGTCTTTCTGATGGGGTTGCTCTTGATATGATTCGCCAAGTTACGGCTCAGGAGGTTAAACAAGCTATGTTTGAGATGGGAAATGACAAAGCTCCTGGTCCTGATGGATACTCGGCTGTTTTTTAAAGAAGCATGAGAGATTATTGCTGATGATGTAATTCTGGCTGTTCGGGAATTTTTTATAAATGGTAAACTTCTTAAGGAGGTAAATCATACTATCATTGCGCTTATCCCTAAGGTTTCCATGCCTAGTCGAGTTAATGACTGTCGGCCGATATCATGTTGCAATGTTCTTTTCAAATGCATAAACAAAATTATTGCTAATCGCATTAAGGAGAGTTTGAAGGGGCTTGTGAGCCCTAATCAGTCGGCGTTTGGTCCGGGTAGGAGTATTACGGACAATATATTGTTGACCCAGGAACTAATGCATAATTATCATTTGGATCGTGGTACGCCTTGATGCGCTTTTAAAGTTGATATATACAGAAGGCGTATGATACTGTTGATTGGAATTTCCTTCGGGAAGTGCTGATCGGGTTTGGCTTTCATTCATGCATGGTTACTTGGATTATGGAATGTGTCACTACTACCTCGTTTTCTATTTGTATCAATGGATCTCTTCATGGTTATTTTAAAGGGAAACAGGGTATTCGTCAAGGTGATCCACTTTCTCCATATTTATTCACGCTCATCGTGGAGGTTGTTACTTTAACTTTGAGGAGGAGAGTTAGGGAATCGGATTCCTTCACGTTTCATCGACATTGTTCGAGATTGGGGCTCATTAACCTTTGTTTTGCGGATGATCTCTTTCTTTTTGCTCACGGGATGTGGATTCGGTTACCGTTATTAAGGAGGCGCTGAATGAATTCAAGGAAACTTAGGGCCTTACTCCTAGTTTACCTAACAACACTGCTTATTTTTGTAATGTCCTTAATCATATGAAGTTGTCTATTCTCCAAGTGCTTCCGTTTGAGGAGGGTCGTTTACCGATGAAATACCTTGGAGTCCTTCTTGTCTCGTCTCGATTGATAATTCAAGACTGTAGGGAGCTTGTTGAGAGGGTGCAATCGAGGGTCCAAGACTGGAAAAATAAAAGTTTATCAGTGGCAGGTAGACTTCAGCTCGTGCAATCGGTGATCAGGTCTATGCATGTGTATTGGGCGTCCGTATTTGTTCTTCCTTCTCGTGTTCTTTGTGACATTGAACAAATCATGCGTGGTTTCCTTTGGTGTCAAGGTAGCATGCGGAAAGGTAATGCTAAAGTTGCATGGGATGTTGTTTGTTTTCCAAAAGATGAGGGTGGTTTGGGTATTCGGCGATTAGATATTTTTAATAAAGCTCTCATGGCAGCTCACATTTGGAAGTTGCTGATTCTTAAAGAATCTTTGTGGGTTTAATGGATTCATGAATATAAACTTGGTGGTCGGAGTTTTTGGGATATACCTATTCATGGTTCTTTATCATGGGGATGGCGTAAAATTCTGCAGCTTCGTCCTCTTATTCGGGAGTTTATACGTTATTAGATTGGTGATGGTACGAGTGTTTCGGTGTGGTATGATACATGGTGTCCACATAGTCCTCTTGTTAATATTATCTCGTCTAGGGATATTCATCGTGCGAGACTGAATTTCTCGACGACTATTAGCGAGGTCATTCTTGGTGATCAATGACGATGGCCTGAATTTTTTTGCGTAACAAGTATCCATTCCTTAATGAGATGGATGTGCCTATCATTCAATATGGGGTTCGTGATTCCATTAAGTGGCGTGCTGTTGATAATTCGATGCTGCCTTTCTCAGCCTCAAATGTTTGGTCTTTGCTTAGACCACATGGTGTGAAGGTTGATTGGTATGATATTATATGGTTCACGGGGTCTATTCCTAAACACGCTTTCCATTTATGGTTGGTGGTCTAGCAAAATTTGAAGAGTCAAGACAGGATGTATCCTTGGGACGTGTATGCGGATCTTCCTACGGTATGCACGCTGTTTGAGGGGAAACATTTGTTCTTTGAGTGCCCTTACTCTCACAGGTTTGGACTAATGTAATTGCCTATGCTGATATTAATTGTTCTAGTCCGAGATTCGATAACATCTTGGGTTTTTTCTTGCCGTGGGCTAAAAGGAAGACAACTAGATGTATTGTGGCGAAGTTGACGTTGGCTGCTACAACTTACTTTATATGGAATGAACGTAATTCTCGGCTGTTTAGTCATACAAAGCGGACGTTTAATCAGCTTGGTGAATGCATTAAGACAACAGTACGTTTGAAGCTTCTGTCGTTCAAGTTCAAGAAATCTTTGGATGGTATTAGGTTTGCTCAACGCTTGGGCTTACCGAATTCCATTTTTATTTCATGAGTATGGATAGGTTCATTTGTCTTTGTGTCATTAGGTGGTTTTTTCCTATTGGCGTTATTGGTTATGTAGTGAATAGTATTCATATGGTTTGTCATGTGAATTAGAGGATGTTCAAGCTTAGCTTGAGGTTAATGTGACACTCAGTCACATTCCATTGTACTTATTATGATTTTTTAGGAATTAATATATTTTACCGGGGTGAGTCTCTTTTACCCAAAAAATATACACACACACACACATACACACACACACACACACACACACACACACATATATATATATATATATATATATATATATATATATATAGGGTGAGGTTATTCTACAAGAAACTTATAATTAAATAAATAGGGTGAATTATGGAGGTTACATGTGTCATTCTTTCAAATCATTATTCCATATCATATTGCCATATCATGTCATTTAACTTGTAAAAAAATGAAATTTTTTGAAAATAATTTTCAAAAAAAAAAAAATTCGTTAAATTTTTTTTCGAAATTTTTTTTTCAAATATCTTTTTTTTTTAATTTCGAAAAAAAAATTTTCGAATTTTTTTTTAGAAATATTTTTTGAATTTTTTTTTCAAGATTTTTTTCTGCATCACAGTTACATGTTTTACAGCATCACAGTTAAATTTTGAAAAAAATATTTCGTAATTTTTTTTTTCAAAATACTTTTTTCGAATAATTTTTTTGGAAAAAAAAATTTCGGAATTTGTTTTGTCATAATTTTTTTACTGCATTACAGTTACATGTTTTAGTGCATCATGATTATAGATTAATGCATTACAATTTTAATTACTACATTATAGTGCATTCAAAAATGTTTTATCTATGATACACAAAAATTATAACTAGTTATAAATTTACTCCATCATTATGATGCACTAGTTATAAATTCAAAAATTACTCCATCATTCGTGATGCACAAAACTTAAAAATATGATGCACTAGTTACAAATTTGGTGTATTATGATTTTTACTTACTGCATCATAGTTATACATATATTTGACATGTATTTTTTGTGCATGCTAGTTATAATTTGACACATCGTAGTTTTAAATTTGTTGCATCATATATATGAGAATTACACCATAGTTATAAGTTTTGTGAAGGAATTATGATGCAATAACTTATAACCGTGATGCATTAGCTTATAAACATGATGCTCTAAAACGTATAACTGTGATGTACTGGATTTTTATTGAATTTTTGTAGTGCATCACACTCCAAATTTCAGTGCATCAAGAGTATAAATATGGTGCATAAAGGTAATAAATTAGTGTCTTATTCGTGATGCACTAAATTATCTAACCGTGATGCTCTAGATTCTTTTCCATAATTGTTTAAAAAAATTAATTTTGAAAGAAAAAAAGTTAGTAAAAAAAAAATCAAATTTTTTTTCGATTTCGAAAAAAAAATTTTTTTTTTTTTAAATTTCGAAAAAAAAATATCTTTTCAAAAAAAATATTTTCGAAAAAAAATTGTTTTTGAATTTTTTTTATTAAGGAGATGATATGGAAAAGTGATGTGTGATAATGTTGTGACACATGTCACTCCCATATTCATCCCTTCTTTTTCATTTATTCTATTATAAGAATTATTTTATTTTACCCAACTCTCTCTCTCTCTCTCTCTCTCTCTCTCTCTCTATATATATATATATATATATATATATATATATATATATATATATATATATATATATATATATATATATATATATCTATAATACTATATAAAACATTTAACCCTTTTTCTAAAATTAGAAGTCTTAAAAATTAAGTCTCAAACATTTCTTATAATGGAAAGATTTATCTTTTGCTAAGAAATTAATACATATTAAAAGTCTAGGAATAATTGTAATTCAATACAATTTTGTAACAGAAAATTTAAGTGTTAATAAGTATAATTAAAAGTTACAACAAAATATTAAATGTCTTAATCATGTGGTAATGTAATCCATAAAAGCATTTTTAAAACTAATTGTCTAACAGCTTCATAGAAACAATTAAAGTTTCAGTATATATAAAGACTCAAAAAATCTTAAAACACAAATGTAAAAAATGCAAAACAAAATCATCGCTCTCTCTTAACCACCACCTGTCGCCAACTTTGAGGTGCCGAAAAAACTGTGATCGTTGTCTCCAGAAAAAATGTTCGAAATAGTGTTTCGTGGTTTAACTAAATTTGCGAAATTAGTCACCGGCTACCCGCCGCCGCTTTGCGCGGGTAGACGGCTAGTATATATATATATATATATATATATATATATATATATATATATATATATATATATATATATATATATATATATATATATATATATATATATATATATATATATATATATATATATATATATATATATATATATATATATATATATATATATATATATATATATATATATATATATATATATATATATACTTTACATTATATATAAGAGGAGGAATTTGCCACGTCATCAATCAAGGTACTAATCCCAATCAGCACATAGGCTTTTCTCCGGGCTTAACGTGCCACGTTCTGGGCTTAATGTCAAGACTCGAATATATCTATCCTTCCAAAAATTGTTGTGAATAATTATTGCTTAAAATAAAATTCTGTAATATAATTTTCGATTAATTTTCATTCATTATTCGTAGCTAACCAGCATTCACAAACCCTACTACTTTATCGGTCAATCATAACCCTAAATTAAAAAAACCACCTACAATCGCACACCCTGAAGAAAAGATGGTATGATCAATCGAACCCTAAATTAAAAAAACACATACAATAAAACACCCTGGTCAATCGATTTTCTTTCAATTAATTGTTCCTTTCTATCGCTTCTTTGTTTCGCAGGATAAAAGGGGGAAAACCTGTTGCTGCGGATCATTTTCGCATTAGGGAATTTGTGCTTTTGGTCTTTCCTTTTTCTCTGCTTCTTTTGAACTTTGATTGCCCATTGCTTGGACTCACATGTTTTATTTCATTGTTACGGCTACTATGATTTCCTTTTGTTGTTGCCCTAATTGTTTCTGCCTATATTGCCCTTATATTTCCCCCTTTATGTTATGGCCATATTATTCCTGTTTGTGTTGTTATTATGATACTGATTCCCCAGTTTTGTATGCCCAAATTGGTGTTTCTCTATTCGTTTTGGTGTATCCGTAGTTTCTGCACTCGCCCTGCTTTTACTTTCGCACCATGCATGCCCAACCTAGACTACTTGCATTAGACAGCCATGGCGGGTCAGAACGCGTGGGTTCTCAATTAGGTGAAATAGTTGGAAGTCCACAGACAACTATGGCGGGTCAGAACGCGTGGTAAAGAAAGTTTAGATACACACACAGAACCTTTTCCCCAGTGGTGGGTATTTGGGCTTTAGTTCAGGTGGGTTCGGTGGTGGTGTCTTAGACTTTGCACACTCGCGCTTTGTCCCTGCTCAGGTGCATACGACCGACCATTCGGCGAGTACTTTCAATGTTGGAACCATCCAGCTATGCTGGATTTTGAGAATTCCATTGTGCGTACTAATGTACAACACATGCCTACATCTGTTAATTAGCCGGCTGTTATCTAAGATGTTGGCCATCAGGGTGTGTCCCATAGCCCCTATGATTCTTGGTTCCGGCAGCGTGGTAGTGTTTAAGCACACATGAAAGACGAAAGGATGTGGGATTGTCATAGCATTTGAGTTAAATTACCTTGATAATGTTTCACACTCAAAAAATGTACAAGGATCTAGATGATGGACACAAAAAAATTTTCTTGAACTAGAATTTGTCGTGTCTTGCCAATCCAGGGTATACAATTGTAACTTTAAATTAGGATGGTGAAATCATAAGTATGAATTATAATACTTATAGAAAAGCTTAGCATGTAACTGATATCCAACATAGCATAGTCCTGGAAAGTTTGAATATGTTTGAAGATTTGGTCACTTAGTTTAAAATAAACCCGAGTGCTTTAGTTTTGGCCTCATAAAGAATCATTTGGACTTAAGTGCTTTTGTTTTTGCTTCAAAAAGGGTTATTTTAAGGACAAAACCCAAATCATTTGATGGCTATAGCGTGCGTGTTAAATATTGACAACATATGATTTAAAGGAAAATTATAAATTTGACAATTGTTCTTGATTTCTTGATATGTGCTGCTAGGTGGACAGAGAAGCAATAGGAAGACGAAAGTGTCGAAAGAGACTAGATTTTTGAGGTGTGCCTGCTTAGGCTTAACATGCAACCAACATGAGGAGGTTATTTATTTTTTTAATCAGAGAACACGACTAACATTAGTTTATCTCTAATTTGAACTTTAGCACTCATTCCTGAATATAATTCAGGTACAAGATGGTGTGAGGAACATCACTGGAACCTCCACCAGAACGTGTCAAAATGGGTGACGAGTGCTTGATTAGGTCAGTGTCACCTACAACCTTCGTACAGACAAAAGGTTGCCAATGTGCTTGGCAGCTGTACTTCATTAAAAGATTACAGAACAAATATTTATGGGCCCCTTCACCTGCACCTTTTTTAGCAGCCACTCAAGCCCTATAATATTCATTATCTTTTCTAATCTCATATATTTTTGTGTTGTAGGTTGGAAGAAAAAGGTTCCAATGTTGTACTTTCTTAAAAATTGTAGACAAGGAAGTGGAATATGTTCAGGTGTGATTCATACTTTTGTTCATTCAAAGTCATTAGAAGTGAACATGTCTATTATTCGTAATATTCAAGCTTTGAAGAGAACAATAAAATTTCGATAAAGTTTAAACATGTCTATTATTGTAGTTTGAAGGGCATGCAAGAAATGTAAAAAAAGTTGCAGCGTGTTCTTAAATAAAGTTCGCCAGCTCTTATTTCACTTGAAGCTGATGAGGTACGTCCGTCTGCTTCTATGATAAGGTTGAAGAGTGGTGTCTTCTCTACATGACCATAGAATCCATTGAACAAGGAATCCGTGGAGTCTATAAGACCGAAATCAGCTGTAATTTTAAGAATGGTGTAATAAATCTGGACTCATTTGCGCTTATAGATCATCAGGTATGTGATCATTTGGAGTATCCAGTGCATTAAGAAACAACTTAATAACCTAAAACATGATTTTTACATTGCTTTGGAAGCAAATTTGGTTTCTTTTCAAAGGAATGAAGAAGCCCAAATTGCAGCAAAACTTCCTGAGTCAATAGAGAGCTTAGATGCAAACTCAATTGAGAAGGAATATGAGTGGTGAACAGTACCAAGTGATGATTATAATACAGTTGATAATTGTTTTGGTACAGATATTAGAACAAATGCAATTTATACCTTTGATGTTGATAACTAGCTTGAACTTCAAAAGCGTATGAACAAAAGAAGAATCTCCAATCTTCTTAAAAGTTGTTTCAGCTTGAGACTGGACAGCTGCTACAATCCTATGTTGATGCCAAGAACAAGGTACCCAATTTGACAATTAATGGATGCTTGAACATGAGCAACAATATCCCGAACAACAGAGTTTAAATGAGAATGATGATGTCAGCGACGTTGTTCAGAGCGCAAAAGGTGTTCAGTCTTCCCCATCAACCATCCCACAAAACTTACGAACTGTCAGTTTATTTTATAAAATATATGTACTGAATTGTTAGAATTTTTTTTATTGGTTTGAACTAACTCTCGCTCTTAACCTGTAGGATTGGGAGATCATTAACGGTTTGCGTATATATATTTAGGCTTCAAGAAAAAATGAGTAGCATGCAGAGCACATTGGAGACTTGCATGAAGATGCAACATGAGTCGCGATAGTAAGTGAAACAACTATCTAAATCTCAGAGTTTGTGTGTTTTAGGGATCATTTATCTATCTAAACATTTTTCTGTTATCCATCCGAAGGATAACTTTGACAAGTACCGCAGTAAAAATGTAACAAAAATATGCAATACATCTTCCCGAGAACCACATAGCTAATGTTTCTACTACATGTTAACTCAGCTTCAATAACTCAGGTTTATATCCAGCAAATACATGACCCGTAAACCTCTTTTTCTTATTAAGTTGAAACCTCTCAAGTGTGATATAGATCAAAACTTGGTTATCTAAACTCAGTGCGGCCAACTAATTTTCATTAGGATGAAGTGAAATTGCCGGCATTGATTTTCTACGAGGCTCACTTATATATACTTTATACAATGTAGCAAGTTTTAGGGATTCAAAATTAGTTTCGACCCGTATGACACCTTTTATGTTCAACCACGTTATTCTGGATTTCTCATTTAACCCATTAAAAGTGAAAACGTTTCATATGGGGAGTCTTAGTCTTGCTTATGATATGAGAGAGAAGTTAATAATGGTCACAGATAAACTCTAAACAGAATTCTGTAGAGAGATGCTCCTCCTTCTTCTCCCCTGGTACTTTTCATACCATCTGTCTAGCTAAAGTGTAACGCATAGTCAGATTGTGAAGACCCTTGGTGCATCTGATAGAAGCCGCAATCAAATGCAGGTCTCTGTCGCGAAAGGACTGTCTCCTAAAATCAGTGTTGCTGTCTCATAAGGCGCCCATAGGAACACCTTATAATCAAATATCATGTACCATCCCTTGACCAGGTACTGACACGTTCACTTTTATTATTATTGAAATATCAAATGTGCGTTTTTTACTTAGTGGGTTTAGAAGTATATATGTATGAAGATGCATGATTTATTTATATGGTTTGGTCAACACATAGTTGCAGCTGACGAAAAGCTTTAAGAAAGCCTGCTGTCATACCCTTACATCAGGTCGTACTCTTGCTTCTTGATTTTGGAGTTGATCCTAATAGTAGAGGTGCATAACCAGATTAGAAAAAGTAGGCCGGGTACTAGCGTTTGAGAACCCACGATCTGTTTTATATCTCCCTTTGGTTGCTAGGGAACTATATATCGAAAATGTTGTCATCATCTCTTCATTATCAACTATAGTCATAGGTTTTAAAATGATCATTGATTCACCAAACATGAAAACATATAATAATACTCAGTGTAGCTTTTGATAGAACCAACCTTTTTTCTTTTTACAAGGCTTATTGATTGCAGGGATTAGATCTCCACCATTGTTTTGGATGGGTCGTTTTTGTTTGGAACTCCATATATGACACATTAAGGCCACTTACAATGTTTAGGGATGCGTTTTCCTAATCCTAAGATGATTTGATCTGATCCGAAGAGTTGAATCTGCCATATATCTTGCAGGATGAGGTCGAGTAGGCACTTCTCACAAAATAAGAAAAATGTTATGACTGCTATCAAAAGCACTATCCATTATTATATCTTTTTGAAATGTATTCTTCTACTTTTAACGAAGAACAAAGTTGTTCATTTTGTGGGGTTCGATAATAATTTGACATCTGATCCAATAGAGTAACAAGCTTTAATTTTCGCTAATTTTATTACCTTTTTTACACAATTACCCCTCGCTGTATTAGTTCATGATGCTACCTTTTCTGCAGGAGGATTTGTCACTTAAGTGGACCAGCTCAGGTATTTCTTGCATTAGTCGAGCCATGCTGGATTCAGAATGCAGATTCAAGAAAATTCAAAAGCCTCCTTATTTCAAGCGGTAAGTTGTGCATTTGCCATAACTTTAAATCTGATACATATGGATACATGTTTCATAGCTTCATAAAAGTTTACACTAGCGGCATTGTTGAGATTGGATATGCGCTTTGGAACTAAATACACAACATACAATGGAATACCCAATGGTTGATCAGACCTCATTTGGCGCATATGAGTCAAATTCTTTCTTAACTACTATATTAATTAATGTATCTCTACTTCTTTTATAAAGCAAAAATAAGGATGGTTGAAAAATGCTAATTTTGGAAATGTTGAAAGTAGAATGGTTGAAAAATACTAATTTTGGAAATGTTGAAAAATTGTGGGCCCTACTAATGGTTGAAATGTTAAAATGTTGAATGGTTGAAAAAATAGTTATCTATCAATATTCAATACCCTACCTAACTCCGAGTCTAACATTTTAAGATTCGGACTTCAAACCAATAACCGAACCTAAATTTACACTACACCAAACCAACATCTATCCATAAAAAATCAAAACCGATCGACCGAACCTAATATCTATACAAAACATCACCCTCCCAACCCACCACATTTAATTTCATCTGCATCTCGATCCCCTCTCTCACCTACACACAAACAAAATCTCTCATTTTAAAAATTGACACATATGAAAGCTATCCATCAAATCTTTCTTATCACCCCTCACAAACACCACCATATCACAACCTTCATATCAATATTATTTCACAGCTAAAACCAAGCCGCCACTACCTCGCTTGGAACCCCTTCATATCAATTAGGTTTAGATATATGACTATTAACTAGGTTTTGATGTGTATGTTTATGGATTTGTAGCTATTTTATTGTAGATCTAAGTTTACATAAATTTTATTAACTGATTTTTTGTTACAACCCATTTCGCCGGAACATAGCTGTCAAGTCGCTGAAAAAGAGTTTACAAGGTTTGAGTATGTTTGCATTTGTTTATCAGATTCATGAATATTAATTAATTTTTGAAAGTTGCGTTTAATAGATCAATTGTTTCTATAAACTTTTTATGTTATTTTGGACAGCTACCACTCAAAAAAAATCCGCCGCCTACATCGCCGGAAAAGCGCCCACTCGCCGGTAAACATGCTACCACCGCTTTAATTCTTCTTTCTACAAACGTGATAAATTTGATTTTTGATAAATCTAATTTTGTGGATTTTTGTTATTTCACCGCACTTGTGATTTGTAAGAAATTTTTATTTTATTTTATTAGTCTGATATAATTTTATGGTGTTTATTCTCATCGATCTATTATTTTTAAAGTTTTTTAGATGCGACTTTCTTAACGAATCTTATATTATGTTTGGTGTTTTTCAGATCTGGTGCGTTGTTTGGACCAAAAAGTTGTTATCGTATCTAAAATCTACCATTTTACGTATATCTGCCAATTGAACGAAATGCTTAATTAGTATGCTATCTAAATATCAGAAGTGCTCCTTGAATTTGTGTATATCGGTGGTTGTGTAGATGGGTTGATGTGTTTTTAGCAAAATATATTCTTATTTTGATTTGTAGAATGTTTAGAATGTAAAATTTGTTACGTAAATTGTAAGCATGTTTAGTTTGTTTTATTAATTTTGATCTGAAATTTATGGTGCCCAACGTTTTTACGAGTTTGTCTTTCAAAATTTTAAAACACCACTTTGAAAGTTAAAAAACCTTATGTATTAATTTTAGAATTCTGTAACTTCTTGAAAAATGTTTGACTTTTAAAATTTAGTTTTTTTAAGTGTTATTTTTTAATTATTCTATCATGTTTCAACTTTTTGAATTCGTAAAAGTTTTGAAAGATGAAAGTTGTAAAATTTTGATTTGTATTAAACTTTAAAACGTTTCAAAAATATTAAAAAGGCTTTTTATTTTACTTTTTTCAAAAATACAAATCATGTTGATAAAGACATACTATCATCTAGCTTTTATGCAGTCACGTGTTCATGAAAAAAAGTAGCAAAAAGATGCCTACTTTTTAATAAATTGAGAAATAGCTATACAGAAAGATAAAAGAACAAGTTGGTGTAGGGGGCAAGTAGAAAAGTAAAGAAATGACAACTTATCTTACATTGAGATGTCATAAAAAGAAAGAGAAAATGTAAATTTTGATAAACCACAATTCTACTTATTAACCCGGCAATACATAATAATGAATAAATTTGAAAACCAGTATTATCAATAAAGTTTTGAAATTTGAATTCTTGAACAAAGCATTTTATAACAAATTACAACTCAAAGACCCTAAAACTAAAAAATGTAGGGGTGAACAATATAAAAAAAGGAGCCAAAAACTGAAGAAGTAAGTTGTACAATATAGTAAAACAAAAAAAAGAAATGTCTTTATCAAAGTGCTCATAAAGCTTTATAAATGTTAAGAATCGGTTAAACATGTTGAAGAAAAAAATTACGAATTTATGTGATATACATAAAATATTCGGTGAATATTAAAAACACCATAACACCGTGAAGTAAGTAAATTTGAATTGAAAACAAAAGTGAGAAGACATAAAAACATAGAAACGTGTATAAGTAAATTTGAATTGAAAACTAAACAAAACTAAATTTGAATCTAAAACACCGGAATCTTCTGTAACAGTCGTCGAAATCTACACCGTCCAGGATTTTTGATCATTTAGATTTTTTATCATTGTTTGAATCTTGCTAAATTTTGTTAGTAAATGTAGTTGCTTTAAAACGACTTTTATGTTTATTGTTGGTATATTTTCATTAAAAATGTATGGTAAGTTCATATATTTTGAATTTGGAACTTTTTTTGATTCAAGATTTTTTGGAAGTATTTTTATTTCGAAACATTCAAAATATGATGAATTTTGAAATTTTCAATGAGATCTGAAAAATCTCTTTTGAAATTTTTTGGAAACATCGTTTTTATATTTTTGAATGTGTAAAAGTTTGGTAATTTTTTTTTGAAATTTGGATTGTCTAAAGAAAGTGAGTAGTTGGGAACCTGGGATCCAAATCTAATGAAACGTATCTCATACAAAACATTAGAAAGTTTCTCATTTGTCGAGATGCATTGGAAGTGTAAACATTATCCCATATAAAACGAAAAGTTTCAAATGTTAATTATTCATGTGTCATATTGGTACTAGAAATATGCAACAGTCGAAAAGTTTCAAATGTTAATTATTCATGTGTCATATGGTACTAGCATTATTATTTAAGTTTAATTTGTACGATAGCTAATAGCTCAAGTTATTAATAAGTACAGTTTAAATAAATGAGATACTTGGTTCATAATACTTTGTATCTTGAGTACCGTAGGTAGGATTGTCAAGGTCATTAAGGAGGTTGAAAACTTGAAGTGCATACAAGCATGCTGATGTTGTGTATTATGTCAATTTACCATAATGTTAGCAATGTGATTTTTATATATGTGCTTGTGGTTAAAATTTAGCAAAGTATATCATAATCATGTAATATTGTATTTTTGTGCAGTATATTCATTGTCAAGAAGAGAAGATATATCACAACTTTATGAAAGAATTGTCGAAGGTCAGTAGTAATTGCTTGATTCAATTGTCGGGCACAATAAGTTATAGATTTGAGTTCATTTTGTGGCAAATGCATAAATGATTGCAGCTTAAAGTTATGAGCGGTGTTCCGTTGTAGCATGTAATTTACTTTGGCTAATACCGAAGCATTTTTATGGATTATATCTTGTAGTTGTTTGATTAGAATGGGTTAACTTAATGGCTTAAAGCAATAAGTATTTTCATGGATATATTTGCATCTATCGAGTAATTAGGTTGCGGATTCTCAATTTATAGATACCTGTGCATTTAGAAAAACAATTAATTTTTTTTTTGTCAAAGCGAGATTGTCATTAACACCGGTTTTGAAATACAGACCAGTTTGTTTACTCTAAAAGAAAAGGCTTCTTTAATTGATAAAAAGACTGGTTTGTACTTTATAATAGCAAAAAAAGAACAAAAATAATAAGAGTTTGATTTTATAATAGCAAAAAAAGGGTGCATGGTACGGGTCAGAATGGCTCGTATTGTCTGGAAAATAGGTTTCTAAAGGTTAATACTTTGGCTAGAACACACAAAAAAGCACAATGATAATTTGAGGCTTTTTTCTTCTACGGTTTTGGAGTTTTGTTTTGTTTATTTTTCATAATTAAAGAGTTTTAAACATCTTATAGACGAAAAACACTTGCCATAAAATCACGTATCGTTAATTATTCTTCGTTAAAAATTTCCGCCGCTATGCGCGGGTACTCGCCTAGTTGTATTTTAATGTTAGAAACATTTGTCTCAAACTCAAATATTTTTAAACGCAACCTCAAATCCATCGGGTAAAACCCCTTTATAAATAACGCTAGATCCACCTCTCCCTTAGAAATTTTTAGCCCATAAATTATATGTGGCTTTGTCAAGCTCATTGAAGTTTAAACCATACCCATATACAGAGTTAATGAAATGAAAGTCTATTAAAAGTTTCCACCCTAAACAGAGAGTCTATTCGCAAGCTCACCACCAGGAGAAAGCTTTACTCTAGCCAGTTGCATTGGTCAAGTAGCATCAGTCAAAAGTATGAAAAATGGTACCATACTTGATGATTTCTGTTGACCTATACCACTTGAGTGGATGAAGGATCCTCTTATTGTCTCAATAGGGCACGTATTTATAGTTCGTAACATGTTGTATTTTCTGATCATATTGCAAACATCAAGTTTATTCAAGATTTTTTTTTCATAGACACACGAGGGTTCATGTAATGTGAAATGACTAGCAGCAGGGCACCGGACGTGTCCCAAGACACAACAAAGGTTGACTAGCACATCACTCATACCCAACTATGTATTACGCAGCCTTATATCCCAATGGTGTGAAACAAACGGAATAGAGCCACCGAAACGAGCCACTCGGCCGGCTTCTACCTGCACACCGGCAGAAGGTTCCATGATTGAAAGCCTTCTTCATAAGCTTAGTTCTGTCAGTCCTGATGATCACCGAACTGCTGCTGGTGAAATGCGTCAACTTGCAAAAAGAAATGCTGAATAACCGAGTTGTAGTTGCCGAAGCTGGGGCTATTCCTCTCCTCACACACCTCCTGACCGCACACGACTCACGCACGCAAGAACACGTTGTGACCGCTCTTCTTAACCTCTCAATTTGTGAAGACAAAAAAGTCAGCATAGTCTCACCTGGTGTTCTTCCGGGTATAGTTCATGTTCTTAGGAGAGGTAGTATGGACGCACGAGAAAATGCAGCAACTACCCTTTTCAGCCTTTCTGTCATTGATGAAAACAAGGTAACCCAGAATGGAAGGCGGCTATAGGTAAAGCCAAGGCAGTTCCTGTCTTTTGGAGTTTATAGGAAGTGGGTCTCTAAGAAATAAAAGAGCTGCGGTTTTGGTGCATCTTCCTTCTGTAGATCAGAAGTATCTGGTTGAGGCTCAATAGCTTGGAGTGATGGGTATACTTGTGGATTTCCTACATAACGGTACTGATAGGGGGAATAGAAAAGATGGACAGTTGCTGAAAAAGATGAAACAGGTGGGCAGAGCAACAAAAAGAGTTGGCTCAGTCAGTGGACAACAAACCCACCGAAGTTCAGGCGGGTTAATTACCTATTAATAGATGACGAGTCTTTCCTTTCTTTTGAAATTTCTATTATCTTTTCGGGGAGTGGTTTTTATTCCTCCATTAATTTAGAAGGGGAAAGGTGGAAGATGACCAAGGATCACCATCAACTTCCCCCATGTTAAGTTTATAGTTTTATATTTATTTGAATATTTATTTTTGTTTTCGGTCCAGTAGAAACAAATTATGAAATTAATAAAAGTGCATAAAAGAGGATGAAAGATATGATTAGTGGGTGAATGTAACTTGTATGCCAATGAAAGAAACCATTACTTTGGCACTAAGAAAGCAACAATGTCTAAGCATGCTCATGTAATTAGATGTAAATCTGTATTTTTTTTCTATGTTACAACAGATGATTTTGTGTGAGCCGAATGTTTAAGACTCTTTGTTCAAGTTTGTTAACTTGGATTCACTAAGAACACGGGTAAAAGATCCGGAGGTCGGGGAGGATAGAACAAGTGTTTAGCCATTTTAGAGAGAGAAACAAGAGATACTAGAAAGGTGTGTTTTATTCTAGTGAGAGAAAGGAAAAGAAAGAAATGAAAAGCCTCACCCCTCCATGGAAGTATGGAGGGGTTTATATAGCCCGGGACTTGGACTTTACATATGACAATATTAGTCCCTGCAAGTCCCGGCTATGAAACTAATGTAATTCCGTTAGTCGCACACATTTTAAGGCTAACAATCTTCCCCCAATGTGGTGACATACGGAATTACTTACAATGTTCCTAACGAATGCAAATACAACAAAAATATGACAGTATTAAGTTTGCTTCCAATGCTGAGGGTGACACCGTTGTCTTCAAGTCTTCTAGAAAAACTTATACCCCAGTTTGAATCCTCTTTGTCTTTGCTTGTTGAGGAACCATTGTATCATGTATGAACTGGATTAACTTCCCCCCAATTCATACCACATGTCTTGAAAAGCTTTCTTCATAGACTTCTTTTTGACGAAGCTTCTGAATCAGCTTCCCCCCAAACCAATATCCCTGTCTTGAGCAGAACTTGTAGCTTGAGCAATCTTCTATCTTTGACATTTAAAGTGCACAGCGGAATTTTGTAGACGAAGAAGTAAACCCCACCAAGTAACTGCTACCTTGACATTTTTGGTCTTCATGATAATGTGTTTAGGGGAACATGTAAGAAATCAGCAACAAATCTTTTCACGCTTGTAGACTACTTCCCCCTAGAAGTTGAACTAAGTACTCCAGAGTGGGAACTAAGTCTCCAAAGTACACGTTCTTCCCCCATGATGGTGATGAACTCTCAGAAGCATCATCTGACGTGTACGGTCAAAATCGCGAGATGTTCTTGTCGAAAGTATGATGGTGACGAACACTCGGTAGCGTTCTTGTCAAATGTATGGTGGTTAAGAACACTCGGTAGCATTCTTGTCAAAAGTATGGTGGTTAAGAACACTCGGTAGCATTCTTGTCAAAAGTATGGTAGTTAAGAACACTCGATAGCATCATCTGACGAGTACAATCAGAATCGCGAGAAGTCCGTGTCTGAAGCAGTAATCTTTGTTGACATTCTGTAGCTCAAGTTGCTCGTGAGAATTGGTTGCTGATCACATCTCTACTCTTGTACTCTCTGGCTAAACTTACCGACCTCGTATTCTTTCGGCTATCTGTAATGACCACTGGTGAAGTAAACCTGATATTCCAAACTTGAAACTGAAGTACAATCTCCCAAATTTGTTACTTACGCTTAGCACTGTGTTGACTGAAGAACGGTGTAGAGAAACGTCTCTTAGAATCTTATACATAAAGAGAGAGGTATAAGATGTAGAACACCTCTTGAAGTATCCACAACTCCCGGTGAGTGTGACACTGAGCACTACAACGTAACTCCTTAAGTGATAGTTGTCCATGTTGTCGACCGTCCACCCCTTGACAGTGGAAACTAGATAAATCAAGTCTCATTCATAAATGCTGAAGCGAATCATCAATCGATAGAGGGGGTGAAAAGGCTCGATGATAAATTGAGTAGACGCCTTCGTGATATTCCACTTCACCTTCAAATAATAAATACCAAATCCACTTCGTAATCACTTGACATTACTTTGCCCGAATACTAGCCGTTTTGACAATTTCAGTGAATCTTAAAGGATCGTTTTAGTGTTTGTTTGTTTTTGTCGTGTTTAGTTGTGTTTGTTGAGTTTGATTGAGTGTCGTTAACTAGGGAACCAACGATGACTAGAGAATGAGAAGTCGTCAACGTCGTCTAGCTAATTTGATTTTTACAGCCCAAATCAATCATATACCCAACTGATGCGCGGATCGACCTCCGCGGTGAGGTCGTCGAATTTTTTTTTTTGAGAGATTAGGGTTTCAAAACGAGGGTTTTCCTTGACCGATAATGATCCGTAATCACCATATGACTATTATCGAGCACATTCATCATAACTCAGTCCAACCCTTATTTCACTCGGCCCATTGTTATCCACGTTATGATTTCAGATTGAGAACTAAGCTAATATAATACGCCATTCCAAAATATAACCAAATCCAAATAGAGATTATCAGGCCCACCTCATCTATTAACATGACACCCTACACTAATGTCTCGGTCCAACACCATTTGAGACATAGGTAGACTACGGATAAATTAAGCCCATATAAAGAGAGAACCCAATAGCTTTATCCTAGGATATATAAGACGAGGCACCTAACTAATCTCACATATCACAACCCTAAACATAGTTTCATCAGCCGCAACTTTTAATCTTCTCCTCTCAAACACATAGTAATATCCGCCCTCTTTTCTTCCATCGTACTCTCCGCCCCAAAATACTCTCACCAACAAATCTGATCCCAATCTGATCAGTGATCACCTCCATCGCATCTTATAAACTTATACAAAAACCCATATCCATTTATCACAAGCCAAAATTAATCTGAAAGCCATCATCGATTGAAAACAAGTCAACCACTAATCACATCATACATGTCATCAAGATCTCATTGAGGTCTCGGGTAAGGTTTGGTTAGATTAGATAGTGAAGTTTTCAGCCATCGAATCAAAGTAAGCAATAACAGATTTGTTAATTGACTTTCTTTAAATTCGAAAAAAATGGTTTGTAACTAAAAGGATCACTGATGATGATTTCGTGGGTTTTGATCTTTAAGAACACGGGTAAAAGATCCGGAGGTCGGGGAGGATAGAACAAGTGTTTAGCCATTTTAGAGAGAGAAACAAGAGATACTAGAAAGGTGTGTTTTATTCTAGTGAGAGAAAGGAAAAGAAAGAAATGAAAAGCCTCACCCCTCCATGGAAGTATGGAGGGGTTTATATAGCCCGGGACTTGGACTTTACATATGACAATATTAGTCCCTGCAAGTCCCGGCTATGAAACTAATGTAATTCCGTTAGTCGCACACATTTTAAGGCTAACAAAGTTTATTTATTAGCTACAGAAAATAATATTGTTGTCATCTGATGAATAAGCTCATCTATTGATCTATTCAATATGATGTTTAGCTCCCAGACCTGAGTTGAAGAATTGAAGGAGCAGTATTCTGTGGACCATTATAAAGAAACCAACAAGCTTTCAAAGGTTGTGACCTTGGTTTTAATGCTATTCTTGAGTTGTATGATATTATAATTGGAGATTATTTGTTAAGGTTTTTAAGATCACATGTCGTAAGCAGTGGCGGACGCAGGATATTCAAGTGCGGAGGGCAAAATTTTTTTTTGACAATAGCAAAGCGAAAAAACAAAAATTCGAATAAAAAATCGAGTATTTTAACTTAAAACGGAAGATTTTTAAGTTTTCGAGTGTTAAATGTTGGACTTATATATGTGAGTGGGGGGCAAATTGTGTTTCTAGTGGGGGGCATTTAAAAAAAACTATCGAAATTGAACAGAAAATACGTTGTAATCTCGTCGTTTTGGTCGAGCTATGGGGGGCGCCGCCACCCCCAACCCAACAAGTACATCCGCCCCTGGCCGTAAGTCTCACTAAATGTTAATGATGTTTGACGATAAAAAGGCCAAATAATATGTCCGTTTTAAAGTAATTTTCGGTTACGCATCAAGTGACCCGATTCCCGATACCTGACAGGGTTTTTGATATTTAGTTTTTTTTGCAAATAAATCATGTAGATTATGCATATTTGCAACGTAATTTTAGTTTTTCCATATTATATTTGTTAATAAATAGTTGAGTTAACTGCTTTTTTGGTCCTCATGGTTTGGTGCGTTTTTCACTTTTGGTCCAAAAATTCAAATAGTTTCGATTTTGACCAAAAAGATAAACTATTTCTTCGTTTTTGGTCCATTTATGTTAACTCCATCAGTTTGACTTGTTTGACTGTTAAATAGAAGAGTATTTTCATCTTTTAATACAACAAAACAACAATATGTTACCACCTTTTTATTAAAAAATCAATATTTTTCTTATTATTAAAAAAAATTAACAATAAATCTTCCAAACTTACAAATCCATCATCCTAGTAACAAATGTATATCCTTCCCCTTCAGCACCTCTATCTCTCTCTGCTGAAAATCACAATCACTGTAACCACCCTCTCTTATCACTAATACCATCTCGTCACCACCATTTTCCCATTTCTTATCACTAAACACCATACACACTGAACACCACATATATTCAAACACCGACGACCATCAGTTTGCAACACCCACCACACCTCACCTCATCAATTAAACACCCTCCACTAACATTAACCCTTCAAAAATTCCCTCAATTGAAGAAAAAACAACAATACCCAAAAATTTAAAAACTATCCCTATAATAAACACAAATCTGTAGACCAACAAACCAACTGTTCAAACAAGCACAATATTGAACCCGCAACTATTACGGCCAAGCACGTTAAAAATAACCAAAGAAAGGATGATGCGATAACATGAAAACCACAAGAGTTTCGAACCTGTAACAATCAAAATCAGCAACAACCATATTGAACCCGCAGATGTACCAATCCCCAAATCAAATGAGATGAAACAAGAAATACCAAGAGACCAATAAAAAGTTTTTCCAATAATTTATAATATATAAAAACCCAAATCCAATCACGGTTGAATAAGAAATTCACCAAAATTGGATCAATGTTATAAAGTGGGACCATATTGAATCAATGTTTTAAAAGTGTGGAAGTAGATATGGAGGAAGACGAAATCGATCGTCACAAGATCGCTCTGTAGTTAAAAATGATTTTGAAATTAAATGTATTGTTTATGAATGATTTTGAAAAAAAGAATGAAGCTGAGACATGATTTTGATTTTAGATCTTGAAATATAACCAAGTTTTTAATTTTTTTTATGATTTAATGTAAGTGTTTATTAAATATATAAAATAATAATAATAATAGTATTTATTATTAAAAATAATATTTATTAAAAAAATAATAATAGTATTTATTATTAATAATAATATTTAATAATAATAATAATGAAAACGGGGTATTTTAGTCAATTAAAGTGTAATAACAAGGGTATTTAAGTCATTATACATCATTTTAACTGGTCAAACTAACAGTTAACGAAAATTGGACCAAAAGTAAAGAAATAGTTTGTTTTTTGTCAAAAACGAAACTATTTGAGTTTTTGGACCAAACGTAAAAACTGGACCAAACCACAAGGACCAAAAATGCAGTTAACTCTAAATAGTTTAAATGTTTTCATGATTTATATATATAATTTCCTTATATTTACAAATATAATTTTTATTTTTATAGAAAACTATTCATTCTTTTTGGTGATTGTTTGTGCCGGTTAGGGTATAAATAAGACTTTGATGTTGCATGAAATTTACGAAGATGACAAGGTTAATAAGTATTTGTATAATAGCTTTTATACAAGTGCATATGTGTTTTTATTATAAATTTAGTAAAAAATTATGGTTCAAACATTCGTTTTTGTGATTAAATTTATGGAAGTAGTTACCGGACATTACTTACACAAATGACTTTAAAGTCATAAGGACCATTTTGTGATATACAAAATATATGATATTTTACAACTTTTATTATCTATGTTATATCGTGAATTTATCTACCTTTTAATTTCATTTATTATACAAAATATATCTTAAAGATAGTATAAAATATACGATATTTAAACACCAATATTTTTTAAAACAAAACAAAAGTTAAACGACAATTAAAAGTCATACCCGTCCATCGAACGGGTTTTGCCACTAGTGTATATATATATATATATATATATATATATATATATATATATATATATATATATATATATATATATATATATATATATATCAAATCAAATCAAATCAAATCAAATCAAATCAAAAACCCTTATATAGGAAGGATGGTGAAACAATTCCTTAAATACAAAATTCTATAAAAATGACACATGTAATTCATTAAAGGGTTTCCATAAAATGCTTCAAAAGGAAAATAGGAATTAAAGTGATGCCTTAAATACAAAATTCTATAAAAATATATAAGGAAGGATGGTGAAACAATGCCCTAAATACATAATTCTATAAAAATGATTCTATAAAATGCTTCAAAAATAAAATATGAATTACAAATGATGCCTTAAATACAAAATTCTATCAAAATATATGTAGAAATTACAAATGATGCCTTAAATACAAAATTCTATAAAAATATATAAGGAAGGATGGTGAAACAATGCCTTAAATACAAAATTCTATAAACATGATTCCATAAAATGCTTCAAAAATAAAATAGGAATTACAAATGATGCCTCAAATACAAAATTTTATAAAAATATATATAGGAGTTACAAGTGATGCCTTAAATACAAAATTTTAAAAAAATATATAAGGAAGGATGGTGAAACAATGCCTTAAATATAAAACTATATAAAAATGATTCCATAAAATGCTTCAAAAATAAAATAGGAATTACAAATGATGGCTTAAATATAAAATTCTATAAAAATATATATATATACGAATTACAAATGATGTCTTAAATACAAAATTCTATAAAAATATATAAGGAAGGATGGTGAAACAATGCCTTAAATACAAAATTCTATAAAAATGCACAACAATAATATTAATTTAAAAAAATTAATGTAAAAACGTTATTTATAACATTAACATATACAAAAAATTTTACCTCATAAAATTTAAAAAATACATTAAATATTTATACTATATAATTAAAATTCTAAAAAAAATTAATGTATCAAACTTATTCATAACATTAACGTATGCAAATTCAATTAACTCATAATATTCTTAAATAAATAAAATATCTTAAAGTACATTATTTTTTTCTATTCTATGCTAAATTATTAAAATATCAATGTTATAACTAACACTACATATACTAAACTTCTAATACAAACACACATAAATTTAAATTTTCATTAAAAAATATATACTTAAAGCTAGCCCGTCCACCAAACGGGTATATATATATATATATATATATATATATATATATATATATATATATATATATATATATATATATATATATATATATATATATATATATATATATATATATATATATATATATATATATATATATATATATATATATATATATATATATATATATATATATATATATATATATATATATATATATATATATATATATATATATATATATATATATATATATATATATATATATATATAGAGAGAGAGAGAGAGAGAGAGAGAGAGAGAGAGAGAGGAGCGTTATTGTGATGACCATCCTTAAAATAAAAACAGTAAGAATCAATTTGGACCGTTAGATCTATCAAACATGATTTTACTTGATTAAAATGAAATAATGGCATTCTTGTAAATATTTGAAAACAAATGGCAAGTTTAAAATCATCAATTTGCATGTGTACATTCACTTTATGTGTTCCTCCGAAAATTTTTCTTTTCCTTTTAAAGCTTGTTTAATGCAACGTTTTTTTTTCTTTTTTTTAATGTCACACGTTAATGTTTTAACCAATTTGAAACACATTAAAATTTTTCATAACTTTTTTTATGAGTAATGCTATTTAGACCTACAACACATGCCTAAATATATACCTAATGCATAAATCACTTGTACATGGGTATTGTACATTTTCTTTTTCCAATTTCCCACCAATCATTTATTCAAACCAACCAATCAAATCATTAGGCACATAAGTAGGCAACATCATTAGGCACAATAATCATTTATTTTTTTATTAACCACTAGTACTATATAACGTGGCACACAAATTTATTGTGACGGGTTTGTAGTGTCACATTCAATCTTAACTAAATGCCAAATTATATTTTCATACTTTTTATGGTACATTACGCGCTTAAGTTTTTTTGACACATTATCTGCATTAATTTGTTTTATACATATAGTGTCGCATTACATATTTTTTTGATACATTTATAAAAATAAATTAATTTTTGTGACATATTTTTAGTTACAAACTAAATATTTTGATACATTTAGTTTCATATGTAGTGTCACACTAAATCGTCTTTCACAATTTTTTGACACACTTATTATTAAATATTAAATACTAAAACAATATTATTAAATATTAAAATAATAGTTTTTATTGTTATTGTGTATTTATCTTAAATAATACACATTAATTTAGAAAAAATTCAAATAATAGATATCCAAAAGAATATACTACCAACTAAAAAGAAATACCCTAGCGATACGTATCCAAAAATGTACCAACTAAAAAAGACTCACAAGCAACTAAAAAATACTTATGTGATACACACCCGAAAAAATAAACAACTAAAAAAACTTAAGTGATACGTATTAGAAAAAAAATACCTAACCAACAAAATTACTCAAATGATAAAAAAATACATAACCAACAAAAATAACTCAAAAGCAACTAAAAAAACTTAAGTGATACGTATTTAGAAAAAATGCATAACCAACTAAAATAACTTAAGTAATATGTGTCATGACAACCAAAGTGATACATATCCACAAAAATAAAAAAACTAAAACCAAATAATGCATGTATAAGAAATAAAAAAAACAAATATTAAAGGTAATGGATTCGAAATATAAAAAAAAATGATGTAACAAAATAAAATGACAACACGAACTGGAAATCATTTTGTGATTTTACTACAACAAAATACAAAAAAGCTGATACTCAGAACATACTGTGTATTTGCTAAGTGTTAAATTCATACGTAGTATTTTTCTAGTCATAGTGCCAAAATAAAATAAAACAAAAGATATGAAACGAATAATTGTTTTCAAAAACAGACACACATTAAAAAAATAGACAAGCAACTTAAAAAAGTATATGATACGTATCCGAAAAAATACAACCAACTAAAAAACTCAAGTGATACGTAACTAAAAAAATACACAACCAAATAATACGTATCTTAAAATACACAACCAACTAAAATACTTTTTATAACACATCAACTTTTTTTGACACATATGTTGTGACACACTTAAATTTTCAGTACACTTGCAATGAACTAATGACACATTTATATTTTAATAATTTTTTTAATTAAAATATAAGTTTATTCCACACCTGGTTGCATGGTACACTTATAGACTTATAGTTACATACTCCATTCGTCTTAAAATTATAGTCACAATTTGACTTTTTCGGTCTTTTCTTTAAACTTTGACTTTTAATATTTGTTTTTGTGTTATATAATATTTGATAAAAAATTATAATAACGAAAATACATTTAAAAACTAATCAATTCGTATATTTTTCATTAGATATTACATAACACAAACAAAATATTTAAGATCAAAGTTGGAATAAAAAGATCGAAAAATTTTAAGTGAAAATATAATTTTAGAACGGAAGGAGTAGTTAATTCCTAACATTAACATGATGCGTTTTATGAGACAATAAAATCATTTAATACACTTAGTTTAGTAATATATTCTTTAATAACACGTCAACTTTTTGACACTGTTTTAGTGATTTCGTCATTTAATAGTAAGCAGAACATGACATTGGTTATTTTGTCCCTTTAACTGCTTTAGAGATAAGAAACAGTGAGTATATGGCGGTTATCTTTGATAGAGAGACGAAATTTGGTATTAATTTTCGGTGAATCGAGTAAATGTCAATTATGTTATAAAGAAAAACAAATATTCGTTGCTACTTTTGTGAAAGATGAGAGGAGTTGTTATTAGAATTAAAATTAAGGATAATAAATGAATAGAAAATTACTTATATACCCTTTTGATTTAATTAGAAATTTAATAATAATTTTATTTTTCTTTAATGATTAATAACATTTGGCACTTTTACACTGGTTCTTATCGTTTGTATTTTAAGAATAGGTTTTACATGAACGCAAATATATATATATATATATATATATATATATATATATATATATATATATATATATATATATATATATATATATATATATATATATATATATATATATATATATATATATATATATATATATATATATATATATATATATATATATATATATATATATATATATATATATATATATATATACATATATATATATATATATATATATATATATATATATATATATATATATATATATATATATATATATATATATATATATATATATATATATATATATACATATATATATATATATATATATATATATATATATATATATATATATACTAGTGGCAAAACCCGTCTGATAGACGGGTATGACTACTGATTATCTATTTACTTATTTTTATTTTTATTTTGTAAATATTTGTTTTTAATGTTCTAGGGACATGTATAACTTTCTGTTGTCTTTTATTTTCTTTTTAGTTGATAAATATTTAGTTTTAGTTTAGTTTTTCAGTTTAATTGTCTATTAATGCATTATCATTCATGATTTTTTTAAACATAGAATTTGTTTTTTGCATGACTTTTATTTTATTTATTGTTTTACTTAGAATGCCTTAATTTGAAATGTGCATGTAATGGTTAGGCCCGCACAATGAGTGGACGGACATAACTTATAATTACTGTTTAGTTTTTTTTGGTAAAGGGGAATCCAAAACCCGGTAAAATATATTCCCAAAAGCGATGAAGTACAATAGAATATAGCTGCAATGCTACATTAACCTCAAGAAAAATCTTGAATAACCACTATATCATATGACATGCCATATGATCCTACTAAACGATTACAAAACGAATAACACCAATAGGAAAAACCACCTTAAGGTGCATGAACAATGAAAGTAGAACGACATCAAGACTAATACTTAGAGCGAACATCAGGCTGACGAGAACCATGCCGATCATCAATCGATATGATTTCTTCAACCTCACTATCACTAGTATTAAGCACATCTTCCTTGGTGTTAAAACCATCCTCTCAATCTGTACCATCATCTATCTTATCCCAAAGAGCACTAAAAGAATTATGAGAACTCTTCTCCTTATAATTAGTCTTAGCTACAAAACTCGAGGCTTAGTTATTCAAGAAACCCTTCTTAAGCATAGGAGCTGCCTTCTTAGGGTTCTGACCCTTAGCTTTAGAGGTCTCGCCCCTCTCAACATTACGAAACTGAAGATTAAGAGCCGGTTTAGTTAACTTGATACCTGCAACTTGTGGTTGCTTCTTCTAACCCTTATTCTTCTTATTCTTAACCACCTCAAACCCATCATCTACCATAACACTAGTAGCATGAGCAACCACTTCCTTGGGCAATTTCGGGCACCTATCATTAATATGATCAAAAATCAAGCATGTAGAGCATCTAGGTGGTTTTCATTCGTACTCGATATCAATAGTAACCAAAGAATGACCTTTATCACGACCTTTGGGAACATCAATTACCAACGATTCCAGTAACTCAACATCAGCTGAAACCTCAATAATCGCACGAGCATAGGTGCTACGACCCCATGAGTTAGCACACATATTACTCGTATAAGAATCTAGCATAATAGGAGTACCAATTTGGGTAGTGATAAGACTAAGACCAACCTCCGAATAAGCAACAATCGACACATGATGAAGTTTAACCCACACTGGTGCTTTCTTGATCTCTGCCTTTTGCAAAACAGTAGTAGGCGACCATATGTTCAAGAAAATAGGTACGTTTCTAATCAACCACGGGCCATTTTCAAGAACTCCTTCCATTCCTTCTTGCGAATTAAATTGGAAAAGGAAGAAATCTTCATGAAGTTGCACACGTTTCAAACCAAATCGAGCCCACGTATTTTTAACATAGTTTTCCACAAGCGGGAAGCTAACCATTTTCCAATAAAGTGACCATATAGCGTGTGCGCAAAACGTGATTCAATCGCTTCAACATCATCATACGGGATTGTAATTCGAGCTCCCTCAACATGCTCCTCACATCGTAATTCTGAAATCTTCACAACCTTTGAACTCGGCTTATTCTGGACAAGCATGTTCTGAACAGCCTTGCCTTGAAGGACCGATGCAAATGAACCCGTCTGCTGATCAACATAGGTTTTGGCATGAATCTGATCCCTTATCGATTCATTCTCCTGCTTATTATTACCCGTAACATGACCATCTTTATTCTGATCTGAAAACACCCTTGGTCGCATCTTAATACTTGTATCATAAGTACTATGCATTGGTACACCTGCTGATTCCGGAACAGCAGTCACATCACCAACTACAGACCCATCATCACCCACTAACGTACCTACAGGAACATCATCAGCGAACGAAACAACACTTGTAGGGTGACGTAGTCGCTGATTTTTGAGAACCCCCGGCACTTATATCAACAACACTTGTATTAGGGTTTGACAAAACCCTAGCAGCAGTTGATACGTTATCGTTACGAACCCTAGTTGGATCACCCACATGTGAAGATCCAGGCTTTTTAAGAATAGACTTAACAATTTTCGGAGCTGTAGGTTGTTTCACAACCCCCTCAATTTTCCCACCTTCATCTTTCGCAGCTATATTCGACTGCTCCATCTCTCTAAAATCAGTAAAAGAACAAAAAACAAAAAGAAACCTTAATTAGGGCTCCTATCAGCAAAACACTCAGAATACTTCACCCTGTCTCCATTATTGCAACCATGAATAAAAAATAATAAAATCAAATTAGCCCAAAAACAAACAGTGAAACCATAAAAATTGAATATCACATGATACTAGTAAAACACGTCAAGATCAATAAAAGATAATAATTATAACATCATATCTAAGATGCGTTAACGAAGAAACAAGATCCGTTACAATTACACGCTGTTATTAATCGAATGATGTTAACCAGATCGGATAAAAAATTCAATAGAGAGAAAATTAGGGTTTCAGCCACCATTTTAGAGCTTGGTTGAATAATCATCACTATTTAAATTTTTTACTTTGTCTTTAATGTTATCTATATTTAATACATAAAAAACGTTGCTAAATTATATTATATAACTTTTAATGATTTGATATTGAACGAATCTACCCATTGAATCGAATTCTAGACACTTGACGAGCCACGATTCCGATCCACGATCCCGCTCCATGTTACTATGTTTTAAACAAAGAAAGCCATCATCTAAATTTTTAAATGAATTTATTTTAGAGACTTCATTGCATAAAAATAGACTTAAAGCCATACTCTTTTGAGGGTTTAGGTAATCCAAAACATTGACATACCCCACAAAAGTAGTCAATACAATCAAGTGACTAACACTAATTTTTAAAATGCATTATTTATATAAACTATACCTCCCATCTCTTAAAAATCGAAAATCCTACTTTATAAATATAAAGAAGAAAATATCAATACGCTTTATTGAATTTAGATTACGTATGATCCCATTTCTTATAACACAGTATTTGCATCTTCAAGACAAAGAGCAAAATAAATTGGTGAAAGTCAAACGATTAAACCAACCAATCTCATATGTCTCCATCTTTAAGTATAGTATATTGATATGCTAGATTATCTTTGACAAGATCAACACTTGAACTATAATTCTAATAAAATACATACTTGAATTTCAGCAAACATCATCTTTCAGTAAGTAAAACAGTACACTATCACTGATTGGATACACTTGGCTAAACAATCTCCTAGGTCGATATATAATTAGTTTTGCTTTGTGAAAGATCTTTGCATCGATAGTCGAATCATGTTAATCATTTTTAGAAACTTGGGACCTATAAGCTGCCATATTGGACAAAAGTAGATCGGCAAAGAGAATAATAAAATATAATAACAGATTAATTCAACTAAAACATAATCACCCTGATGAATGGTTCTTTTTGTATACACAGGAAGCCACACCTAAGGCATTGAAATATAATCACCCTAAAATCATACGTCCGTTCAATATAGCAATATATGAAATTGTCGGTTAATTATGTTGTTCAGAAGCTTAAGACACTTTTTAAAATGCATCCTAAGGCATTGTTAGTTTCTTTATTATACATCATCTTAAGCTCCTCTAAGCTTCATGCCGAATATAGTGAAGATAATAGAAGTACTCTAATGGTGGAAGTGAGTAATTGTAGCGTCAAGTAAGCTGATCATTTCGTATTTAATGATTTAGAAGCTATAGTTGAGATGTCACGCTAGGACTTAACCACTTTATTGTAAATAAAGTAAGATGACTTCTTATGCTGTTGTGAAACATTTAGGTGCCTAGCAGATGCATAACAAATATGGAACTTTCCTTCTAGAATTGGTCTTTGATTTATATAAATCAAATCAAGATCACTCACTTCTATTCCCATAGAAACAATAACTGCTACCTTTGGTTCTGCTTCAACCTCTACTTGTAGTATCTATTGCCTTCTAAAAGATTTATCATTTGTTATTGTTTCATAGATAAATAAATAAGTATTTATAGATCCACTCAACCTGACTTGACCCACACATCTTGTCACCTCGACTATGTACATAAGATATACCATGGATCAAGAGGAGAAACACAAGTACACTATACCTGATCAGTAAATGGGGCAAGTAGTCGTTCCTGCAACTCAGTAATTAGTCTAGGAGAAGCAAGAAGGGACATGACTTGTGTAACACCCCCAAATTGGCCCAGCGGAAGCCCACGAGTATTGGGGTCTGTTACGTCATGATTATCCGAGTCTTGATCCGAGAGAACGACCTCTATGCCAAATATCACAATGTTGACTCCAAATAATCATTCAGTCAAGTACCTGAGAATACATGCTTAAAAGTGTCAACACAAAGGTTGGCGAGTTCATAAGTTTTATTAAAATGTTTAAGACACTTTAAAAGTTTACAAGGACAACTACTAAAAGTAGTGTCGCAAAAACGTTCAGGAATCCAGAGTTTCACAATAAAGAGACATTACATCAAAGTTCAATCATAAATCAAAGTCTAGAACTAGCATAACAATTAACACAAAAACTTCAGTTCATACACAAGTTGTAATTCATGCTCATAGTTCATTTCAGATCGGCTTTTAGGTTCATGAACTCATTCACACCCAAGTTCAATTCAGTAGCCACGGTCAATATACAGACCAATGTCATATTCTCGGTTCATATCAGTATCACAATCGAGGTCACATATTAGAACTATAGCAATAAGCATATGAGCATCATACCAAACCAGCATATAAGTATCATATCAAACCAGCTTACGAGTATCATATCAAACTAGCATACAAATATCATAACAGACCAGCATATTAAAACCAACCTTTTAATTAATTGAATAAATCAATTAATGGATCTTGATCTTGAATCTATAACGGTAAAGTAACCGTCCTCTAGCGATTGCTCACACGACACATCAAACGAACACACCACGATGCTAGTGGTAACTTCACTTCGATAATCTTGCTACTAGAAACCCTAATATCCAATACCCTAATTTGATAGGTTAAGGATACGGTTTATAGATAGAAACAAGATACTTGGAAAAATTCACCGGAAACCCTAATTAGGGTTAGGGTTTGGACGAACCACAAGGGGAACCAAACAAGAGACCAAAACTTTGATACGAGGATCAAAGGTTTAGTATAAGGCTAAGAAACTTCACAAGTAAGTACCCTAAGGTAGTTGATCTTGCAAAGGTTTACACTTTAAGTGAATTTAGGGTTAAAGGAAAAGTTCGTAAGGGTTTGGTGTGGGGTTTGAGTCGATCGGCCAACACAAACAAGAAAGAGGGGATGAAAAATTATGAGGGGTATGGGATTGTATTTATACACATCCTTGAACCTCCTCAAAATTAATTAGGCCCAACCCAACACCTAAATTAAGTAACTTAATTACTTGATCACCAAACAAAGGATCTTCTAGACCCCTTAGGGAATTCGGCCGCCTATAGGGCACCGGAAGTTTCTAGAAGTCGATTTCCTTCCTTAAATTTAAATAACGCACTCGCCTTTAATTAATTAAATACCGTAATTAATTAAACCACCGTTAATTAAATAAAACGTAAAGTTTTTATTATACGTTAATTATAAATAACAAAACATAAATAAACGTGTGTTCTCCGTATTGAGTGTGTGCCCCCGATAGGCTCACGCATTTACCGATGGCTAAACGATCGCATATCTCAACAGCTCCCACTTGTGAGAGTTTAGACATACAGCGTCCATAATGAAGCATCTAGCAACACTTCATTATAACCGGAAAATGTTGAGTTAAATAGTTTCAAGAATAAGATCTTAAAGACTAGTAATGGTGTACGATTATTTGAGCTTGCTGATAATCATCCCTTCGTTACAATGTACCGGTTAAACCATGGATATGGATCCTAACTCATCCCATATAGTTTAACTTTAATTCCTCGTTTACAAATTAATTTAGATAGTCCAAATTGTAACAAGCATCATCTTGATTACATTTTGGGTACGGCCATACAATTACCTAATTAATTCTGGAGGGGATCCAGGGTACTTCACTGCACTATATCAGAGTGGAGGAACGAATTCTATATTTACTGCAAGTGTCTGTGGATGCTGCTTCACAACACTTCCAATTAGATTCGTTATAGCTAGATCTTCCGAACTAGCGTTGGACATAAAATCAAGAAGCGATATCCACACATGCACAACTTGTTTGCATCTCAAGTCTAAGGATGACCTAATCCTCACCATTTATGTATTCGAATTTACTCATGACAACGGATCCAAAAGTAACCATTCGAAAGTTCGGGGTGTCCAATATTCATATCAATGAATAACATATGAGTTTGGTTGGAAACCGTCCACCATATATACCAGTATATATAACCAACACTCATAATTGTCTTAATGTATACAATATTCCCATATTGTTTAACCGACAATGGACATGTTTAGAATAATTAAATTATTCAAGGATTTAAACATACAAACATAGGGCAACAATAATTATATGAAGATAACAAACATCAAATATCTTTATTCATCATAAAATAATTAAATTGTCTTACAATCCCAAATTATCCAAATACTTACGATAACACAGATTACATGAGACTATTAGCTGGAAGCAAACCAATTCCATGAGTTAACATGGAATGCTTTTTGAGGTCTAACGCCTTTGTGAAGGGGTCAGCTAAATTGTCGTCTGTGTGAACTTTCTCCAGACTAACATCACCAAGTTCAATCACTTCTCTGAGGTAGTGAACTTTGGAACGATAATGTTTCGCACCTTTAGTGATTCCTGGTTCATTAGCTATAGTAATGGCTCCGGTATTGTCACAATACATCGTCATAGGTTCATTATTTGTGGGAACAACACCAAGCCCAGAAATAAACTTCCTAATCCAAACTGCCTCTTTAGCAGCCTCCGAAGCGGCTATATACTCAGCCTCTATAGATGAGTTTGCATGGATGGTCTGCTTTGCGCTTTTCCAGCTTACAGCACCTCCGTTCAGCATGAAAACATATCCCGTCTGAGACTTCGTGTCATCAGCATCCGTAAGATATCCAGCATCAGTGTAGCAAGCAACCCTGAGCTCTCTTTTCATACCTCCTCCATAAACAAGAAACATGTCTTTGGTATGCCTAAGATACCTCAGAATGTTCTTAACAGCAGTCCAGTGAGAATCGCCAGGATTCTGCTGAAATCGGCTAGTCATGTTCTGAGAGAACGCAACATCAGGTCTCGTACATCTAACAGCATACATGATTGATCCTATTGCCGAAGCATAAGGAACTCTCTGCATGCGTCTCACCTCATCAGGTGTTGATGCTCCTTGAGTCTTAGATAATTTTGATTTAGTTTGCATTGGAACAAAACCACGTTTGGAATTGTCCATGTTATACTTCTTCAAAATCTTATCTAAGTAAGCACTTTGACATAAACCAATTAACCGTCTAGGTCTATCACGTATGATCTTGATTCTAAGAATATACGCAGCATCTCCCAAATCCTTCATGGAAAAACACCTTCCAAGGTAAGCTTTTACACTTTGCAACATTGGAATGTCTTTTCCCATCAACAATATGTCATCAACATACAGGACAAGAAACACTACGCTACTCCCACTAGCTTTGATATATACACATGGCTCATCAGGATTTTGACTGAAACCAAATTTCTTGATTTCATCATCAAACCTCTTGTTCCATTGCCTTGATGCTTGCTTAAGTCCATAAATGGATCTTTGTAGCTTTCATACACGGTTTGGATACTTTGATCAACAAAACCCTCAGGTTGCTTCATATAGACTTCTTCGTAAAGCAGTCCATTGAGGAAGGCAGTTTTAACATCCATTTGCCAAATCTCATAGTCATAGAACGCGGCTATGGCTAAAAGAATCCTTATAGCTTTGATATCCGCAACAGGAGAGAAGGTCTCTTCATAATCAACCCCGAAGGTTTGAGTGAAGCCCCTCGCTACATATCGAGCTTTAAAGGTGTGTACATTGCCATCCATGTCGGTCTTCTTCTTGTACAACCACTTGCCACTAACATTTCTAGCGTTAGGGGGAAGGTCAACTAAGATCCAGACATCATTGTCTTTCATGGATTGCATCTCCACATTCATAGCATCCAGCCATTTCTCAGATTCAGGATCTGCCAATGCAGCTTTGAAGTTAGTGGGTTCATTATGATCCCCTAACTCATGTTCCTCAGCGTTAATGTATAAACACATACGGTCAGGAGCACGCCTAGTCCTTATAGACTTTCGAATGGGAGCTATATCACTTATAGGTTCATCAATTTCTTGATCATCCTCTTCATGATTGCTAGTGTTTTCAGAAGGATGTATATCTTCATCTTGAATTACTTCAAGATCCTCTATACTCCCACTTGCTTCTTGATTCATAAGATTGCTCTCTAGGAATTCAGCATTACGAGCAACAAATACTTTGTTCTCGGGTGGGTAGTAGAAGGAGTAACCCATCGTTTCCTTTGGGTAACCTACAAATATACACTTAACAGATCGGGGCTCTAGTTTGTCAGGTTTGATAAGCGTGTCACGCTTAACAAGAGCCTCACATCCCCAGACCTTTAAGTAAGACAGCTTAGGGGCTTGCCCATACCATACTTCGTATGGAGTCTTTTCAACCTTCTTAGTTGGAACCATATTGAGTATGCGAGCAGCAGACTCAAGAGCATAATCCCAAAAGGATTTAGGAAGAGTTGTTTGGGCCATCATGGAATGAACCATATCAAGTAGGGTTCTATTTCTCCTCTCAGACACACCATTGTGTTGTGGTGTATATGGAGGAGTTCTTTGGGAAACTATCCCATGTTCCTTAAGATGCTCCAGAAATTCATAACTCATAAATTCACCTCCACGATCCGAACGTAGTGCTTTTATGGTTTTACCGAGTTGATTTTCTACTTCCTTTTGAAACACCTTAAATGTTTCAAACACTTCATGTTTATGCTTTAGCAAGTAAACATAACCATAACGACTATAGTCGTCAGTGAAAGTGACGAAGTAACTTGCACCTTGTCTTGACACGGTTCTAAATGGACCACATACATCAGTGTGGATTAGTCCAAGTAGATCTTTAGCCCTCTCCACTTGATGTGAATAAGGTTTACGTGCCATCTTTCCAGATAAGCATGAAACACATTTGTCAAAGGAATCATCATCGTTTGACTTGAGCAATCCATCAGTTTGTAATTGCTTAATGCGCTTTTTGCTTATGTGGCCAAGGCGACAATGCCATAGCAATGTAGAGTCCAAATTAGATTTGGCCCTTTTGTTGCTCATAACATACATAGAACTATTGTTTGCATTAGAATCACACATATCAATTTCATAAATACCATTACTAGGAACAGCATTAAAATAAAACATATTATTTTTCGAAACCGAAATAGTTGCATTATTCTCAAAACGATTAACAAAACCATCGTCATACAAACATGAAACTGAAACAATCCCTCTAGAAATAGAAGGTGCGTAATGACAATTATTCAACATAACAACCAGTCCACTAGGGAGAAATAATTGAAAAACACCAATGGCTTCAACAGCTGCACGATGACCATTGCCCACGTACAGATTCAAAGCTCCTGGCTTCAGCTTCTTACTTATCCTTAGACCCTGAGTAGTATTACAGATGTGAGTACCACAACCAGTGTCATAAACCCAAGATTTATTAGGAAAAGTAAAGAGTTCTATCGTGAAGATACCTGAAGTGCTAGCTCCTTGCGAGGACTTCTTTCTCTTCCACAACTCAGTGAGATACTCTGGACAGTTTCTCTTCCAATGACCAATTTCACCACATTGGTGACAAATGGCATCCTTAGCAGGATTCTCTTTCCTTGGTGGAGGGGGAATCTTGGCTCTAGGAGTAAAGTTAGCTACTTTCTTCCCTTTACCACGATTCTTACCCTTTGCAGCATTAGACGGTTTACACGCGTGAAAGGCACGTGCAACATCAAGGAGTTCTTGATCAGCTTGTTCAGTGAACATGGTCTTCAATTCTTCCATCATAGACCATGCGCCGTGACCCTCCAAAAGTTTCTGGAGTTCAGGGGACATAGTCATGAGCATAAGGCCAACGATTTCTCGTGACCTTCTGACCCAAGTTGGATGTAAATCCGGGTCTTGCTCTGGTCCTTCAGACCATGAGGCAGAATTGCAGGTTGATCAGGAATTGGTTGCTCAAGGTATTTAACCAAGTCATCAGTTTCGAGCGCTATCCGAAGAGCACGATACCAATCAACAAAGTTATTCTCAGTCAATTTCATCTTTTCAAGGAATGACTTAACAACCGTGCTGTTTAAGCAAGAGTTTTGATTATTCATCTACAAAATAAAAGTTCAACGATTAGTATTTTCGATAATTACATTCTCGAAGAATTAACTACCCAATTAATCATGTTGAGACTAAGATCCTTGCTTGCACTCCCACTTAATATTAGAGGTCCGACCGTCTAGTATTCAAGTGGGGCAAGAGGTAAGCGACGGGCGTTAATTGCATTACAAGTGCAACTCTTAGATTGTATGAGACGATTCATGAAGTTTATTTTGTCGTAGAGTGTTTGGATGGGATGTTCTCTCATCTCTTTCGAGAACCTTTGAGCATCTCAAACAAACTTGTTCTACACATAATAAAGTCATGAGTATGTTTCATCTCATCTTTATGCTTCGGATTCCGAATCTGACCGGGAACTCGACTTTAAGTCGTACCAATTTGAAGCAGCAATTATTGGCAAAGGTCTGACCAGTGACAAAGATCGCCTTGGGTATGTAATTCGCCCTAGGTCTGACCAGTTGACGAAAAACAACTACAAGTGCTTCTAAATTGGATGGCATAGACTTAAAATATTTCAAATAGGTATCACATAAGTTTTAGAAAAACAAATGTCAAAGTGTGTAAAAGAATGCATGCAATTCATTCTCTTATCACAAGTTAAGAAAACAATTTGTTAACTTTTCGGTTTAGGCGTGTTCTACCACGGGAGAAGATTAAAGAGAGATCAAACCCTATATCCTACTCTTCATGCACCCGAGGGTGCAAGTGCTTGGGATAATTATTCCATAGGTGTCGAAACAACTATGGAACACGAGAGAAGATTAAAGATTTCTCAAACCCTAGATAGCTCGACTAGAGCACGAAGTGCAATAGCAAGTCCATCATTAGTAAAGACACAAAACGGTGTTGTAATTTTAAGTATTATAAACTAATTGATTTTGCAAATCACGTCGTAGAGAAGATAATTTATAAGCCATCATTACGGTATGTAAGCCCAACTCGAGTGACAATATGATTTCACAAAACAATTAGAATACAATAAAACCAAGTTTCATAGTTCTTATGTCAATATTAATATTTGTTCAAAAAATCAAGATTTTAACAAATAACACATAGCCGATTCGCAAGGAAAATATGGTGTATTAATATGACATAGTTTTAAAGCTAGTTTCGATATAAGTACCATCCGTTTTTATGATTCCTAGAATCTTGAGTTATTACGTTTTGCAATTCATAATGGAAAACAAATAAGCACATAAAAATAGACAGAAGGGGGTAGAAGCAGAAGACAGACTCTATATGAAAGCGATAAATCATATAAGATCCAAGTCTCGAATGAGTCTTCCCCAAATTGAGGACCAAAGACCCTCATCAAGTTTTCGAGCAAGGTACTTGATGACGTGCAAAGTATCACAAAAGTGAGATGCAAGGGTCTTTGACGGATAATAAAAAAACAAAAGTAATTATTAACCGGTTCAATTTTAACCTACCCAATTTTAATAGATCTAGATCAAGATTAAAACTTTATGACAAGTATGCATGTAGTTGTCATAAAAACATAAATAAAAGAGATTTTAAAGCGAAGCAAGCGTGTTTTATTCTATGTGTAACCCATGAATGCCATACGATTTGACTCGTGATGCCACTGTTGGGATTTAGAACTAGTTAAACCATTAACTACGAGTGCGCAGCGGAATGGATCTAGTATAATATTCATGATTAACACATAATAAAACAATAATAAAACCAACCTTTTAATTAATTAAATAAATCAATTAATTGATCTTGATCTTGAATCTACAACGGTAAAGTAACCGTCCTCTAGCGATTGCTCACACGACACGTCAAACGAACACACCACGATGCTAGTGGTAACTTCACTTCGATAATCTTGCTACTAGAAACCCTAATATCCAAAACCCTAATTTGATAGGTTAAGGATACGGTTTATAGATAGAAACAAGATACTTGGAAAAATTCACCGGAAACCCTAATTAGGGTTAGGGTTTGGACGAACCACAAGGGGAACCAAACAAGAGACCAAAACTTTGATACGAGGATCAAAGGTTTAGTATAAGGCTAAGAAACTTCACAAGTAAGTACCCTAAGGTAGTTGATCTTGCAAAGGTTTACACTTTAAGTGAATTTAGGGTTAAAGGAAAAGTTCGTAAGGGTTTGGTGTGGGGTTTGAGTCGATCGGCCAACACAAACAAGAAAGAGGGGATGAAAAATTATGAGGGGTATGGGATTGTATTTATACACATCCTTGAACCTCCTCAAAATTAATTAGGCCCAATCCAACACCTAAATTAAGTAACTTAATTACTTGATCACCAAACAAAGGATCTTCTAGACCCCTTAGGGAATTCGGCCGCCTATAGGGCACCGGAAGTTTCTAGAAGTCGATTTCCTTCCTTAAATTTAAATAACGCACTCGCCTTTAATTAATTAAATAACGTAATTAATTAAACCACCGTTAATTAAATAAAACGTAAAGTTTTTATTATACGTTAATTATAAATAACAAAACATAAATAAACGTGTGTTCTCCGTATTGAGTGTGTGCCCCCGATAGGCTCACGCATTTACCGATGGCTAAACGATCGCATATCTCAACAGCTCCCACTTGTGAGAGTTTAGACATACAGCGTCCATAATGAAGCATCTAGCAACACTTCATTATAACCGGAAAATGTTGAGTTAAATAGTTTCAAGAATAAGATCTTAAAGACTAGTAATGGTGTACGATTATTTGAGCTTGCTGATAATCATCCCTTCGTTACAATGTACCGGTTAAACCATGGATATGGATCCTAACTCATTCCATATAGTTCAACTTTAATTCCTCGTTTACAAATTAATTTAGATAGTCCAAATTGTATCAAGCATCATCTTGATTACATTTTGGGTACGGCCATACAATTACCTAATTAATTCTGGAGGGGATCCAGGGTACTTCACTGCACTATATCAGAGTGGAGGAACGAATTCTATATTGACTGCAAGTGTCTGTGGATGCTGCTTCACAACACTTCCAATTAGAGTCGTTTTAGCTAGATCTTCCGAACTAGCGTTGGACATAAAATCAAGAAGCGATATCCACACATGCACAACTTGTTTGCATCTCAAGTCTAAGGATGACCTAATCCTCACCATTTATGTATTCGAATTTACTCATGACAACGGATCCAAAAGTAACCATTCGAAAGTTCGGGGTGTCCAATATTCATATCAATCAATAACATATGAGTTTGGTTGGAAGCCGTCCACCATATATACCAGTATATATAACCAACACTCATAATTGTCTTAATGTATACAATATTCCCATATTGTTTAACCGACAATGGACATGTTTAGAATAATTAAATTATTCAAGGATTAAACATACAAACATAGGGCAACAATAATTATATGAAGATAACAAACATCAAATATCTTTATTCATCAGAAAATAATTAAATTGTCTTACAATCCCAAATTATCCAAATACTTACGATAACACAGATTACATGAGACTATTAGCTGGAAGCAATCCAATTCCATGAGTTAACATGGAATGCCTTTTGAGGTCTAACGCCTTTGTGAAGGGGTCAGCTAAATTGTCGTCTGTGTGAACTTTCTCCAGACTAACATCACCAAGTTCAATCACTTCTCTGAGGTAGTGAACTTTGGAACGATAATGTTTCGCACCTTTAGTGATTCCTGGTTCATTAGCTATAGTAATGGCTCCGGTATTGTCACAATACATCGTCATAGGTTCATTATTTGTGGGAACAACACCAAGCCCAGAAATAAACTTCCTAATCCAAACTGCCTCTTTAGCAGCCTCCGAAGCGGCTATATACTCAGCCTCTGTAGATGAGTTTGCATGGATGGTCTACTTTGCGCTTTTCCAGCTTACAGCACCTCCGTTCAGCATGAAAACATATCCCGTCTGAGACTTCGTGTCATCAGCATCCGTAAGATATCCAGCATCAGTGTAGCAAGCAACCCTGAGCTCTCTTTTCATACCTCCTCCATAAACAAGAAACATGTCTTTGGTATGCCTAAGATACCTCAGAATGTTCTTAACAGCAGTCCAGTGAGAATCGCCAGGATTCTGCTGAAATCGGCTAGTCATGTTCTGAGAGAACGCAACATCAGGTCTCGTACATCTAACAGCATACATGATTGATCCTATTGCCGAAGCATAAGGAACTCTCTGCATGCGTCTCACATCATCAGGTGTTGATGCTCCTTGAGTCTTAGATAATTTTGATTTAGTTTGCATGGGAACGAAGCCACGTTTGGAATTGTCCATGTTATACTTCTTCAAAATCTTATCTAAGTAAGCACTTTGACATAAACCAATTAACCGTCTAGGTCTATCACGTATGATCTTGATTCCAAGAATATACGCAGCATCTCCCAAATCCTTCATGGAAAAACACCTTCCAAGGTAAGCTTTTACACTTTGCAACATTGGAATGTCTTTTCCCATCAACAATATGTCATCAACATGCAGGACAAGAAACACTACGCTACTCCCACTAGCTTTGATATATACACATGTCTCATCAGGATTTTGACTGAAACCAAATTTCTTGATTTCATCATCAAACCTCTTGTTCCATTGCCTTGATGCTTGCTTAAGTCTATAAATGGATCTTTGAAGCTTGCATACACGGTTAGGATACTTTGGATCAACAAAACCCTCAGGTTGCTTCATATAGACTTCTTCGTAAAGCAGTCCATTGAGGAAGGCGGTTTTAACATCCATTTGCCAAATCTCATAGTCATAGAACACATCTATGGCTAAAAGAATCCTTATAGCTTTGATATCCGCAACAGGAGAGAAGGTTTCTTCATAATCAACCCCGAAGGTTTGAGTGAAGCCCCTCGCTACATATCGAGCTTTAAAGGTGTGTACATTGCCATCCATGTCGGTCTTCTTCTTGTACAACCACTTGCCACTAACAGTTCTAGCGTTAGGGGGAAGGTCTACTAAGATCCAGACATCATTGTCTTTCATGGATTGCATCTCCACATTCATAGCATCCAGCCATTTGTCAGATTCAGGATCTGCCAATGCAGCTTTGAAGTTAGTGGGTTCATTATGATCCCCTAACTCATGTTCCTCAGCGTCAATGTATAAACACATACGGTCAGGAGCACGCCTAGTCCTTATAGACTTTCGAATGGGAGCTATATCACTTATAGGTTCATCAATTTCTTGATCATCCTCTTCATGATTGGTAGTGTTTTCAGAAGGATGTATATCTTCATCTTGAATTACTTCAAGATCCTCTATACTCCCACTTGCTTCTTGATTCATAAGATTGCTCTCTAGGAATTCAGCATTACGAGCAACAAATACTTTGTTCTCGGGTGGGTAGTAGAAGGAGTAACCCATCGTTTCCTTTGGGTAACCTACAAATATACACTTAACAGATCGGGGCTCTAGTTTGTCAGGTTTGATAAGCGTGTCACGCTTAACAAGAGCCTCACATCCCCAGACCTTTAAGTAAGACAGCTTAGGGGCTTGCCCATACCATACTTCGTATGGAGTCTTTTCAACCTTCTTAGTTGGAACCATATTGAGTATGCGAGCAGCAGACTCAAGAGCATAATCCCAAAAGGATTTAGGAAGAGTTGTTTGGGCCATCATGGAACGAACCATATCAAGTAGGGTTCTATTTCTCCTCTCAGACACACCATTGTGTTGTAGTGTATATGGAGGAGTTCTTTGGGAAACTATCCCATGTTCCTTAAGATGCTCTAGAAATTCATAACTCATAAATTCACCTCCACGATCCGAACGTAGTGCCTTTATGGTTTTATCGAGTTGATTTTCTACTTCCTTTTGAAACACCTTAAATGTTTCAAACACTTCATGTTTATGTTTTAGCAAGTAAACATAACCATAACGACTATAGTCGTCAGTGAAAGTGACGAAGTAACTTGCACCTTGTCTTGACACGGTTCTAAATGGACCACATACATCAGTGTGGATTAGTCCAAGTAGATCTTTAGCCCTCTCCACTTGATGTGAATAAGGTTTACGTGCCATCTTTCCAGATAAGCATGAAACACATTTGTCAAAGGAATCATCATCGTTTGACTTGAGCAATCCATCAGATTGTAATTGCTTAATGCGTTTTTTGCTTATGTGGCCAAGGCGACAATGCCATAGTAATGTAGAGTCCAAATTAGATTTGGCCCTTTTGTTGCTCATATCATACATAGAACTATTGTTTGCATTAGAATTACACATATCAATTTCATAAATACCATTACTAGGAACAGCATTAAAATAAAACATATTATTTTTTTGAAACCGAAATAGTTGCATTATTCTCAAAACGATTAACAAAACCATCGTTATACAAACATGAAACTGAAACAATCCCTCTAGAAATAGAAGGTGCGTAATGACAATTATTCAACATAACAACCAGTCCACTAGGGAGAAATAATTGAAAAACACCAATGGCTTCAACAGCTGCACGATGACCATTGCCCACGTACAGATTCAAAGCTCCTGGCTTCAGCTTCTTACTTATCCTTAGACCCTGAGTTGTATTACAGATGTGAGTACCACAACCAGTGTCATAAACCAAAGATTTATTAGGAAAAGTAAAGAGTTCTATCGTGAAGATACCTGAAGTGCTAGCTCCTTGCGAGGACTTCTTTCTCTTCCACAACTCAGTGAAATACTCTGGACAGTTTCTCTTCCAATGACCAATTTCACCACATTGGTGACAAATGGCATCCTTAGCAGGATTCTCTTTCCTTGGTGGAGGGGGAATCTTGGCTCTAGGAGTAAAGTTAGCTACTTTCTTCCCTTTACCATGATTCTTACCCTTTGCAGCATTAGACGGTTTAGCCTTGTTAGGCTTTTGAACCCTTCCTGCCCTAATAGCATTAATGGTATTAGGAGTAGCAGGTGCAACCTTCTTTGGCAACGTTTTCTCATGCAACTTAAGCATGGCATGCAATTCAGGTATTGTCTTCCCCAGGCCATGCATGTTATAGTCTTGCACAAACCTATCATAGTCTTTATTCAGTGAGGCTAAAATTAGGCTGACCGAAAGTTTCAAAGACATGGGGTGACCCAAACGTTCCAAATTCTCTATGAACCCCTTCATCTTCAAGACATAGGAGCTCACAGATTGTCCATCCTCATGTTTACACGCGTGAAAGGCACGTGCAACATCAATGAGTTCTTGATCAGCTTGTTCAGTGAACATGGTCTTCAATTCTTCCATCATAGACCATGCGCCGTGACCCTCCAAAAGTTTCTGGAGTTCAGGGGACATAGTCATGAGCATAAGGCCAGCGATTTCTCGTGACCTTCTGACCCAAGTTGGATGTAAATCCGGGTCTTGCTCTGGTCCTTCATGACCATGAGGCAGAATTGCAGGTAGATCAGGAATTGGTTGCTCAAGGTATTGAACCAAGTCATCAGTTTCGAGCGCTATCCGAAGAGCACGATACCAATCAACAAAGTTATTCTCAGTCAATTTCATCTTTTCAAGGAATGACTTAACAACCGTGCTATTTAAGCAAGAGTTTTGATTATTCATCTACAAAATAAAAGTTCAACGATTAGTATTTTCGATAATTACATTCTCAAAGAATTAACTACCCAATTAATCATGTTGAGACTAAGATCCTTGCTTGCACTCCCACTTAATATTAGAGGTCCGACCGTCTAGTATTCAAGTGGGGCAAGAAGTAAGCGACGGGCGTTAATTGCATTACAAGTGCAACTCTTAGATTGTATGAGACGATTCATGAAGTTTATTTTGTCGTAGAGTGTTTGGATGGGATGTTCTCTCATCTCTTTCGAGAACCTTTGAGCATCTCAAACAAACTTGTTCTACACATAATAAAGTCATGAGTATGTTTCATCTCATCTTTATGCCTCGGGTTCCGAATCTGACCGGGAACTCGACTTTAAGTCGTACCAATTTGAAGCAGCAATTATTGGCAAAGGTCTGACCAGTGACAAAGATCGCCTTGGGTATGTAATTCGCCCTAGGTCTGACCAGTTGACGAAAAACAACTACAAGTGCTTCTAAATTGGATGGCATAGACTTAAAATATTTCAAATAGGTATCACATAAGTTTTAGAAAAACAAATGTCAAAGTGTGTAAAAGAATGCATGCAATTCATTCTCTTATCACAAGTTAAGAAAACAATTTGTTAACTTTTCGGTTTAGGCGTGTTCTACCACGGGAGAAGATTAAAGAGAGATCAAACCCTATATCCTACTCTTCATGCACCCGAGGGTGCAAGTGCTTGGGATAATTATTCCATAGGTGTCGAAACAACTATGGAACACGGGAGAAGATTAAAGATTCCTCAAACCCTAGATAGCTCGACTAGAGCACGAAGTGCAATAGCAAGTCCATCAATAGTAAAGACACAAAACGGTGTTGAAATTTTAAGTATTATAAACTAATTGATTTTGCAAATCACGTCATAGAGAAGATAGTTTATAAGCCATCATTACGGTATGTAAGCCCAACTCGAGTGACAATATGATTTCGCAAAATAATTAGAATACAATAAAACCAAGTTTCATAGTTCTTATGTCAATATTAATATTTGTTCAAAAAATCAAGATTTTAACAAATAACACATAGCCGATTCGCAAGGAAAATATGGTGTATGACATAGTTTTAAAGCTAGTTTCGATATAAGTACCATCCGTTTTTATGATTCCTAAAATCTTGAGTTATTACGTTTTGCAATTCATAATGGAAAACAAATAAGCACATAAAAACAGACATAAGGGGGTAGAAGCAGAAGACAGACTCTATATGAAAGCGGTAAATCATATAAGATCCAAGTCTCGAATGAGTCTTCCCCAAATTGAGGACCAAAGACCCTCATCAAGTTTTCGAGCAAGGTACTTGATGACGTGCAAAGTATCACAAAAGTGAGATGCAAGGGTCTTTGACGGATAATAAAAAACAAAAGTAATTATTAACCGGTTCAATTTTAACCTACCCAATTTTAATAGATCTAGATCAAGATTAAAACTTTATGACAAGTATGCATGTAGTTGTCATAAAAACATAAATAAAAGAGATTTTAAAGCGAAGCAAGCGTGTTTTATTCTATGTGTAACCCATGAATGCCATACGATTTGACTCGTGATGCCACTGTTGGGATTTAGAACTAGTTAAACCATTAACTACGAGTGCGCAGCGGAGTGGATCTAGTATAATATTCATGATTAACACATAATAAAACAATAATAAAACCAACCTTTTAATTAATTGAATAAATCAATTAATTGATCTTGATCTTGAATCTACAACGGTAAAGTAACCGTCCTCTAGCGATTGCTCACACGACACGTCAAACGAACACACCACGATGCTAGTGGTAACTTCACTTCGATAATCTTGCTACTAGAAACCCTAATATCCAAAACCCTAATTTGATAGGTTAAGGATACGGTTTATAGATAGAAACAAGATACTTGGAAAAATTCACCGGAAACCTTAATTAGGGTTAGGGTTTGGACGAACCACAAGGGGAACCAAACAAGAGACCAAAACTTTGATACGAGGATCAAAGGTTTAGTATAAGGCTAAGAAACTTCACAAGTAAGTACCCTAAGGTAGTTGATCTTGCAAAGGTTTACACTTTAAGTGAATTTATGGTTAAAGGAAAAGTTCGTAAGGGTTTGGTGTGGGGTTTGAGTCGATCGGCCAACACAAACAAGAAAGAGGGGATGAAAAATTATGAGGGGTATGGGATTGTATTTATACACATCCTTGAACCTCCTCAAAATTAATTAGGCCCAACCCAACACCTAAATTAAGTAACTTAATTACTTGATCACCAAACAAAGGATCTTCTAGACCCCTTAGGGAATTCGGCCGCCTATAGGGCACCGGAAGTTTCTAGAAGTCGATTTCCTTTCTTAAATTTAAATAACGCACTCGCCTTTAATTAATTAAATCCCGTAATTAATTAAACCACCGTTAATTAAATAAAACGTAAAGTTTTTATTATACGTTTAATTATAAATAACAAAACGTAAATAAACGTGTGTTCTCCGTATTGAGTGTGTGCCCCCGATAGGCTCACGCATTTACCGATGGCTAAACGATCGCATATCTCAACAGCTATAGGTAAAGCCAAGGCAGTTCCTGTCTTTTGGAGTTTATAGGAAGTGGGTCTCTAAGAAATAAAAGAGTTGCGGTTTTGGTGCATCTTCCTTCTGTAGATCAGAAGTATCTGGTTGAGGCTCAATAGCTTGGAGTGATGGGTATACTTGTGGATTTCCTACATAACGGTACTGATAGGGGGAACAGAAAAGATGGACAGTTGCTGAAAAAGATGAAACAGGTGGGCAGAGCAACAAAAAGAGTTGGCTCAGTCAGTGGACAACAAACCCACCGAAGTTCAGGCGGGTTAATTACCTATTAATAGATGACGAGTCTTTCCTTTCTTTTGAAATTTCTATCATCTTTTCGGGGAGTGGTTTTTATTCCTCCATTAATTTAGAAGGGGAAAGGTGGAAGATGACCAAGGATCACCATCAACTTCCCCCATGTTAAGTTTATAGTTTTATATTTATTTGAATATTTATTTTTGTTTTCGGTCCAGTAGAAACAAATTATGAAATTAATAAAAGTGCATAAAAGAGGATGAAAGATATGATTAGTGGGTGAATGTAACTTGTATGCCAATGAAAGAAACCATTACTTTGGCACTAAGAAAGCAACAATGTCTAAGCATGCTCATGTAATTAGATGTAAATCTGTATTTTTTTTTCTATGTTACAACAGATGATTTTGTGTGAGCCGAATGTTTAAGACTCTTTGTTCAAGTTTATTTATTAGCTACAGAAAATAATATTGTTGTCATCTGATGAATAAGCTCATCTATTGATCTATTCAATATGATGTTTAGCTCCCAGACCTGAGTTGAAGAATTGAAGGAGCAGTATTGTGTGGACCATTATAAAGAAACCAACAAGCTTTCAAAGGTTGTGACCTTGGTTTTAATGCTATTCTTGAGTTGTATGATATTATAATTGGAGATTATTTGTTAAGGTTTTTAAGATCACATGCCGTAAGCAGTGGCGAACGCAGGATATTCAAGTGCGGAGGGCAAAAAAAATTTTTGACAATAGCAAAGCGAAAAAAACAAAAATTCGAATAAAACATCGAGTATTTTAACTTAAAACGGAAGATTTTTAAGTTTTCGAGTGTTAAATGTTGGACTTATATATGTGAGTGGGGGGCAAATTGTGTTTCTAGTGGGGGCATTTAAAAAAAAACTATCGAAATTGAACAGAAAATACGTCGTAATCTCGTCGTTTTGGTCGAGCTATGGGGGGCGCCGCCACCCCCAACCCAACAAGTACATCCGCCCCTGGCCGTAAGTCTCACTAAATGTTAATGATGTTTGACGATAAAAAGGCCAAACAATATGTCTGTTTTAAAGTAATTTCCGGTTACGCATCAAGTGACCCGATTCGCGATACCTGACAGGGTTTTTGATATTTAGTTTTTTTTGCAAATAAATCATGTAGATTATGCATATTTGCAACGTGTTTTAGTTTTTCCATATTATATTTGTTAATAAATAGTTGAGTTAACTGCTTTTTTGGTCCTCATGGTTTGGTGCGTTTTTCACTTTTGGTCCAAAAATTCAAATAGTTTCGATTTTGACCAAAAAGATAAACTATTTCTTCGTTTTTGGTCCATTTATGTTAACTCCGTCAGTTTGACTTGTTTGACTGTTAAATAGAAGAGTATTTTCGTCTTTTAATACAACAAAACAACAATATGTTACCACCTTTTTATTAAAAAATCAATATTTTTCTTATTATTAAAAAAATTAACAATAAATCTTCCAAACTTACAAATCCATCATCCCGGTAACAAATGTATATCCTTCCCCTTCAGCACCTCTATCTCTCTCTGCTGAAAATCACAATCACTGTAACCACCCTCTCTTATCACTAATACCATCTCGTCACCACCATTTTCCCATTTCTTATCACTAAACACCATACACACTGAACACCACATATATTCAAACACCGACGACCATCAGTTTGCAACACCCACCACACCTCACCTCATCAATTAAACACCCTCCACTAACATTAACCCTTCAAAAATTCCCTCAATTGAAGAAAAAACAACAATACCCAAAAATTTAAAAACTATCCCTATAATAAACACAAATCTGTAGACCAACAAACCAACTGTTCAAACAAGCACAATATTGAACCCGCAACTATTACGGCCAAGCACGTTAAAAATAACCAAAGAAAGGATGATGCGATAACATGAAAACCACAAGAGTTTCGAACCTGTAACAATCAAAATCAGCAACAACCATATTGAACCCGCAGATGTACCAATCCCCAAATCAAATGAGATGAAACAAGAAATACCAAGAGACCAATAAAAAGTTTTTCCAATAATTTATAATATATAAAAACCCAAATCCAATCACGGTTGAATAAGAAATTCACCAAAATTGGATCAATGTTTTAAAGTTGGACCATATTGAATCAATGTTTTAAAAGTGTGGAAGTAGATATGGAGGAAGACGAAATCGATCGTCACAAGATCGCTCTGTAGTTAAAAATGATTTTGAAATTAAATGTATTGTTTATGAATGATTTTGAAAAAAAGAATGAAGCTGAGACATGATTTTGATTTTAGATCTTGAAATATAACCAAGTTTTTAATTTTTTTTATGAATTAATGTAAGTGTTTATTAAATATATAAAATAATAATAATAATAGTATTTATTATTAAAAATAATATTTATTAAAAAAATAATAATAGTATTTATTATTAATAATAATATTTAATAATAATAATAATGAAAACGGGGTATTTTAGTCAATTAAAGTGTAATAACAAGGGTATTTAAGTCATTATACATCATTTTAACTGGTCAAACTAACAGTTAACGAAAATTGGACCAAAATTAAAGAAATAGTTTGTTTTTTGTCAAAAACGAAACTATTTGAGTTTTTGGACCAAACGTAAAAACTGGACCAAACCACAAGGACCAAAAATGCAGTTAACTCTAAATAGTTTAAATGTTTTCATGATTTATATATATAATTTCCTTATATTTACAAATATAATTTTTATTTTTTATAGAAAACTATTCATTCTTTTTGGCGATTGTTTGTGCCGGTTAGGGTATAAATAAGACTTTGATGTTGCATGAAATTTACGAAGATGACAAGGTTAATAAGTATTTGTATAATAGCTTTTATACAAGTGCATATGTGTTTTTATTATAAATTTAGTAAAAAATTATGGTTCAAACATTCGTTTTTGTGATTAAATTTATGGAAGTAGTTACCGGACATTACTTACACAAATGACTTTAAAGTCATAAGGACCATTTTGTGATATACAAAATATATGATATTTTACAACTTTTATTATCTATGTTATATCGTGAATTTATCTACCTTTTAATTTCATTTATTATACAAAATATATCTTAAAGATAGTATAAAATATACGATATTTAAACACCAATATTTTTTAAAACAAAACAAAAGTTAAACGACAATTAAAAGTCATACCCGTCCATCGAACGGGTTTTGCCACTAGTATATATATATATATATATATATATATATATATATATATATATATATATATATATATATATATATATATATATATATATATATATATATATCAAATCAAATCAAATCAAATCAAATCAAATCAAATCAAAAACCCTTATATAGGAAGGATGGTGAAACAATTCCTTAAATACAAAATTCTATAAAAATGACACATGTAATTCATTAAAGGGTTTCCATAAAATGCTTCAAAAGGAAAATAGGAATTAAAGTGATGCCTTAAATACAAAATTCTATAAAAATATATAAGGAAGGATGGTGAAACAATGCCCTAAATACATAATTCTATAAAAATGATTCTATAAAATGCTTCAAAAATAAAATATGAATTACAAATGATGCTTTAAATACAAAATTCTATCAAAATATATGTAGAAATTACAAATGATGCCTTAAATACAAAATTCTATAAAAATATATAAGGAAGGATGGTGAAACAATGCCTTAAATACAAAATTCTATAAACATGATTCCATAAAATGCTTCAAAAATAAAATAGGAATTACAAATGATGCCTCAAATACAAAATTTTATAAAAATATATATAGGAGTTACAAGTGATGCCTTAAATACAAAATTTTAAAAAAATATATAAGGAAGGATGGTGAAACAATGCCTTAAATATAAAACTATATAAAAATGATTCCATAAAATGCTTCAAAAATAAAATAGGAATTACAAATGATGGCTTAAATATAAAATTCTATAAAAATATATATATATACGAATTACAAATGATGTCTTAAATACAAAATTCTATAAAAATATATAAGGAAGGATGGTGAAACAATGCCTTAAATACAAAATTCTATAAAAATGCACAACAATAATATTAATTTAAAAAAATTAATGTAAAAACGTTATTTATAACATTAACATATACAAAAAATTTTACCTCATAAAATTTAAAAAATACATTAAATATTTATACTATATTATTAAAATTCTAAAAAAAATTAATGTATCAAACTTATTCATAACATTAACGTATGCAAATTCAATTAACTCATAATATTCTTAAATAAATAAAATATCTTAAACTACATTATTTTTTTCTATTCTATGCTAAATTATTAAAATATCAATGTTATAACTAACACTACATATACTAAACTTCTAATACAAACACACATAAATTTAAATTTTCATTAAAAAATATATACTTAAAGCTAGCCCATCCACCAAACAGGTATATATATATATATATATATATATATATATATATATATATATATATATATATATATATATATATATATATATATATATATATATATATATATATATAGAGAGAGAGAGAGAGAGAGAGAGAGAGAGAGAGAGAGAGAGAGAGAGAGAGAGAGAGAGAGAGAGGAGCGTTATTATGATGACCATCCTTAAAATAAAAACAGTAAGAACCAATTTGGACCGTTAGATCTATCAAACATGATTTTACTTGATTAAAATGAAATAATGGCATTCTTGTAAATATTTGAAAACAAATGGCAAGTTTAAAATCATCAATTTGCATGTGTACATTCACTTTATGTGTTCCTCCGGAAATTTTTCTTTTCCTTTTAAAGCTTGTTTAATGCAACGTTTTTTTTTTCTTTTTTTTAATGTCACACGTTAATGTTTTAACCAATTTGAAACACATTAAAATTTTTCATAACTTTTTTTATGAGTAATGCTATTTAGACCTACAACACATGCCTAAATATATACCTAATGCATAAATCACTTGTACATGGGTATTGTACATTTTCTTTTTCTAATTTCCCACCAATCATTTATTCAAACCAACCAATCAAATCATTAGGCACATAAGTAGGCAACATTATTAGGCACAATAATCATTTATTTTTTATTAACCACTAGTACTATATAACGTGGCACACAAATTTATTGTGACGGTTTTGTAGTGTCACATTCAATCTTAACTAAATGCCAAATTATATTTTCATACTTTTTATGGTACATTACGCGCTTAAGTTTTTTTGACACATTATCTGCATTAATTTGTTTTATACATATAGTGTCGCATTACATATTTTTTTGATACATTTATAAAAATAAATTAATTTTTGTGACATATTTTTAGTTACAAACTAAATATTTTGATACATTTAGTTTCATATGTAGTGTCACACTAAATCGTCTTTCACAATTTTTTGACACACTTATTATTAAATATTAAATACTAAAACAATATTATTAAATATTAAAATAATAGTTTTTATTGTTATTGTGTATTTATCTTAAATAATACACATTAATTTAGAAAAAATTCAAATAATAGATATCCAAAAGAATATACTACCAACTAAAAAGAAATACCCTAGCGATACGTATCCAAAAATGTACCAACTAAAAAAGACTCACAAGCAACTAAAAAATACTTATGTGATACACACCCGAAAAAATAAACAACTAAAAAAACTTAAGTGATACGTATTAGAAAAAAAATACCTAACCAACAAAATTACTCAAATGATAAAAAAATACATAACCAACAAAAATAACTCAAAAGAAACTAAAAAAACTTAAGTGATACGTATTTAGAAAAAATGCATAACCAACTAAAATAACTTAAGTAATATGTGTCATGACAACCAAAGTGATACATGTCCACAAAAATAAAAAAACTAAAACCAAATAATGCATGTATAAGAAATAAAAAAAACAAATATTAAAGGTAATGGATTCGAAATATTAAAAAAAATGATGTAACAAAATAAAATGACAACACGAACTGGAAATCATTTTGTGATTTTACTACAACAAAATACAAAAAAGCTGATACTCAGAACATACTGTGTATTTGCTAAGTGTTAAATTCATACGTAGTATTTTTCTAGTCATAGTGCCAAAATAAAATAAAACAAAAGATATGAAACGAATAATTGTTTTCAAAAACAGACACACATTAAAAAAATAGACAAGCAACTTAAAAAAGTATATGATACGTATCCGAAAAATATACAACCAACTAAAAAACTCAAGTGATACGTAACTAAAAAAATACACAACCAAATAATACGTATCTTAAAATACACAACCAACTAAAATACTTTTTATAACACATCAACTTTTTTTGACACATATGTTGTGACACACTTAAATTTTCAGTACACTTGCAATGAACTAATGACACATTTATATTTTAATAATTTTTTTAATTAAAATATAAGTTTATTCCACACCTAGTTGCATGGTACACTTATAGACTTATAGTTACATACTCCATTCGTCTTAAAATTATAGTCACAATTTGACTTTTTCGGTCTTTTCTTTAAACTTTGACTTTTAATATTTGTTTTTGTGTTATATAATATTTGATAAAAAATTATAATAACGAAAATACATTTAAAAACTAATCAATTCGTATATTTTTCATTAGATATTACATAACACAAACAAAATATTTAAGATCAAAGTTGGAATAAAAAGATCGAAAAATTTTAAGTGAAAATATAATTTTAGAACGGAAGGAGTAGTTAATTCCTAACATTAACATGATGCGTTTTATGAGACAATAAAATCATTTAATACACTTAGTTTAGTAATATATTCTTTAATAACACGTCAACTTTTTGACACTCTTTTAGTGATTTCGTCATTTAATAGTAAGCAGAACATGACATTGGTTATTTTGTCCCTTTAATTGCTTTAGAGATAAGAAACAGTGAGTATATGGCGGTTATCTTTGATAGAGAGACGAAATTTGGTATTAATTTTCGGTGAATCGAGTAAATGTCAATTATGTTATAAAGAAAAACAAATATTCGTTGCTACTTTTGTGAAAGATGAGAGGAGTTGTTATTAGAATTAAAATTAAGGATAATAAATGAATAGAAAATTACTTATATACCCTTTTGATTTAATTAGAAATTTAATAACAATTTTATTTTTCTTTAATGATTAATAACATGTGGCACTCTTACACTGGTTCTTATCGTTTGTATTTTAAGAATAGGTTTTACATGAACGCAAATATATATATATATATATATATATATATATATATATATATATATATATATATATATATATATATATATATATATATATATATATATATATATATATATATATATATATATATATATATATATATATATATATATATATATATATATATATATATATATATATATATATATATATATATATATATATATATATATATATATATATATATATATATATATATATATATATATAAATATATATAAATACTAGTGGCAAAACCCGTCTGATAGACGGGTATGACTACTGATTATCTGTTTACTTATTTTTATTTTTATTTTGTAAATATTTGTTTTTAATGTTCTAGGGACATGTATAACTTTCTATTGTCTTTTATTTTCTTTTTAGTTGATAAATATTTAGTTTTAGTTTAGTTTTTCAGTTTAATTGTCTATTAATGCATTATCATTCATGATTTTTTTAAACATAGAATTTGGTTTTTGCATGACTTTTATTTTATTTATTGTTTTACTTAGAATGCCTTAATTTGAAATGTGCATGTAATGGTTAGGCCCGCACAATGAACGGACGGACATAACTTATAATTACTGTTTAGTTTTTTTTTGGTAAAGGGGAATCCAAAACTCGGTAAAATATATTCCCAAAAGCGATGAAGTACAATAGAATATAGCTGCAATGCTACATTAACCTCAAGCAAAATCTTGAATAACCACTATATCATATGACATGCCATATGATCCTACTAAACGATTACAAAACAAATAACACCAATAGGAAAAACCACCTTAAGGTGCATGAACAATGAAACTAGAACGACATCAAGACTAATACTTAGAGCGAACATCAGGCTAACGAGAACCATGCCGATCATCAATCGATATGACTTCTTCAACCTCACTATCACTAGTATTAAGCACATCTTCCTTGGTGTTAAAACCATCCTCTCAATCTGTACCATCATCTATCTTATCCCAAAGAGCACTAAAAGAATTATGAGAACTCTTCTCCTTATAATTAGTCTTAGCTACAAAACTCGAGGCTTAGTTATTCAAGAAACCCTTCTTAAGCATAGGAGCTGCCTTCTTAGGGTTCTGACCCTTAGCTTTAGAGGTCTCGCCCCTCTCAACATTACGAAACTGAAGATTAAGAGCCGGTTTAGTTTACTTGATACCTGCAACTTGTGGTTGCTTCTTCTTACCCTTATTCTTCTTATTCTTAACCACCTCAAACCCATCATCTACCACAACACTAAGAGCATGAGCAACCACTTCCTTGGGCAATTTCGGGCACCTATCATTAATATGATCAAAAATCAAGCATGTAGAGCATCTAGGTGGTTTTCATTCGTACTCGATATCAATAGTAACCAAAGAATGACCTTTATCACGACCTTTGGGAACATCAATTACCAACGATTCCAGTAACTCAACATCAGCTGAAACCTCAATAATCGCACGAGCATAGGTGCTATGACCCCATGAGTTAGCACACATATTACTCGTATAAGAATCTAGCATAATAGGAGTACCAATTTGGGTAGTGATAAGACTAAGACCAACCTCCGAATAAGCAACAATCGACACATGATGAAGTTTAACCCACACTGGTGCTTTCTTGATCTCTGCCTTTTGCAAAACAGTAGTAGGCGACCATATGTTCAAGAAAATAGGTACGTTTCTAATCAACCACGGGCCATTTTCAAGAACTCCTTCCATTCCTTCTTGCGAATTAAATTGGAAAAGGAAGAAATCTTCATGAAGTTGCACACGTTTCAAACCAAATCGAGCCCACGTATTTTTAACATAGTTTTCCACAAGCGGGAAGCTAACCATTTTCCAATAAAGTGACCATATAGCGTGTGCGCAAAATGTGATTCAATCGCTTCAACATCATCATGCGGGATTCTAATTCGAGCTCCCTCAACATGCTCCTCACATCGTAATTCTGAAATCTTCACAACCTTTGAACTCGGCTTATTCTGGACAGCCATGTTCTGAACAGCCTTGCCTTGAAGGACCGATGCAAATGAACCCGTCTGCTGATCAACATAGGTTTTGGCATGAATCTGATCCCTTATCGATTCATTCTCCTGCTTATTATTACCCGTAACATGACCATCTTTATTCTGATCTGAAAACACCCCTGGTCGCATCTTAATACTTGTATCATAAGTACTATGCATTGGTACACCTGCTGATTCCGGAACAGCAGTCACATCACCAACTACAGACCCATCATCACCCACTAACGTACCTACAGGAACATCATCAGCGAACGAAACAACACTTGTAGGGTGACGTAGTCGCTGATTTTTGAGAACCCCCGACACTTATATCAACAACACTTGTATTAGGGTTTGACAAAACCCTAGCAGCAGTTGATACGTTATCGTTACGAACCCTAGTTGGATCACCCACATGTGAAGATACAGGCTTTTTAAGAATAGACTTAACAAATTTCGGAGCTGTAGGTTGTTTCACAACCCCCTCAATTTTCCCACCTTCATCTTTCGCAGCTATATTCGACTGCTCCATCTCTCTAAAATCAGTAAAAGAACAAAAAACAAAAAGAAACCTTAATTAGGGCTCCTATCAGCAAAACACTCAGAATACTTCACCCTGTCTCCATTATTGCAACCATGAATAAAAAATAATAAAATCAAATTAGCCCAAAAACAAACAGTGAAACCATAAAAATTGAATATCACATGATACTAGTAAAACACGTCGAGATCAATAAAAGATAATAATTATAACATCAGATCTAAGATGCGTTAACGAAGAAACAAGATTCGTTACAATTACACGCTGTTATTAATCGAATGATGTTAACCAGATCGGATTAAAAATTGAATAGAGAGAAAATTAGGGTTTCAGCCGCCATTTTAGAGCTTGGTTGAATAATCATCACTGTTTAAATTTTTTACTTTGTCTTTAATGTTATCTATATTTAATACATAAAAAACGTTGCTAAATTATATTATATAACTTTTAATGATTTGATATTGAACGAATCTACCCATTGAATCGAATTCTAGACACTTGACGAGCCACGATTCCGATCCACGATCCCGCTCCATGTTACTATGTTTTAAACAAAGAAAGCCAACATCTAAATGTTTAAATGAATTTATTTTATAGACTTCATTGCATAAAAATAGACTTAAAGCCATACTCTTTTGAGGGTTTAGGTAATCCAAAACATTGACATACCCCACAAAAGTAGTCAATACAATCAAGTGACTAACACTAATTTTTAAAATGCATTATTTATATAAACTATACCTCCCATCTCTTAAAAATCAAAAATCCTACTTTGTAAATATAAAGAAGAAAATATCAATACGCTTTATTGAATTTAGATTACGTATGATCCCATTTCTTATAACACAGTATTTGCATCTTCAAGACAAAGAGCAAAAAAAATTGGTGAAAGTCAAACGATTAAACCAACCAATCTCATATGTCTCCATCTTTAAGTATAGTATATTGATATGCTAGATTATCTTTGACAAGATCAACACTTGAACTATAATTCTAATAAAATGCATACTTGAATTTCAGCAAACATCATCTTTCAGTAAGTAAAACAATACACTATCACTGATTGGATACACTTGGCTAAACAATCTCCTAGGTCGATATATAATTAGTTTTGCTTTGTGAAAGATCTTTGCATCGATAGTCGAATCATGTTAATCATTTTTAGAAACTTGGGACCTGTAAGCTGCCATATTGGACAAAAGTAGATCGGCAAAAAGAATAATAAAATATAATAACAGATTAATTCAACTAAAACATAATCACCCTGATGAATGGTTCTTTTTGTATACACAGGAAGCCACACCTAAGGCATTGAAATATAATCACCCTAAAATCATACGTCCGTTCAATATAGTAATATATGAAATTGTCGGTTAATTATGTTGTTCAGAAGCTTAAGAAACTTTTTAAAATGCATCCTAAGGCATTGTTAGTTTCTTTATTATACATCATCTTAAGCTCCTCTAAGCTTCATGCCGAATATAGTGAAGATAATAGAAGTACTCTAATGGTGGAAGTGAGTAATTGTAGCGTCAAGTAAGCTGATCATTTCGTATTTAATGATTTAGAAGCTACAGTTGAGATGTCACGCTAGGACTTAACCACTTTATTGTAAATAAAGTAAGATGACTTCTTATGCTGTTGTGAAACATTTAGGTGCCTAGCAGATGCATAACAAATATGGAACTTTGCTTCTAGAATTGGTCTTTGATTTATATAAATCAAATCAAGATCACTCACTTCTATTCCCATAGAAACAATAACTGCTACCTTTGGTTCTGCTTCAACCTCTACTTGTAGTATCTATTGCCTTCTAAAATATTTATCATTTGTTATTGTTTCATAGATAAATAAATAAGTATTTATAGATCCACTCAACCTGACTTGACCCACACATCTTGTCACCTCGACTATGTACATAAGATATACCATGGATCAAGAGGAGAAACACAAGTACACTATACCTGATCAGTAAATGGGGCAAGTAGTCGTTCCTGCAACTCAGTAATTAGTCTAGGAGAAGCAAGAAGGGACATGACTTGTGTAACACCCCCAAATTGGCCCAGCGGAAGCCCACGAGTATTGGGGTCTGTTACGTCATGATTATCCGAGTCTTGATCCGAGAGAACGACCTCTATGCCAAATATCACAATGTTGACTCCAAATAATCATTCAGTCAAGTACCTGAGAATACATGCTTAAAAGTGTCAACACAAAGGTTGGCGAGTTCATAAGTTTTATTAAAATGTTTAAGACACTTTAAAAGTTTACAAGGACAACTACTAAAAGTAGTGTCGCAAAAACGTTCAGGAATCCAGAATTTCACAATAAAGAGACATTACATCAAAGTTCAATCATAAATCAAAGTCTAGAACTAGCATAACAGTTAACACAAAAACTTCAGTTCATACACAAATTGTAATTCATGCTCACAGTTCATTTCAGATCGGCTTTTAGGTTCATGAACTCATTCACACCCAAGTTCAATTCAGTAGCCACGGTCAATATACAGACCAATGTCATATTCTCGGTTCATATCAGTATCACAATCGAGGTCACATATTAGAACTATAGCAATAAGCATATGAGCATCATACCAAACCAGCATATAAGTATCATATCAAACCAGCTTACGAGTATCATATCAAACTAGCATACAAATATCATAACAGACTAGCATATAAACATCATGTCAAACTAGCACACAAGAATCATATTAGACCGGCAGATAAACATCATGTCAAACTAGCACACGAGAACCCTATCAAACCAGCATGTAAACATCATTTCCAACCATCTTATATGTGCCATATAAAAACCACATGCATGAATCACGTCAATACCACACCTAAGGATTAGATCAATCCACGTACAATAATCCTATCATGTCTCATGCAGGAATCATGTCAGAACCACATAATAAATTCACGTCAAGATCATTTCATACTATAGTCAAGATTCGTATCGATATCACCGCTAAGATTCATATTAGATCAATACATGATTGCAGTCAAGATTCATATAAATATCGTAGTTAAGATTCATATCAGATCAATACGTGATCGCAGTCAGGATTCATATCAGATCAATACATGATCGCAGTCAGGATTCATATCGGATCAATACATGATCGCAGTCAGGATTCATATTCAAGATTCATAGCAAGATCAAGGTCAAGATTCACATTCAAGATTCATAGCAAGATCATATTCAAGATTCATATTCAGGATTCATAGCAAGATCATATTCAAGATTCATATTCAAGATTCATAGCAAGATGGACCGCAAAAGTTCAGTTCAAGTACCCAAGGCAACTATATGATATATAGTTCCAAGTGTAGGATAAATCGAGTGTTTCAGTGTTTATGATAGCGCTAAGCTCGTGACATCGAAACTAGTGATCCAGTACATGCAATAGATTGCACATATAAATTGCCCCAATAGAGTACCTAGCCAAGATAACTCCGTTCATACAAATGGTACACACTCGTCCGGCGTCAGAATGCCCGAGTGGAGGTTGTCAACCCTCAATAGATCTATCCGTAACATAAGAGCTTACTCCAGCAGAGTAACTAACGATTCACAATAGTGGGGACTATGGCTAAAGCAACTTAGGCTAATCATAAACGAAGTTCACTGAGTGTTCACAGGGTTCAATTCTTTTGCGTCCATAAGCAAGCACAAGCAGTCATTTCACTTCACAGTATTAAACATACAAGACAATTTAAAAAGGAGCCATGGGATAGCTCAGATATTCACAATTATAAGTCATCAATAATCCGAAAAGTGTAAACTCCTATGTCACGTAAACAATCCTCAAAAGTACAAGCACGTACGCAATATAAACAATATTCGAAAGGATATCAACGCACATGTATCACAATAATACTTGTAAAGTATAGACATGTAATCGCAACAATCATTGAAATGCACAAACACGTATTTGACATCGACAAGCATGTATCTCCCCCAAAAGAGATTCAAAACATTTATAAAGCGATTTGAAATAAAAAGAGGGGGTATAAACTCACATCGATGTTGCAGAACAGCTTGCAAAGACGTGAATACAAGAACAGTGTAGCGTAAGCCGGAACTGCTCGATACCGGAAGTCACAGTTTATCTTATCGATCATCTCCCAGCATCCCAAATCGATGCATCCAAGCTTTCCCGATGAAGGGTATTTTTTCAATACCATCGGTTCGTAAACCGTTTAAATCCCATGTCGCAATCGTCCGGTATTCGGTTCAGTAACTGGTTCAATAATCGGTTCATAAATCAGTTTAGCAATTGGTTCAGTAGTCAGTTTAGTAATCGGTTCAGTAAGATGAAGCGGAAATACCACCATGCATGTAATATATACACCTAGTATATGTTACACACGAAAGAACGGAACATGTATATAATTCATAGCTTGAATTATATAGCAAGAACAGACAACACATGAATAACTCGGAATTTACATGACACACGACATGTACTAAACTCAAGAAAGATGACGACCAAAAGAATAAATAGCCCGAGTATACAAGACCTTGCAACTATTATATAAACCATAAAAATAAATAAACTTAAAATGATTCGACATGTTTTCAAAATCACTCATTAATTATATACAGTTCATTTAATAAAAGCAAACACACGTTTTAGGGTCTCAAATGAAGTTTTAATACTATATACAATAATTATGATTTTATAATATGATATTTTATAAATAATTATTTCTTTAATCCTCAATTTAATAATTAATAAATTGTTTTAGTTTCTAAATAGCATTTAGGAAAACTAATAACTATTAAATTTATAAACATTTTGGCATGACCTATTCGTTTGTACAACGTTTCCCATAATCACAAACCATAATATTTTCACTTTCAAAATCAGTCCATGTTTCAAATATCCACATCTTTTCATTATATCAAATTAATTGTTGTCGAATCATAAGCGATATAATTTAAAACGAATTTACCGATAACCAAGTAAATAACCAACACTTTCAATAATAACACTTTCAACCGAACAATCCCGATAATCAACACTTTCAACCATTCATTAATCACAACACCCAACGGCCCATTAACGTATTCCAACCTCACAACTAATGCCCTAAAATGAAAAGCTTAAACCAATATCCAAACACACCCTTTTTGACAGTTTTTAAAACCCGAAACCAAACACCCCTATATAGCTGATAAACGCAGAAAAAAACGCACCCTTATTTTCAGAGCTGTAACAAGAACACAACAACGATAACACAAACAGCCCGACACCCCCGGGTGCGGCTGTGGTGGCCTGAATACGCACCCGAACACCACCGTTGAGGTGGTTCTGTGGTACTCGAATGAACAAACACCCCCCTTGGGCCGGATTTAAACAAAACAAACACCCCTAGTGGTGTTTTCCGTCGAAACCAAACGCACCCCATGGTGGCCGACGTCTGTGACGACGGACCTGATGGTCTGATGGGTTTGTGGACCCGCTCGTGGTGATGGTAGTGGTAATAATGGAGATGGAGGCGGCTGGAGTGGTGGATGACGTGGTGAAAGACCACCTGGTGGTGGTTCAGACTATCACGGTTGCTAGGTCGGTGGTGGTTGCGGAGTGAAAGCGACGGGGAAGGGTGGTGATGGTGTAGTGGTTGCGACCGGCGGATGGTTACACGTGATGGGTGGATGCGGCGTGGTTATGATGGTGGCTATATGAACAAGCCGGTGGTCTTGGTGGCCGGACAACAACGACGATAAAAATGGTCTATATGGTAGATCGGTTGTTGGATTGGATAGATCGGGTGATGAGGAGTTATTTTTGGGCTCGCCGGATTTTTGGTCGGAAAAGGGTGACGGCGCCGGAAAACTTTCCGGTGGCCGGATTTTATAGAGAGGGAGAGAGTTATGATATTTAGGGTTTGTGTGTGTGTGTGTGTGTGAAGGTGATGAATGAGAGAAAATAATAAGATTTTCTATTTATATTAAAGTGATGTGTAAGGTTAGGGGAGTTGAGGGTTAAAAACGAAAATTGTTTAATTAACTTTCTTTTATTTTGTTTAAACGTGACTCGAGGCTCGATCGGGATTGATAAAAATAAGATTAAAAATTCAAAATTTTTACCGTTGCGTTTAAAATCGTTTTTCCATGAAAATGGATCATTCATACGACTAGTAATTCATAAATTCATTTAAGTGTAAGTTATCTTATGTTTTTCTCAGACAAGCGTAGTTTTAAAGAAAAATGGACTTCAACTTGATTATTCGCGTTTTTAACAAACGTTATTGAAACAAAAGTATAAACTAATTTAATAAATCTTTTTATTAGATATCTCATGAAAATTAAATTTTAATTTAATTTATATCGTGCCGGTACGCAAACTGCGCGATTTTCAGATTTTGTCAAAATATGTTCTGTTTTTGAATCCAATAAGTTGGGTAGCGCTCAAAAATGAATTTCAAATAATAACTAGTATAGTTTATTATTATTTATGGTAAGGAAAATTCTCTGGTGTTACATCATCCACGTGTTATTTTGAGTTTTGTCCTCAAAACTCGATCGTTGTTACTAGGTTTAGAAGTGTCAAGAATGTCGGAAAGATATAGGTAAAGCTAGAATGTATCCGAAAGGTTTGGCAATCGATCTGACAAAGCAGTAACAGTTCAAAGAACAGATATGGACAACTAGAAGCGAAGAGTTCGACAAGTCACCAACATCTTAAATGTCGGTAAGGGTTCATAAAATAAATAAAGGACAATTAGAAGTGAAGAATTTTAGCAAGTCGTCGACTCAAAAAAAGTTGAAATAGGGTTCACAGCAGTCAGCTTGTTGGGCTCACGTCGATCGGTGTTCATTCGGAAAAGTATGTGCAACAATTCATGAGTCAAGTGAAATTTATGAAATCTTTCGCCAAAACGCAAAAATCATAATGGTAAGAAGAGAAAGCAATGATTAAAATCATACGGACGAATCATGAGTCAAAAGAAACACATTCCATAATTGGAATCATAGAATAATAACGTAAATATGAAATGATGTCAGATGTGCTTAAGGCCACTTGTTTATAATTCACATTTACACACAGAGGCGTCCCAATCTATGTAAATATAAATAATAAACTTTAGTTAAGCGATTTATAACCTCTTTATTCAAATGTAAAGGCGTCCAATCCATTTAAGTAAAGACCTCATAACTCATCTTACTCAAATTACCTCGACAAGATTTACCAAAATATACATACATATATAGATCAAATATCTAAGGAAATAGATATTACAAAAAGAGTTTACAGCCAGTTTATTTACACCTTCCGTATTCAAACATGCCATACTATCTTAATACGGAACCATAAATAAGCTCGGGTCTGGTGGCTTATGATTTCACATTTGGACGTCCCATACCATCTAAATATGAAACCATAATTAAATTGTCGTCAGGAGACTCATGTTCCATATTTAAACGTCCCATTCCATTTAAATATGAAATCATAAGTACCCTGATTGGAGTCACACCGCATCATTTAGACAGGCAAACTATCCAAATGATATAACATAAAATTACATCAGATAATCAAAACGAGACGTCGACCAGTTACACTCCAATAATAGACGTTTGCGATAACGTGAGTGTAAACGTGTATGGAGTGTAAAGTCATAAATCGTAATCAAGAGGATAATATATCATAATAGTTATCAGCGGAAAAAAATCTCATTGAAAATAGTTATAATCTCTAAAACGTTATTAGAGGAAATTGTCAAAAGCAAGCGCAGGAGTCGTCAATGAGTTGCTTTCCATTTCAAATTCATAAGCAGGAGAAAATAAATGTCAATCACGCAATAATGTGCGCAATAACACGTACTAAACAAAGAACCCGTATATAATATAATGATATATTATAATAGTTATCAAATAAATAAAGGATCTAGCCGATTACACGAGTCTCACTCATCGCCGAGGAAGTCTCGTAATTAAGTATGAATGTACATATAAAACAATCGTATCTACGTAATGCATATAGTCAGGTGGCAGCGTATAAAGCAATCATAAACAGATAAGGCAACGATCTCTATGGTGCATAAAGCAATCGCAAGCAGAAGTCATGTAGCGGTATATAAGATAATAGCAAACGCGCAAACCAAGTGTCTATTGCATCCCAAAACATTAAACATATAAAGCCGTTTAATAGGGAACAATAAACTCATCTCAAGCAAAGATTCAATCCGCACAAGTAAGGCAAGTAATAGCGAACAGTACTAGCAGCGACCTAAACATAATACTATATTCAGGCGCGAACAATTTAAATCACATAAGTTTATCATGTACGTCACTTGCCAATCATGTGCTTGGTTTTACAAATAAAATATGACTCACTGAAATCATATAGTTAATATTAGTATCTTATACTTAGGCAAAAATGTTTATTTTTGACTCGACGTAATTTCGAAAGTCTTTCGATGTAAATTTTTAATTTACCCAAATTTAATTTAGTAAATTTCGCAACACGCTTTTTACGAAAAATTCGACAACCTTTCGGCGCCATTTCAAAATTTGCCTTTTTTAGTATGTACTCAAATCTCGATCAAAGTCTCATATTTTCAACACTTTCTCCAATCACAGTCAACCAATAGCTGATTTTCCGCAAAATACTCCCTTACAACGTTCATGTAGTAACAATTGCCAATTAAGTCCAATACACGCTTTTACCCCTTTTCAAAACGTTTCCAGCAATCATATGCAACATTTTATACTCATCTCGACACTCAAAATAGCTCGGTTTAACTCAAAAACGTTCTTTCGACCATATTTAAATTATAGACCGCAAGTATACTTTTAGCGTTTCCACAAAAATTAAATTTTCCATCAACAATTTCAAACACACATATCCGGCTCATTTCAAATTCGATGTTTTCTCATAACATATCAAAACGAAGGTATTAACTTGTACTTTCATAATCTCGTGCTAATCTAGTGTCAAAACAATTTTTATAACGCTTTAAACTCAATATAAATTTAGGACAGAATGTATAACTTTTGTAAAAATATATTTTGACCACTTTTTAAACGCACCTAATAATAATAACACTACTAGTTTGTACCCAAAACTAATAAACACCAATAATTCACCAAGAACACATTTATATCCGAAGATTCTATAAATACAACACCATATATTTTTATAAAAACTATATTTATGTTTTTAAAATATATAGATTTAGTAAATCGATCATAAAAATATATAGATCTAGAAGATACAATGTAGAAAAGAACTTTACTTCTTCCATTTTTCAAGAAAACACATGATAAGTGACAGCATGCAGAGATCTAAACAATGCAAGAATAAAATCAACGAAATATATGGTATATTACTATATGAGTAACGCATTAGGTGATAACAAACATGTAGGTCAAATACCCATATAGCAGCGCAGGAAGCAATCACAACACGTAAGGCAATTAACAATATAGTAACGCATAGGGTAATAGCAGACATGCAGATCAAATATTCACATGACATTGCATAAAGCAATCCAACGTATAAGACATATATTCATATAGCAGTGCATGAAGCAATCACAACGTGTAAAGTAAACATTCATATAATAGCGGAACGAGAGATCACAAACATGCATGACAAGTATTCATATAGCAGCGGAGAAGTAATCGTATCATGTAAAGCACATATTCATATATTTGAAGAATAAGCATAATGACATGCTAAAACACAAGAGAGCATCGGTTATAGTCTAGGCCTATATAATAACACCTAGTTCTCTATAACCAAGGCTCTGATACCAATCTGTAACACCCCCAAATTGGCCCAGCGGAAGCCCACGAGTATTGGGGTCTGTTACGTCATGATTATCCGAGTCTTGATCCGAGAGAACGACCTCTATGCCAAATATCACAATGTTGACTCCAAATAATCATTCAGTCAAGTACCTGAGCATACATGCTTAAAAGTGTCAACACAAAGGTTGGCGAGTTCATAAGTTTTATTAAAATGTTTAAGACACTTTAAAAGTTTACAAGGACAACTACTAAAAGTAGTGTCGCAAAAACGTTCAGGAATCCAGAGTTTCACAATAAAGAGACATTACATCAAAGTTCAATCATAAATCAAAGTCTAGAACTAGCATAACAGTTAACACAAAAACTTCAGTTCATACACAGGTTGTAATTCATGCTCACAGTTCATTTCAGATCGGCTTTTAGGTTCATGAACTCATTCACACCCAAGTTCAATTCAGTAGCCACGGTCAATATACATACTAATGTCATATTCTCGATTCATATCAGTATCACAATCGAGGTCACATATTAGAACTATAGCAATAAGCATATGAGCATCATACCAAACCAGCATATAAGTATCATATCAAACCAGCTTACGAGTATCATATCAAACTAGCATACAAATATCATAACAGACCAGCATATAAACATCATGTCAAACTAGCACACAAGAATCATATTAGACCGGCAGATAAACATCATGTCAAACTAGCACACGAGAACCCTATCAAACCAGCATGTAAACATCATTTCCAACCATCTTATATGTGCCATATAAAAACCACATGCATGAATCACGTCAATACCACACCTAAGGATTAGATCAATCCACGTACAATAATCCTATCATGTCTCATGCAGGAATCATGTCAGAACCACATAATAAATTCACGTCAAGATCATTTCATACTATAGTCAAGATTCGTATCGATATCACCGCTAAGATTCATATTAGATCAATACATGATTGTAGTCAAGATTCATATAAATATCGCAGTTAAGATTCATATCAGATCAATACGTGATCGCAGTCAGGATTCATATCAGATCAATACATGATCGCAGTCAGGATTCATATCAGATCAATACATGATCGCAGTCAGGATTCATATTCAAGATTCATAGCAAGATCAAGGTCAAGATTCACATTCAAGATTCATAGCAAGATCATATTCAAGATTCATATTCAGGATTCATAGCAAGATCATATTCAAGATTCATATTCAAGATTCATAGCAAGATGGACCGCAAAAGTTCAGTTCAAGTACCCAAGGCAACTATAGGAGATATAGTTCCAAGTGTAGGATAAATCGGGTGTTTCAGTGTTTATGATAGCGCTAAGCTCGTGACTTCGAAACTAGTGATCCAGTACATGCAATAGATTGCACATATAAATTGCCCCAATAGAGTACCTAGCCAAGATAACTCCGTTCATACAAATGGTACACACTCGTCCGGCGTCAGAATGCCCGAGTGGAGGTTGTCAACCCTCAATAGATCTATCCGTAACATAAGAGCTTACTCCAGCAGAGTAACTAACGATTCACGATAGAGGGGACTATGGCTAAAGCAACTTAGGCTAATCATAAACGAAGTTCACTGAGTGTTCACAGGGTTCAATTGTTTTAAGTCCATAAGCAAGCACAAGCAGTCATTTCACTTCACAGTATTAAACATACAAGACAGTTTAAAAAGGAGCCATGGGATAGCTCAGATATTCACAAGTATAAGTCATCAATAATCCGAAAAGTGTAAACTCCTATGTCACGTAAACAATCCTCAAAAGTACAAGCACGTACGCAATATAAACAATATTCGAAAGGATATCAACGCACATGTATCACAATAATACTTGTAAAGTATAGACATGTAATCGCAACAATCATTGAAATGCACAAACACGTATTTGACATCGACAAGCATGTATATCCCCCAAAAGAGATTCAAAACATTTATAAAGCGATTTGAAATAAAAAGAGGGGGTATGAACTCACATCGATGTTGCAGAACAGCTTGCAAACACGTGAATACAAGAGCAGTGTAGCGTAAGCCGGAACTGCTCGATACCGGAAGTCACAGTTTATCTTATCGATCATCTCCCAGCATCCCAAATCGATGCATCCAAGCTTTCCCGATGAAGGGTTTTTTTTTCAATACCATCGGTTCGTAAACCGTTTAAATCCCATGTCGCAATCGTCCGGTATTCGGTTCAGTAACTGGTTCAATAATCGGTTCATAAATCAGTTTAGCAATTGGTTCAGTAGTCGGTTTAGTAATCGGTTCAGTAAGATGAAGCGGAAATACCACCATGCATGTAATATATACACCTAGTATATATTACACACGAAAGAACGGAACATGTATATAATTCATAGCTTGAATTATATAGCAAGAACAGACAACACACGAATAACTCGGAATGTACATGACACACGACATGTACTAAACTCAAGAAAGATGACGACCAAAAGAATAAATAGCCCGAGTATACAAGACCTTGCAACTATTATATAAACCATAAAAATAAATAGACTTAAAATGATTCGACATGTTTTCAAAATCACTCATTAATTATATACAGTTCATTTAATAAAAGCAAACACACGTTTTAGGGTCTCAATGAAGTTTCAATACTATATACAATAATTATGATTTTATAATATGATATTTTATAAATAATTATTTCTTTAATCGTCAATTTAATAATTAATAAATTGTTTTAGTTTCTAAATAGCATTTAGGAAAACTAATAACTATTAAATTTATAAAAATTTTGGCATGACCTATTCGTTTGTACAACGTTTCCCATAATCACAAACCATAATATTTTCTCTTTCAAAATCAGTCCATGTTTCAAATATCCACATCTTTTCATTATATCAAATTAATTGTTGTCGAATCATAAGCGATATAATTTAAAACGAATTTACCGATAACCAAGTAAATAACCAACACTTTCAATAATAACACTTTCAACCAAACAATCCCGATAATCAACACTTTTAACCAATTTCATTAATCACAACACCAAACACCCCATTAACGTATTCCAACCTCACAACTAACGCCCTAAAATGAAAAGCTTAAACCAATATCCAAACACACCCTTTTTGACAGTTTTTAAAACCCGAAACCAAACACCCCTATATAGCTGATAAACACAGAAACAAACGTACCCTTATTTTCAGAGTTGTAACAAGAACACAACAACAATAACACCAACAGCCCGACACCCCCAGGTGCGGCTGTGGTGGCCTGAATACGCACCCGAACACCACCGTTGAGGTGGTTCCGTGGTACTCGAATGAACAGACACCCCCTTGGGCCGGATTTAAACAAAACAAACACCCCTAGTGGTGTTTTCCGTCGAAACCAAACGCACCCCATGGTGGCCGACGTCTGTGACGACGGACCTGATGGTCTGATGGGTTTGTGGACCCGCTCGTGGTGATGGTAGTGGTAATAATGGAGATGGAGGCGGCTGGAGTGGCGGCTGACGCAGTGAAAGACCACCTGGTGGTGGTTCAGACTATCACGGTTGCTAGGTCGGTGGTGGTTGCGGAGTGAAAGCGACAGGGAAGGGTGGTGATGGTGTAGTGGTTGCGACCGACGGATGGTTACACGTGATGGGTGGATGCGGCGTGGTTATGATGGTGGCTATATGGACAAGCCGGTGGTTTTGGTGGCCGGACAACAACGACGAAAAAAAATGTTCTATATGGTAGATCGGTTGCTGGATTGGATAGATCGGGTGATGAGGAGTTATTTTTGGGCTCGCCGGATTTTTGGCCGGAAAAGGGTGACGGCGCCGGAAAACTTTCCGGTGGCCGGATTTTATAGAGAGGGAGAGAGTTATGATATTTAGGGTTTGTGTGTGTGTGTGTGAAGGTGATGAATGAGAGAAAATAATAAGATTTTCTATTTATATTAAAGTGATGTGTAAGGTTAGGGGAGTTGAGGGTTAAAAACGAAAATTGTTTAATTAACTTTCTTTTATTTTGTTTAAACGTGACTCGAGGCTCGATCGGGATTGATAAAAATAAGATTAAAAATTCAAAAGTTTCACCGTTGCGTTTAAAATCGTTTTTCCATGAAAATGGATCATTCATACGACTAGTAATTCATAAATTCATTTAAGTGTAAGTTATCTTATGTTTTTCTCAGACATGCGTAGTTTTAAAGAAAAATGGACTTCAACTTGATTATTCGCGTTTTTAACAAACGTTATTGAAACAAAAGTATAAACTAATTTAATAAATCTTTTTATTAGATATCTCATGAAAATTAAATATTAATTTAATTTATATCGTGCCGGTACGTAAACTGCGCGATTTTTAGATTTTGTCAAAATATGTTCTGTTTTTTAATCCAATAAGTTGGATAGCGCTCAAAAATGAATTTCAAATAATAACTAGTATAGTTTATTATTATTTATGGTAAGGAAAATTCTCTGGTGTTACATCTTGAAGAAGCAATGGTATTCTAGGAAATCTGGTTGTAAACTTTATACCAACATATAGACCACCAATCTAATCCTGCCAGCCTCCTTATGTGCCATTTCTCTATCTTCAAGATGTGTTTGTCAATTGGCTTTTAACACCATATATAAGTTCCATGACAGCTGGTTGTGCACAGAGTCAATTTGTTGTAAGTGTACACACTATATTTAAGAACAATTTACAAAAAAATGATAGTAATAGTTATTATAGCCAAAAATAAAGTTATGAGCTTTTCCTTGATTGCATTTCCCAATTTGGAATCTGCAACAGCTAATGTTTCACCATCACAATAAGCTTTCAAGAACTTGCGCAGACCTTTGGGAGGTTTACTTTCAACTAAACTTGTAGCTGTAGTTCTTGCAAGTGCTTATGTTGTGTTCTAAAATTTGGAAAAAGCTTTTAGCTTTACCATCTGTTGTTACATGACATGTCACAAGAACAAAATTTAGTTTAATGATTACAATTGCACATTCAGTTGGTTTTCACACACACATAGATAAGGTCTGGAGTTTTTTTTTTCATTTTTCCACGTATGAAAGTGTGGAGTGTGGAGTTTTTATAATTGTCCGTACACATCTTTGTGAACTCCATTTTGTCTCCATGTGCAAAGACATGCAATGTTTACACACTTATGAAAGTGACAGTTTTTGTGACGCACCAAGTCTCCACACAAAGTCTGAATGTGGACTTTATAACTTTACACTAAATGTAGAAATATCATAGAAAAAATGTGTAAAAACACACCTTGTTTGGTAGTGTCGATTAAGAGATTTCCGTCTTTTCATAACTGTTCTCATGTTTTTATAAAACAGCATTCGTTTCGAACCGTGTCTCAATGGTCATTTTAAAAACAGAGTCGAATGGGTCTTCTTTGTTCGGTCAATACTACCTTTTTTTTAAATCGCCAATCCGAAGAACTGATAGGATGTGATGTTGATATAGCATTATCATTTATAGTTTTCTTCTCCATTTTTGTTGCCATTTTCATTGTGTATATAATAAACTGACTAACAAAAAATTACATAGAGTTAACTCCATGTACTTTAATTCAATACTTACAGAGACATATTGTTTTACCTTCAGGATACAGGTTTCACGTTTGACGGCCACGATCAATGTGTTTAACTTTGATAACGTATCACATCATAGTTTTCTCCATCCCCGTCCAACTTTACGCGAATCACGATGGCACCACCGTCGTGCATTAGGTATGTGGTGACCCTTAGGACAAAATTCCGAAGATACCTCGTTAGATGTGAGAGTCGTTACCATCTTTAGATGCTTTGTAGTGATATGAAGACCTAAATAGTCGTTGGATCCAAAATTTCGAACAAGATGAAATCCCTACAAATCCATAAACATGTATAAATTAATAGATTCAGATGGTCCTAACGATAAAAATATACAATATAATTAACTATTATGCACGCTAGATATGTAAGCAAATAATTATACACGTTATGCTGTTTTGAGGGGAATAGTGAAGGTTTATATAGTTCATAACAATTATTTAAAACCTTAATATAGATCAAAGCACATACAGTGGAAGCAAATTAACAAGATCATAATTTAACACAATTATAATTAATAAAGATTAGGGTTACATACCTTTATCCTAGCAAGATCTACAAGACAACGGAACGGTCACCGGTAAAGATAGATCACGAACACCACCAGGATATAGTCTAAAGCAAGACTATATCACGATCTTGTACACACGTAATACGGCGAGTTAATCGTGAGTCTAGCACGAACAAACCGAGCTTCCAAGCCTATGGAGGATCTACCCAACAACCCTAGAGAGGGGTTAGGACTAGATCTAATAAAATAGAAAATTGAAAACCAAGAACCCTAATTAAGGGGTGTTTGGCCGGCGGTTTAAGAGCAAGAGAGAGGAGAGGAGTAAAAAAAAATTATGACACCTTGGGTTTGTTTATATAGCCCTTGCAAAAACTTTTCCTCCAAGGTTAAACAAATTTAAGGTAACAAAATCTTTTCCCTTCCCTTTGGTTCTCCTATGGCCGGCAGTTCTCAAGCCCAAGAAGGGTAATGTTTAGATTTTGCTAGGTAGAAAAGTTCGTTTTCTCGGTATCTTAACGAATTGATTTCCGGTTAACTATGCGACTCAATTGTTTTTGGTGAAAAAGAATGTTTTTGGTTGTTTTTAAAATAAATGGTGCAAGACTTAAAAGTAAATGACGTTAATTTAAATCTAACTCTAATTTAAAATAAATGGCAAGTAATTAAAAGCGTGATGAGAAATTAAAAGGCAATTAATGTAAATAACGCAAACTTAAATCTATCTAAGGCAAACTTAAAACGCAACTAAAACTTAAACTTAGGCAAAGCTAAAATAAATCTAAGGCAATTAAACTTAAAGTGCGACTAAGGAAAAAGGCGGGAAAAATAAAGCTTGAAAATTAAAAACAGAAAGTTAAAAAACTGAAATTAAAAGAACCTGAAAACAGCTCATCCAAACCTTCGTTCGGAATAATCACTCATCCGGAATGTCACCTTCGTTCGGAATGATTCTTCTTTACTCGGAATATTTACCAAAAACTTTGATCCGGAATAAATCCTTTATCCGGAATATGTCACTTATCCGGAATAAAGTCTTGATTCTGAATACTGGTCCTTGATCTGGAATGAGGCTGATCCGGAATGTTGAAGATTCCGGATGAAGACTTTGATCCGGAATAATTAATTATTTCGAATGAAACTCTTTGATCCGGAATATTTCCTTGATCCGGAATGTTGAAGATTCCAGATGAAACTCCTTGATCCGGAATATCTTCCTTGATCCGGAATAAAGCTTTGATCAGGAATATCAAATATTCCGAATGAACCACCTTTTCCACTGATCCGGAATATCTTCCTTGATCCGGAATGTTTCTTCACAAAACCTTGATCCGGAATGTTGAAGTTGATCCGGAATATCCACTTGGTCCGGAATATGTCACTTATTCCGGATGGAAGCCTTTGATTCGGAATAATTTCTTCACAATCCTTCACTCGGAATGTTTTGTGCTTGATCTGGAATGATCCTGGGAACAGAAACAGAAAGCGAAGAACACAGGATACACAAAGCTACACGAATCTAACCAAAACTTAATCAAATCAAACAAAAGATTAAATCAAGCTAAACAAATAACATCTACTAATCATAAACAAACAATCCAAAACAATCAAACTAACAAATATAACCAAAATAATTAAAACCACTTTAATCAAATCAATAAAATAAGAACATGAACATAAACAATAAAGCATGAAGATTAAGACCAAATAAAGAAAGATAGATAGGAGATCAAACAATAAAAATAAAGATTGACAAGAATTAAAAGGAAACTTACTTGAAATTAAATGTATTTAAGGTGCAAGACAATTAAGGTAAATGGACATGAAATTAAATGTGCAAAAATTAAAGTGGAAGAGCATAGTTTGTCAAACTAGCCAACAAGAGAAAAATGAATCCTATCTAATCTATTTATAGGGGAGGATTAGGGAGTGCTTAGGAAGCTTCCTCCCCTCTTTCTTCTTTCCTTAATTACAAGATTAAGTCCTTAATCTTCTTAATCTTCTTAAATCTTGGACTTTAATGACTTTGTCTCGGGATTTCTTTGAACTCGTCTTGTAATTCTTCAATAAATTAGACTTGAGTTCTTCGGCTTTTAGTAAACTTCCGTCTTTTGACTTTTTCTTCGATAAATCTTCAGGATTGGTCTTGGACTTCCGTTCTTTTTGCACTCTTGACTTCTTGACTTCGTCTTTCGTCTTTTTCTTCGATAAAAGCCCGTGAATGCCAGTGTTTTCTCCACTTTTCACCTTTTAAATCACAACAAAAACACAAACCACGCATAATTCCGACATAAATGACATAAAATACACGTTTTGGCTCGGTTATTTATGTAATTAAGTGGTAAAAAGGATGGGTGTTTACACACCTATCAAATCCCCTACACTTGACCATTGCAATGTCCTCATGCAATGCATTAGTTACAAAGCAAGATTACATTTCCCATCATAATCAATCCATATTGGCCTTTATTAAAGAGATAGAAAATTATAAACATTCAAAGTAAAGAAATCAAAAACATACCTTGGGTTTTAGAAATGTCATGAATAATCATCATCCTCAAGTTTTCACTTTCTCCAAACCAAACTTAAAAACGAGATCATTGTTATTATAAGTTAGCAAACCAACACGAACTCATGTGGGCCAATTATTCACTTAGACTCCCTTATTCCTAGGTGTATCTCTTATATTTTATTGTTGTCTTGAATGATCACGAGGATGCATATTTGACTTATTTCGATAGTTTATTAGGCCGAAAATAAAGTGAACGATTTAATCAATAGTTAGCTAAAGGACAAAATCTTTTAAAACTGCTTCTCGGGACCTCAAAAAGTTCACATCTCGGCATAACTCGCTTCGCGATTTGAGACCTTTCTCGGACCGATATTTGGTAGCGACTTCATACTTCAAATCTTGAGAGACGTTCATGAAATAATGGCCTTCTCTTCATAATAGGAATTTCTTCACTTGAAGTTTTGAGAGATTCTTCATATTTGGACCACGACTTCTTCATTTTTCTCCAATCTTTATTTTGGACTTTGATATACAATGATCCACCTCCTTTTTGGACTTGGATCTATTTATCCTCATACATTGTTAGGGCCTTTTCGGATAGACTTCTCCATGATCTTTACGGGAGTACTTGCTTTTCGTCGTGTGTCTCGATCCTTCATATTGATTTTCGATAAATGATTCTTCACATCACTTTGGATCTTTAGCAACAAAATGTAGCCCTCATGCCTTGTTGGGACCTTTTTGGACTCGCCAATCTTCGCATCCCGCTTCAATAAGTTATGCCTTGGCTATGAACTCTAATCCATACCGAGCAACTTTTAAACGATCTTGGGCTAGAAGCTAAATAACTTTTCAAATCGTACAACCTTATTTACTGCAGATAAATTTATTAGCAAGCGATGGGAGAATAGGCTTATAATTAACTCACATAAATTCACGAAAGAATACCAAACTTATAATTGACTCTATCATCTCTCGTTCTCCACAGTTTAAAATCTCAAGGAATGAGACTCGTGGATGCTTAGCCTATTAAATCCAAGTTCTGGGTTTTCGAGTCGCCTATAGGATCTTGCAAATTCTTAGACTCTTTCAAGTCTAGAAATCGCGTTTTAAAGTTCCCTTGATAAACGACTCTCTAGGATCAGTTATAGGAACTTGCGAAAAGTTCTTGTTCTTAACCCGTGAGAGTTAAGACTTTCGCGTTTTATAGCTCCCTATAGAAAAGCCTAGCAAAACTTGACTTAAACATGTTAAGGATACTAGCTAGAGTAAACTCGGGTTGAGTCAAAAGATTCACAACGTTTGAAAATTAAAACCACTTTATTAAAAATTTATTCTAGCAAAGAAAGAAAATAACTATACAAAGGGAAAAACTAATAGGCCAAAATAGATCAAAAATTTTGAAAAATGTCGAAAAATTGATTTTCCGGTTAAAATGAGGACAAATACAAGGAAAAGGCCACTTAACTTCGATAGAAGTCCCCCCTACACTTAATATAAACATTGTCCTCAATGTTTAAGCATGTGGGAGTAAACTCCCCTACACTTAGGACATTGTGAACTTTGTTTAAATCTCGCTAAGGAAAAGACAACTAACGACATTCCTATTTTAATATTGGAAAATATAAAATAGTGAATCGAAAAGAGTTTAGGATAGAACCGGGAAAATGAGAACACGGAATCACGGGTCGTCAAAAATCATCAAGAGTGGATCATTGAGCACTCGAATCCCTGAATAGTAGAAGAGAGGAAATAGCAAACACCAACGGGTCTCCCCCCTACACTTACGGTAAAAACAAAGAAAAAGATAGATAGATAGTCGGGTTGCCTCCCGAGAAGCGCTTGTTTTTGTTAACCGAGTCACGAGCCTGACTCGTCCCTGAATTAAATGGTCCATGGGGAAGCCTCGAATGTAATACCGGGATCAAAGACCTTGTCCTCGTTCCCGGAGGAATATAATAAAGGAGAGGCAGGAGGATAAGTCTTGAATGGTAGGAAGGTCCTTTCAACATACGAGAAGTATGTGAAATCATGATCCACGGGAGGTGGGGTGGGTAAAGGAATCACATTGTCATCCTCCAAAGACAATGGATGCTGACCAATTGGCAAAGCCATAAGGTTATCAATCATAGAATGGTCATTGTCACCTCCCGGGTCAAAGCACTCATCCTTATTTCCTGGAGAGTGAAATTGATACATCACCCGCTTGGGCGTGCATTCAGTAGGATGAGGGGACAATATAGTAGGAGAAGTAAGAGAAGAATTACCTTCCATCTGCGTCACCTTTCCAGTAGAGTCAAATCTCTCCACCTCTACGATAGAAGGGGACATGGCTAACAAAGCATGCTCACCAATAGTAGGAGAATCAGAGCTATCAATGTCCTCAATCCCTTCGTCAAAGAGAGGATTCACCTCACTAGATATATAATCGTCATCAAAATCAAATAAAGGGTTCGAATAAATCTTGAAAGTTTCCTTCGAAACGTCTTCATCGGATAGTGACTCGTCATCACTAGAAGTAAAATCATCATCTTGATCAAAAAGAGGATTAGAGAAAGCCAAAGAATCCTCTTCCAAAGTGTTGGTGGAAGGAACATCGCCAGAAGAAAGTGCATCATACTCATCGTCACTGTCGGATGTCAAATCAGATTCACTTGGAATTGGGACAAGGTTATCAGCACTAGACGTATTGAATTCGTCGGATTCCTTTGCAGGAATTGTGCTAAGATCCTCATCCCCTAGGATGGGTGAATCCTTAGGTTCCAGCGCCGGCAAGTCGGGCGAAGGAATAGAATTCTCATCGTTCCAAGAAATAGGACTCTCATCGTCATCACTGTCATAATAATATGGAGGCACAAGAGGAGTATAAGCATTAAGGTTAGATACTTGCTCTTGTTGTTGATCCGCTTGACATTTCTCCATGATCTTGTTGCAAGCTTCTTGTACTTTTTGAAAGTTGTCAAAAATTGTGGCAAGTTGCTCAGGAGGAAGTGCACAAAAGGGTTGATGACTGACGGTGTGACGTGGGGGCTCAAAGTTATACACACTGGGATGATAGCACGGAACTTTCTCAAAGACCTTCGACGGATCACAAGAAGAAGCATCGTGAGGGCCCCCATAAATATAATAAAATACACGTTTTGGCTCGGTTATTATTGTAATTAAGTGGTAAAAAGGATGGGTGTTTACACACCTATCAAAGGGGCTTCCGGAACTTTTCCGACTCCTTCTTTTAGCTTCTATTTGATTTCCATAACGGTCGTTTAATACTTAACTTTTAATTATTAACGATCGTTAGTTTAAGCTACGGTTTGATTTAATAAATATAATAAATACATTTAATAAATAAATTAACCCTTTACGTAATGTGTGCAATCCCATGATCTCGAGTTCGATCCTATCACACGACTATCGATTTTAAGTCCATAAACTTTCAGCTCCCACTTGGACAAAATTCGAATATCGTGATCGCATTGATTAGCGTCTAGTTACACTAACAATGTCACTAGTACAACTCGAGTAAGGTTTCCTGGACAAAACCTTTTAATGATATATAATCATTATTATTATCCTTTCATTTCAAATACATCGTTAATAAGGATATAGATCTCAGTCATTCCTTTCATTAACTATTCTGTTTCTCGTTTACGGATATAGCAAGATTACCAAAACACATTTGGGTGTGGCCACACAAACATCTTACTACACCCCCGAGGGGCCCAGCTGTATTTATACTTCAAAATAATTTGAAGGAAACAAATCCCTTTTTGAATACAAGCAAAACACATGAACTTTGCAACACTTCTGAAAATAACCCTTATAGCTACCAGTTACGTTTAGCGTTAGGTTACCTTACAGAAATGCACTACATTCAATGCAGTTTTCTGGTATCTCAGGTCTAAGGATAACTATTTATGATTTACTTAATGACAAAGATCCATAAAGTAAAATCATATAGTTGGGATAAGTCCAATATTTGATCCATCAAATATCATCCAAAATTGACCAATATACTTTCAAGTATACTCTTTCACTATTTTGAATTGTCTTAGTTTAATAATACTCCCATATTATTAATCGACAACAGACATTTAGAAACATCATAATGCTCATGGATTAAAACATGTAAAATAGGATACAAAATCAAATAACAGAAAAATAAACAAAATCCAATCTTTATTTCATCAATTCAATAATGTCTTACATCCTTTATCCAAATACTAATCAACAGATTTATTGCATGAATTCGCTAGCTAGTTGCAGCCCAATTGCCTTGGCATGCTTAACTACCTTTGGCCTAGATAAAGCCTTACTAAAAGGATCAGCTACGTTATCATCTGTGTGAACTTTTATTAATTTTATTTCTCGAGCTTCCACTTGTTCTCGAACGTAGTGATATCTACGTTAAAGTGTCTGGCGCCTTTTATAACTCCAGGGTCATTGGCGAATATTATTGCAGCAGAATTGTCGCAATATATATCAATAGGTTCTTTAATTGAAGGCATCACTCCAAGATCTCCAATAAACTTCCTAATCCAAACAGCTTCCATTGCAGCTTCTGAAGTGGCCATGTACTCGGATTGAGTCGCATGCATAGCAATGGTTTTCTTCTTACTGCTCTTTCAGTCAACTGCTCCTCCATTGATGACAAACACGTAACCCATCTGAGACTTCGTATCGTCTTTATCACATTGCCAGGACGCATCACAGAACCCTGTTACATTCAATTATGTGTCTGGTTTACCCCCGAATACCAAAAACATATCTTTCGTACTTCTCAAATACTTTAGAATATGCTTAACAGCAGTCCAGTGGAACTTTCCCGGATTCTGTTGGTATCTACTGACCAAGTTCTGAGCAAACGCCACGTCAGGCCTTGTGCATCTCACAACATACATAATAGATCCTACAGTCGAAGCATAAGTCACCTTTTTCATGTAAGCCACCTCTTCGGATGTTGATGCATCTTTCTCATGACTTAACTCATGCTTAACCTCCATCGGTTGAAAACCTTTCTTAGAGTTATGCATGTTATACTTCTTCAATATCTTATCAATATAAGCATCTTGACTAAGACCAATTAACCGTCTACTTCTATCTCGATAGATTTTAATTCACAGAATATATGCAGCATCTCCCAAATCCTTCATAGAAAAACATTTACCAAGATAATCCTTAACTTCCTCAAGTCTTGGAATGTTACTTCCCATGATTAATATTTCATCGACATATAAAATTAGGAACACTACATTACTCCCACTAGCTTTGCGATATACACATGGCTCATCACGATTTTGAATAAATCCGAACTTTTTTATTTCTTCATCAAATCGCTTATTCCATTGACGTGATGCTTGCTTCAAACCATAAATAGATCTTTGAAGTTTTCACACGCGCTTTGGATATTTAGGATCAACGTACCATTTCGGTTGTTGCATATAGATGTCTTCATCTAAGCGACCGTTCAAGAAGGCAGTTTTAACATCCATTTGCCATATCTCATAGTCATAGTATGCTGCTATAGCTATGAGAATCCTAATAACTCGTAAGTCTTCTACAGGAGAAAATGTCTCCTCGTAGTCTACGCCAAAAGTTTGAGTAAAACCTTTAGCTACTAAACGTGCTTTATAGGATTGTATTTCACCATCCATGTCGGTTTTCTTCTTGTAGATCCACTCACTACTTTAGCATTTTTAGGTGCATCCACAAGAATCCAAACATAATTGATTTTCATAGATTTCATTTCCTCATTCATCGCAACTATCCATTTGACTTTTCTAGATCAGACAATGCGGATCGATAGTTAGCAGGTTCACCAAGATCCCTTACTTCCTCCTCATCATCCTCTATTTAAAGACATAGTTTGTCTGGCGCACGTATGGTTCTTTGAGACCTACGTGGAGGAATTAATTCTGGTGGAACTCCCAGACTTTCTGGTTCTACAGGAATTTCTTCGCTAGTACTTTCAGAATGCAATGTATCTTCTTGAATTTCTTCAAGATCATAATTTCTCCCACTGAATTCTTGATTTACAAGATCACTTTCAAGGAAGTCTCCATACCGAGCCACAACTACTTTGTTCTCAGCCGGATAATAAAAGTAGTAACCCATAGTTTCCTTAGGGTAACCTACAAAGATACATTTAACTGAGCGTTGTTGGAGTTTATCTCCAGAGTCACGTTTCACATACGCCTCACAACCCCATATTTTCAAATAAGACAAATATGGCTTTTTGCCATGCCATAGTTCATATGGTGTCTTATCAACCTTCTTTGTGGGAACCATATTCAGAATACGAACAGCAGATTCAAGAGCATAATCCCAAAAGGATAATGGTAAAGTTGTAAGATTAAACATAGATCACACCATATCTAATAATGTACGATTTCTCCTTTCAGATACACCATTTTGTTGTGGAGTATATGGAGAAGTAAGTTTCTGAACAGTTTCATTCTCACTTAAATAATCTTTAAACTCTTAACTTAAATATTGACCACCTCGATCAGAACGAAGAGCTTTAATCTTCTTTCCTAGTTGTAACTCTACTTCTGCTTTAAATGTTTCAAACACCTCATGTTTATGCTTAAGTAAATAACCATAACCATAACGGCTCTAATCATCCGTAAACGTTAAGAAATAGCTAGCACCTTTCCTTGACACATGTCTAAGTGGTCCACACACATGAGTATGTATCAAACCAAGTAGTTCAGTAGCCCTTTCAATATTGCTATTAAAAGGTTTCTTGGTCATCTTTCCAGAGATACAAGACTCACGTTTATCAAATGATTCATCATTGATATTTTCTAAAAGACCATCACGTTGAAGCTTTTGAATGCGAGTCTTCCCAATATGCGCAAGTCTACAATGCCAAAGATAAGAAGAGTTCTTGTCTAACTTTCTCTTCTTATTCATGCTAAAAACAGAATTATTTTTCCTCTTGGAATTATTATCATGCATGCTAATTTCAAAAACACCATTCACAGAAATTGCATCAAATAGAATAAACCATCTTTGAAAACAGAAATTCTAATATTATCAATCGTGTGATTAAATCCAATATCCAACATACAAGAAAAGGAAATAACACCCCTAACAATTGTAGGTGCATAATGACAATTATTTAAAAACAGTACCAAACCCGAAGGTAAAACTAGTTTAAATATTCCTATAGCTTCAACCGCTGCTTGTGCGCCATTGCCCACTTGCAGAAATTGTTCCCCATAGGTAAGCTTCCTCTTCAACTCAAATCCCTTCAGGGTATTACAAATGTTAATACCACATACCGTATCATATACCCAAGAGTTTGATTTGTATGTATGATTAAATAACTCTATCATAAATAAGTTATCTGAAGATGCTGCAACAACTAGCTCAGCCTTCTTCTTATGTTCTTGCAACTCATGGAGGTAGAGAGAGAAATTCCTCTTCTAGTGTCCAGTCATTTTGCAGTAGTGACAAGTCTCATCTTTCTGAGATTGACTCTTCTTGACAAAGTTCTGCTTTGGTTTTGATGGAGTCGCAACTTTCTTGCTCTTATCAACCTTGCCTTTGCCTTTCTGCTTCTTATTTACTTGCGGTTTTGGTTTAGTCACTCTACCCTTTTGCACATAAAATACTTGAGGAGTAGCAGTGGATGCCTTATCTTTCAACCCCTTTTCAAAGTCAATGAGCATTGCATGCAGATCATTAACCGTCTTCCCCGTGCAATGCATATTATAGTTACAAACTAAATCATTGAAGTCCTTATTAAGGGACCTATTGATCAAGTTGATAGCCATATTATGATCATAGGGTTGTCCTAGTGCGATGAGTTGTTCCATATAACCCCTCATCTTCATATAATGGGCACTTACGGACTTTCCAGGAGCTTGCTTGCAACTATGTAGAGCATCAACCAAATCATAGATCTCTACAGCTTGCGGCGTTTCATACACAGCCTTGAGTTCATCAAGCATTCGCTGAGGTGAAAATAGCTCATACTATCTTTGAAGTGATGAAGCCATTCTCCCTAACATTACAGCAGCCACCTCCTGGTGCTTCTTAACGTTAGCAGCGTGTTGAAGCCTTTCCGCATCAGATGCTCCTTCAGCAAGATCCTCCGGAAAAGGAGTAGTCAAGATATCAATAGTACGGGCTGCTCTCAGAACAATTCTTAGTGAGCGATACCAGTCATTGAAATTAGGGCCAGTAAGTTTAGGCCGTTCAAAGAAAGCTTTGAACGCCGAGCTTATTATCAGATTGTTTTCGGGTTGAGCCATTTCTACATAAATAAGTTCAAACATTAGTATTTTTGATAATACAAATCAAGAAAATAAAATTACCCCGGTAATAAAACCATAGTATTTTCCTTGAAAAACTAGAATCCATATTGACATAGATTTATCACATCGGTTGATCTGCTAGTGACAAATGTATTCAATACAGTAACTTGTCGAACAATAATTGACAAACAAATTTGCAATTTCTAGATATGTTAGGGATTTGCATTGCCAATATCATTTGCATTGTAAACATGTTTCATCCCTACTTTATGCCTTAAGTTTCCAGTTCTTACTGAGTAACTTAATTAAGTCGACTAATCTAAAGAACGTAAAACCTTCATGTGCAATCTTATTCAGTCATGAAGTTTTCTCTCCATTACAACATCGTCTAATTTCTTATATGACGACAATTGTAACTTCAAGTGTTCTTCAATTAGATGGCATATGACTTAAATTTTTAGGGTATAGATTTCGGTGTCAAAATCATGTATGGAGAAGCATGCATACATCTCCATAACATAAGTTTAATAAAAACGTTTAGTAAACTTTTTGGTGAGACTAAAATTTCATCATATATTTGCAAGTTGAGGTATTGGTTAAACCAATTAAAGATTTTACACACACCTAAATTCACATCGTACTTTTTCTAGAACTCAGCTAAAGCACAAAGCAATAACCTTATTCATTGTGTTTCGGATGTGAATTAATGCAGTTAAATCAACCTTAAAGAATTATACAAATAACAACCGTAGGTAATTCCAATTTTGACGCACAGGCGAACCGGCAATTTGGTCAGCGCTGAAGCATAACACCTCCTTCCTTAACCGGGTACATGACCAGCGGTGCGTTATACCCACTTTATAGTTTGCCAAAATTGAGTAGGCCGTTAAGTTGTTATTGCAATTCTAATAAACACAAATCATATGTAATTTAGATCTCAAAACAATTCATTAATTTTGATAAGATTTAGTCAATATTATTTTTCTTAAAAAAATTACCCTTCTTTAGAACATACAATAAAAAATGCATGAAAACAAGTAGTACAAAAAAATAACTAAATCAAATAGCCACATGCATAACAATTTATTCAAAGAACATCAAATCTAGGGTTTCTATAAACATAAAAAGTCTTCCCTAATTTTAAAACTTTGAATCAAATAAAGCAAATAGCACTCAAAATTATATGATCCGTAAAAAAACATGCATGTTTATTACGGATCTCCCACATTCTCTTAACAATTAAAAAACTACGGATCGTAACCACACATGACATAACAATTAATTCATGCAAACATCTTAAGATAATTACCATCTAATTTTAGGGTTTACAAAAAAAAAATTATAAAAATTCGGCAGATCCGATTTTAAAAAACAAAACCCTAATTTTTATAAAACCTAAAAAACAACATGTAATTTTTTAACACAAATAAATATTAGTTAAAAAAACTTTAGATCTTGATAATTATAATCATGTTAAAACGGCTCTCGATGCCACTGAAGGTTTATATAGTTCATAACAATTATTTAAAACCCTAATATAGATCAAAGCACATACAGCGGAAGCAAATTAACAAGATCATAATTTAACACAATTATAATTAATCAAGATTAGGGTTACATACCTTTATCCTAGCAAGATCTACAAGACAACGGAACGGTCACCGGTAAAGATAGATCACGAACACCACCAGGATATAGTCTAAAGCAAGACTATATCACGATCTTGTACACACGTAATACGGCGAGTTAATCGTGAGTCTAGCACGAACAAACCGAGCTTCCAAGCCTATGGAGGATCTACCCAACAACCCTAGAGAGGGGCTAGGACTAGATCTAATAAAATAGAAAATTGAAAACCAAGAACCCTAATTAAGGGGTGTTTGGCCGGCGGTTTAAGAGCAAGAGAGAGGAGAGGAGTAAAAAAAAATTATGACCCTTGGGTTTGTTTATATAGCCCTTGCAAAAACTTTTCCTCCAAGGTTAAACAAATTTAAGGTAACAAAATCTTTTCCCTTCCCTTTGGTTCTCCTATGGCCGGCAGTTCTCAAGCCCAAGAAGGGGCTTTCGGAACTTTTCCGACTCCTTCTTTTAGCTTCTATTTGATTTCCATAACGGTCGTTTAATACTTAACTTTTAATTATTAACGATCGTTAGTTTAAGCTACGGTTTGATTTAATAAATATAATAAATACATTTAATAAATAAATTAACCCTTTACGTAATGTGTGCAATCCCGTGATCTCGAGTTCGATCCTATCACACGACTATCGATTTTAAGTCCATAAACTTTCAGCTCCCACTTGGACAAAATTCGAATATCGTGATCACATTGATTAGCGTCTAGTTACACTAACAATGTCACTAGTACAACTCGAGTAAGGTTTCCTGGACAAAACCTTTTAATGATATATAGTCATTATTATTATCCTTTCATTTCAAATACATCGTTAATAAGGATATAGATCTCAGTCATTCCTTTCATTAACTATTTTGTTTCTCGTTTACGGATATAGCAAGATTACCAAAACACATTTGGGTGTGGCCACACAAACATCTTACTACTCCCCCGAGGGGCCCAGCTGTATTTATACTTCAAAATAATTTGAAGGAAACAAATCCCTATTTGAATACAAGCAAAACACATGAACTTTGCAATACTTCTGAAAATAACCCTTATAGCTACCAGTTACGTTTAGCGTTAGGTTACCTTACAGAAATGCACTACATTCAATGCAGTTTTCTGGTATCTCAGGTCTAAGGATAACTATTTATGATTTACTTAATGACAAAGATCCATAAAGTAAAATCATATAGTTGGGATAAGTCCAATATTTGATCCATCAAATATCATCCAAAATTGACCAATATACTTTCAAGTATACTATTTCACTATTTTGAATTGTCTTAGTTTAATAATACTCCCATATTATTAATCGACAACGGACATTTAGAAATATCATAATGCTCATGGATTAAAACATGTAAAATAGGATACAAAATCAAATAACAGAAAAATAAACGAAATCCAATCTTTATTTCATCAATTCAATAATGTCTTACATCCTTTATCCAAATACTAATCAACATATTTATTGCATGAATTCGCTAGCTAGTTGCAGCCCAATTGCCTTGGCATGCTTTACTACGTTTGGCCTAGATAAAGCCTTAGTAAAAGGATCAACTACGTTATCATCTGTGTGAACTTTTATTAATTTTATTTCTCGAGCTTCCACTTGTTCTCGAACGTAGTGATATCTACGTTTAAAGTGTTTGGCGTCTTTCATAACTCCAGGGTCATTGGCGAATATTATTGCAGCAGAATTGTCGCAATATATATCAATAGGTTCTTTAACTGAAGGCATCACTCCAAGATCTTCAATAAACTTCCTAATCCAAAAAAACCTTACAAGCTCATTAAGTCCATTTTTTCTAAGTTTTGTATTGTTAGTTTGTTACAGGAGAGATAACCTTTATGTCAATATTCATGTCCTTTAAATGTCATCCTGAAGAGTGTCTCCCTTGCAATGTGCTAGTCAAGCGGTTATATCATTGTGGTGCTATGGTCCATGCTAAACTCAACTACCACATTTGTTACTCTTTTATAGATATGACTTCTTTTATCATTTAGAATTTTGGCAAAGCTTTTAAGTTATAAGATGGTCGAGTGTAAAAGTCAAAGTGTCCTTCCATTCCTTTGTGAGTTGCAGAATAGCAGAGTGGAGGACAAAGGATGGGTTGGGTGAAGGGTCAATATGGGTTTGGATCATATGGGATCATTTTTTTATTGTTGCGCATTATTGTAAATAATTAATGTTTTGCAATAAGCTTGACCCACTTTGCTAGCATAACAGCAGACTCTTGTGCACTTAAATGGATTAAATTTAAATGCATGCTAAACACCTTTGAAACTTTATTCAAAAGATCTGTTCTTCTGTTCAATCAAGCAGAGGTATAAAATGTACCAAGTGCAACTCAGTAACACATGTTACTAAGCATGATTCAAGTAAACATTTCTACTGTCTATAGCCTTGGAGGCTGGAGCCTCTGATTACTGTGGTGGGTTCTTATTAGCTTGTTCTAGACCAAAGGATCTCCCTAGCAATGGATGTCGTTAGCCAACATTGTTATAGGTAAATTAGCTCTCATCAGTATTCTCGTCAACCAATACATTATATTTATGATAATAGAAGAATTTTCTTATATTCATACACTGAATATTTCTTGATTTCCTACAAAGAATATGTGTATAGACTTTAAAACTAATTTTAGGTCGTTATTTGTGATAATATTCATGATAAGTGCCATTGGTTTAACTCTAATCTCTAGGACCACTATTAATTTTAATATCATATCCAAGCACTCCTTATCCATTATGTGCGTTTATACATATTTATACAAAGATGTTATATATGATACATGGTTACGGTATAACCTCAAACTCCAAACAACAATATTCATATTTGTGTACATCAGATCGTATCTATTTAACCTGCACACCAAAACGAAGGTAAATATCAGATTATCTTATATGTAATCATCTGCGAATTAGGAGGGAAGAATATGTTTGATTGTTTCTTAGTAAATGATGGTTTGCCTGCATATATAGATAAAAAAAGCATTAAATCTCTTACATAAAAAGCCCAAAAAGATATAGAAACAACCATAGAAGTTTTTTTTTGGGTAAAAGGGACTCTCCCCGGTAAAATATATTACACCAAAAAACAATGAAGTACAACTGGAATGTGGCTAACATACCACATTAACCTCAAGCACAAGTCGCTTGATAAACACCTAACACTAGTGTATATGACATGCCATACACACTTACCAAACTAGAGATAAAACATTAAACTACTAATTTAACTTAGACTTGTCCCTATTATCATAAAATCGATTAGCAGCTTCATCATAAATATTCTCCACTTCTTCCTCATCTGATTCATTTAACACGTCAAAACCATTAGCAGTAACCCACTAGTATTCCTAGGAGTAGATTTTGGAACCGATGTAGACGATGAAGGAATATCAGCAGCCTTAGAAGACTTTTTTTGTACCACTTTAGGTGGCATATTAACTTTGGGAACATAAAGAGTGTTCGTTTGCACCTGGAAACCTCCATTCTTCTTCTTACCTCGTTTACTTTTACGAGTAACAATTTGAAAACCATCATTAGCTTGTGTACCAACATTATGCACACCAACAATGTTAACAGTAACGGGACTAACCTTAACCAATTTGGGGCAGATCACATGATCATGATCAAAAGTTTTGCAATGCTCACAGCGTGGAGGTGTCCACTCATACTCGATAGTAACCGTTTCCGTAGTATACCCGGAACCATCAGAAAGAGGGACACCAAAGGTTATCTTCTCTTTTAGATCATATTCCGCCTTAACCTCAATCAAACATCGTGCAAAGCTGCTCCGACCCCAAGATTCGGTGCACATAACACTCGTGTAAGAATCTAACATAAGAGGCTTACCAATTTGAGATGCAATAATACTCAAACCATCCTCCGAGAAGACCTGAATTGGAACGTCATGAATCTTAACCCACAACGGAATTTGAGTGAGTTTTTCCTTTTGTAATCTCATATCAAGATGCCATTGCTTAAGAACAATAGGCACCTTACGTATCATCCATGGCCCATTCTCGAGCACATCCTCCATACCCTTTTTAGTGCTGAACTTGAAGAAGAAAAAACCCTTCGCATTCAACATAATCCGAGTAATCCCATATTTGGCCTAGTTTTGTCGAACAAAATACTCTACAACCGGGAAAGCAAGGCGTTTGCCAAGAAAGTAACCATAAAGAGTATTATCAAAACGTGTACCCACCTCACTTACTATCTTAGATGGCATAGTAAAAGCAATCCCAACATCCTCCTTTGGTTTCACTGCTTCCACAAACTGAAAGTTAGCTTTCTTCACACTCACCGTATCTAAACCTGCATTTAGGTCCGAATCCTTCGAAACATCACCACTTGTATCTTCCTCGACACCTTCTAAAATAACCTCAGCCTCGACAATCTGTGACGAACCCAAATGACGTGAAGATGCAGCCTTATTTTGTACATTCGATACCATAACATGTTCATGATTATGCGCAGATTGCCTAGCATCAGCAACAACATTCGTATAACCTACACTCAGATTATCATCGAACGAAACACCATTTTTCTTAACAGCATTAGGTGACGCATGTTGAATGCCCTCCATAACACATATCGTGGATTCAACCTGACCAACATTCAACAAAGTAGCAGCAAACCTAGGGTTATTAGAAACCTAATCATTCATAGTCTGTTGAGCAACCACATTTGTGTTACATGGATTCGTTGCGCGTTGAGGCAAACGAACCCTAGTTGGATCGCCCACGTGTGAAGATCCAGGTTTCTTAAGAATGGACTTTATAATTTTGGGGACAGTAGGTTGCTCTACATCCTTGACATCCTTATGTTCAGAATCCATGTCAACCCCGTCTTAGATAGCTGACGATACAACCCTCCCAAACAGCAGCAATCAAGAAAACCCTAAAAACCTAAAAGCACCAGCAACCAAAAACCCTAGGACACGTCAAACTCTAAAAAACGTCTAAAAAACCCAAAAAAAACGTGCGATTGTATATAAATCAGAGATTCAAATACAAGAGACAACGTTTAAAGGATTAGAGAGACAAAAATTAGAATTGAAGCTAAGTAATAGAGCTTCCAAACAGGTGGCGGCTAGACCTAGGGTTTTTCTGCCATGGTCAACAAAAACCGCTTTCACCATAGAAGTTTTTTACATGTGCAATACACAATTTGAGAGCTAATATAAATAGCATTTCATCCATGCAAATAACCCGACTAATGCATATATTCGATGAACCTCACTAAAATAATTACAGCTTTAGATATCTTATTTCTGAACTTGTTGAAGATTAAGTAGATAAGAGTAAAAGAATGAAAATATATGAACAATACACATAAACAATGAGTAACAGGTCCAATTTGCTTACCTCGGTTCCAGGCTTCCAGCAAGGATTATGTCAACTTCATGATACACTAATGGATACATGTGAACGCAACATAGTGAAGTCCAAAGATCTACTTGTTCCAACAATTGTAACTACTTTTAAGTAGAAAATCTCGAGAGAGACCTGAAAGAACAGAAAAGTAAAGAGAGTTATTAATGTGAGTTCCAAACAACAAGCATACAACGGTTGTCAGAAATAAAGTATACCTTTTTTGGTGTCACTTCTGAAAGAACGTTCACGTTTTTCTTGTAAGCAGCTAGAATAAACCTCAAGAGTTGTAGGACAGTTACAAAAAGGGACACTTTTTAACTCCACCAAGTTCACCATGTTCTGTTTCCATTATTTGCTACTTCTTCATAACATTTGGAGATTGATTAAACATATTACCATTTCTCCTGATGTGTCGCCGTTTCTTTGTCAAATAAAGATTCTACAAGATAAACATACTATACATTAAAGGCTACAATGACAACATTTGAGTCACCATGTAGCATTTGATTCTGCCATATAAACAATGGAAGCATGAAGACTACTTCACTTGACATTTTTGCTCGATTCTTTTTTTGTTTATAATTTTGACTAATGGTATTTATTCCCCACCTTTTGAAACTGAAACCTGAAATACGCACATACTAAAAGAAAAACAAAAACAAATTAACAAAGAAAACAACATGGGAACTGCATAAAAAAAACCTAAAAAACCACCTATGGCGGCAGGAAACCTTTTTTCATCTACGATTCAACTTTTCTTTTAATCATTCAATTGGTTGATAGATTTTAGTTGTTTCGTCTTTTTATCTTTCTTGTCGGCACTTATTTATTCCTACACTCTTACTCGGTTCTGATCAATTATTAATTTCTTGGACGGTGCAATCATGATCTGATCTATTTAATATCACATTCTTGGTCGGTGCAATTATGTTTACTTTGTGTTTGACGTATTGTTTCTGGTTATCACATTTAATGCTTGTTTAGGGTTTATTGGTGGGGGTTTATTAGCTTATTTTAATCGTTAGTTTTTGTTTTTTCATAAGAATCGTTAGGTTTTGTTTAGATCGTTGGTTAGGTTTTTAAATCGTTCGTTGCTGGGGTCGTTTCATTTACTATGGTGGGTTCGACGAATGATTCGGCTATTGTTTTTTCAAACATAAGTTCGGTTGCGGGAAGTGATACAGTAAATGGTGAACGGCTAAATTTGAATGTAGGGTCTTTAGAGGATGTTGAAAAGTTGTTCTCGATATCCCTAATACGGTGGAAGTGATTAGTAGGTTTATGAATGACGTCCAAAGTAACAAATATGAATTCTTGAAGTAGATGACTAATGAGCAATGGACTAAGACCCTTGATATCGTATGTGCACACCAAGTGGAGTTGGAGAGCAGTGTTAGAGCACTAAAACGTCAACATGTTAATGCTACCAAAGCAGGTGTGCGAGATGATGCTAGGGATCCGTCTATGAGCACTATTTTTGTACATGATGCTAGGGTTACACCAAATTTGTCTAATATCACATTGCGTATGTCCTTGGATCAACATAAAGAGGTGAGTGTCTCATCTCCTATGTTTAGTAAATTGGTTAATGATGAGCTATCGTTTGAACAATTGGATATAAACCCTACTGTGAGGAGTGATGTATTTGACTCAAATATGGATGATTTCACGTTTTTTGTTCCAAGTGATCCAGTGTTAGATGTCGAGGAAACTGTGAAGTAATGTCCTATTGTACAGTCGGTGGATATTGGTGGTCCATCTAACTCCTATGCAGCTGCTACTAGTTCAAGCCAACAAGCTTCACCTGTTGCTCGTGTTAATATTGGGTCTGTCATATCTGAAAACAGGTTTGTGGGTGTTCAGGTATCTATTCCACGTAAAGTGGTTGAGAAGGTTAATGCACGGTTTCATAATACGCTCTATGGATACTTCATTGGTAAACGAATGGCATTTTCAGTGGTTGATTATTATGCTAAGACTAATTGGGCTAAATTTGGGTTAAAAAGGATCATGATGAATTCCAATGGTTTCTTTTTCTTTCAATTTGATGCACAATCTGGGTATGAAGCTGTGTTGGAAGGTGGTCCATGGATGATTCGTAATTCTCCCATTATTCTTAAAAGGTATACTATGAAGACTAGCCTTCGTAAAAGAAGAATTTACCTGTATTCCTGTGTGTGTTAAACTTCATGATGTGCCTCTTCAAGTGTTTGAGGAAGAGGGTATTAGTCAGATTGCTACATATCTTGGTAAGCCTATAATGCTTGATTCTTTTACTAGCACTATGTGTAAAGAATCTTGGGGTCGTAGTAGTTTTGCTCGCTGTTTAATTGAAATTAAATCTGATTGTGATTTATATGAGACAATTACTATTGGTGTTCCTGATTTGGAGGGTGAGGGGTTTACTAAGGAAACTATTAAAGTTGAATATGAGTGGAAGCCGCCTAGATGCCCTACATGTAATATCTTTGGTCATACGGCTGAAACTTGTCCTAAACATGTTATCCCTAAAGTGGCACCTACAGTTATACATGAACAAGATGATGGATTTCAACAAGTTCGTAGTAGAAAGCATAACAACAAAGGAAAGCAAGGAAGCCAGATTCCGAGAGGTGTCCCGTTAAGCAAAGGCTTCCAGGTTGGTACTCCTTTTACTTTTAGTCCAAAGTCGTCTACTTCTGGTGCTCATATACATGATAACTCATCTAATCCTGGTAAGACTTCGAATGCATCTAAACGTGATAATAGCAAAGTTGATAGTGGTACCAAATCTGGGTTGCATACGAATAGTTCGAATAAAGGTAAATCTGTGTTGAGTGGCGTTTTTACTTCGAATTCATTTGGGGCTCTTTCAGGGGATATAGGTGCCCTAAGTGGAGATGATGATGATGAGGAGGAGGTTGAAAACATTTATGATGAATCTGCTAATATTCTTAATTCTCAGTCAGGGGCAATCACTCCTGCCACGAATGTTTTAAATGTTAGTATAGCCTCATGGAATATAAGGGGTCTGAACCAATCCCCTAAAAGAATCGAGGTTCGTCAGGTTATTAATGAAAATAATCTGAGTGTTTATGCTATTTTGGAGTCTCATGTTGATGCTTCGGGTGTTTATGATATATGTCGTAAGATTTTTAGCAGATGGAAGTGGACGTCAAATGGTGGTTTGTGTCCTAAAGGGACACGTATAATTCTTGGTTGGAATGATGATATTGTGGGTATTATGGTGTTGTCTCAAACAAGTCAAGTTATGCATTGTCAAGTTAAAACGCGTATGGATAACCGTACTTTGTTCTGCTCTTTCGTTTATGCTGATAACTACTATATCCATCGGCATGTTCTTTGGAATAATCTGGTTGCTCTTGCTACTTTTATGTGGGATAAGCCATGGGCTGTTTTGGGTGATTTTAATGCTGCTCTTAATATTGAGGATCACTCATGCGGGGGCTACACTCCTAATATTGCCATGCGGGAATTCAATGAGTGTGTTAATCTTATGGAAGTTATGGACGTTAATGCTACAGGTTTACATTTTACTTGGAATGAGAAACCACAGGGTGATGATGGCATTCTAAAAAAGATTGATCGGATTATGTCTAACATTAAGTTTCTTGATGAGTCTCCTGGATGTTTTGCGATATTCCAACCCTACAGGATCTCTGACCATTCTCCTTGTGTGTTACGAATCCCTACAATTAGCAAACCTAAGCCTAAACCTTTTAAATTCAGTAATTTTCTTGTGCATAAGGAGGGTTTTCATGCAGTGGTAGCTAACGGATGGTTGGCAAATGTTCATGGATGTGCTATGTTTAGGCTTGTTAAACGTTTAAAAGGTTTAAAGGCTCTGTTTCGTAAACTACTGTTTGAACAGGGTAATCTTCATGATCGTGTTACTAGACTACGTGTGGAATTAGATGCTGTTCAACGAGCCCTTGATAGAGACCCATCTAATGTGTTATTGAAAGAAGAGCATGCTCATTATCTAGTTGCTTTTAAGGAAGCTTCTCTTGATGAGGAACGCTTCTTACGTCAGAAATCTAAAATTGAATGGCTTGATGCAGGTGATTCAAATACGGCTTATTTTCATAACTCGGTTAAGAGTAGGGCTGCTCGTAATCGTATTGAAATGGTTCGTGATTCTCATAATGTGCTTCATGATGGAGATGTTGTGCCTGGAGCTTTCGTTGCTCATTACGAGCAGTTTCTTGGTCAGGCAAGTGTTTCAGGTTCTTTTAATATGTATGATTTGTTTGTTCGAAAGCTTGGTGCTCAGAAATCTGCCCATATGGTTAGAGTCATCTCTGACTCTGAAATTAAAAGTGCGTTATTTTCCATGAGTGATGACAAAGCGCCTGGGCCGGATGGTTTTACTGCTGTGTTTTTTAAGAAGTATTGCGATATTGTGGGTGATGAGTTTACATGTGCTATTCGGGAGTTTTTCTCTAATGGTAAACTTCTTAAAGAGGTTAATCATACTATTATTGCTCTTATCCATAAGGTTTCTGTTCCAAATCAGATTACTGATTATCGCCCCATCTCTTGTTGCAATGTTATTTTCAAATGCATTAGTAAGATAATTTCTAACCGTATTAAAGGGGATTTGGGCGATTTGGTTAATATTAATCAATCTTCTTTTGTTCCGGGGCGTAGGATCTCGGATAACATCTTGCTGACGCAAGAGCTGATGAGGAATTACCACAGAAATTTTGGTCCTCCAAGATGTGCTTTTAAGGTGGATATTCAGAAAGATTACGATACAGTGGACTGGCAGTTTCTGCGTCACATTCTGATTGGTTTTGGATTCCACCATTTAATGGTTGATTGGATTATGACGTGTGTTTCTACTACTTCGTATTACATTTGCATAAATGGTAATTTATATGGCTGGTTTCAAGGAAAAAGAGGACTCAGGCAAGGTGATCCGTTATCTCCATATCTTTTCACGTTGGTCATGGAGATCCTCTCACTTATGTTGCAGTGGAGGGTTCTTAATGCAGAGGATTTTTATTTTCATCACCGTTGTGAGCAACAACGTATTATCAACCTCTGTTTTGCAGATGATCTCTTCTTGTTTGCTAGGGGTCACTTGGACTCTGTGCAGGTTATTATGGATGCATTGGAGGAATTTAAGATAACTTCAGGTTTGGTTCCCAGTATCCCAAAGAGCACAGTTTTCTTCTGTAATGTAGCTACTGCTGTTAAAAGTAGTATTTTACATATCATGCCATTTGCTGAAGGCGAGTTACCTGTCAGATATCTTGGTGTTCCTCTCATTCCGTCCAGGCTTCTATATAGGGATTGTAAAGTCCTTGTTGAAAAACTTAAGAGTAGAATTAATGATTGGCGTAATAAATTTCTTTCTTTAACAGGAAGACTCCAGTTATTTCGTTCAGTTCTTTCATCTATGCATATTTACTGGGCGTCTGTCTTTATGTTACCTGTTCGGATTATTCATGATTTGGAACAACTTATGAGAGGCTTCTTATGGTGTCAAGGTGAAATGAAGAAAGGTAAGGCTAAAGTTGCTTGGGACTCTGTCTGTACTCTATTTTATGAAGGTGGACTTGGTATTCGTAAGCTTTCTGATTTTAATACTGCTTTAATGGTTTCTCATATCTGGTGTATCCTCACTGTAAAACCCGCATGCTTTTACCATGAATAGTGCCCTTAAGATCGTACGTTCTAGATTAAAACTTACCTCATTTAGTATTGATCACATTCATGTGCTAATAATCAAGCAAGTGCATACGTGTATGACATGACAAGTATCGATTACGTACGAACTCATGATAAACAGTTAATAAATATATCACGTGAACATAATTAAATCATGATCACCATTTAAAATACAAATTAGAATACTTACGTAAATACATATAATATAATTACGAGCGTTAAGTTTACGATAAACGACACGTTATAATAAACAGAAACACTTTAAACACGAGCACGTTTAACCACGAACGAACACGAAACATCGGGACACGAAAAACATTTGGGTTACCCATGTGGGCCCCATGAACCACGAAATTAAGGAGGAGAAATGGGCCTAGCCCATCATTTTTACTAAACAAGGGGTTAAGGGAAAAATGCATTCATTTTCACTTTTCAAGAAATTAAACATAAAACCCTAAAAAGTTTTCTCCTCTCCTTCCTTTTCCCTTTTGTAGCCGCCACCTATAACACACCTAAGAGGGGTGTTCTTGTTGATTTTGATCTTGGATATTGTACAAGTATTAGTGTTTGTTCATCCTTAATTCATCTACACATTCGGTATATCTTTTTAACCTTTCTTTTTAATTCCTTCTTTTGATTTGATTTGGTAAAATTGATTAAGAACATGATGTTTTTAAAACCTATTTTAAAAACATAAAATAAACATGTATTTGGTTAAGAAGTAAAATCAAAAGGGTGTTTTACGGGTGTTTGGTTTAGCCGACGCCTAGACCGTGCCCCAAGGGGGTCACGGCTTGGCCTAGAAACCACCACCGAGACCGTATGGTCCCGGTTTGGTGGTGTGGGTCCCACGGCAGCAAGGAACCAAGGGGAACCCCGATTTGGTTCGGGGTACGGTGTCGATATCATGCCCGGTTCACGGTTCGTTGGTTAAATCATGATCTATGTTACATGTTAATTTTTATGAATCATGAACTTAGGATATAAATTAATTAATAACATGAGATATTAATTAAATCATGACTTAGGTTATTCTAATTATTAATTTAGCATGATATTAATTTAACCTAAGTATTTTATGTTATAAGTTATAATTAATTAATTATTTAAAACATGCCTATAATTAATTAATTTAGACATGACTTAGGTTATGTTATTAATACATAATAATACACATTTTAACCTAAGTATTTTATTCCATTTTAATTAATACATGTTATACCTTAATTAAAATGCTTAACCTATAGTTTAATTAAAATACATGAAATAATAATTAAACTATATACTATATCATATGACTTAAGAAACAAGCTTATAAACACTTAGACTTATATGTTAGCTTATGTAACCAGCTTAATTCTAAATATGGAAACTTCTATTTATAGAAACTTAATTAAATAAGGCAACTAATCTATTAATGGAAACCTTCTATATATGGAAATCTATCTATTTCAGGCAGCTAATCTAATCATGGAAACCTTCTATATATGGAAACTTATTTAATTAAGGCAGCTGATCTATTTTTGGAAACTTTCTATTTTTAGAAACTAATCTATTTTAAGCAGTAAATTCTATTTTTGGAAACTTTCTATTTTTGGAAACTTTCTATTTTTGGAAACTTTCTATTTTTGGAAACTTTCTATTTTTGGAAACTTTCTATTTTTGGTAACTTTCTATTTTTGGAAACTTTCTATTTTTGGAAACTTTCTATTTTTGGAAACTTTCTATTTTTGGAAACCTACTATTTTTGGAAAGTTACTTATTATTATACAGTAAGTATATTAATACATGAAACACCAGTAATACTTAATCAGATTAATCAGAATACTAGATAAACACAGTTTAAGGCTTTAAACAGTGAACCATGACCTAAAACATACCAAATCAGCTAAAATGAGACATAAAACTCAGTACGTAATCAGTGAATCGATACTTATACACGTGTGTATTCATGTAGCGTTAGTGATCCAGAAGTAGGAGTCTTTCTTCCGTTCATTCACTGGACTTGAGGTACGGATTCCCGTCCTTTAAGTATGGACATTCTTTCCTTATTAGGATTTCCCCGTATGCAGCCAACTGTTTTCCCCAGCATTTGTTTGATTGTTTTGAACTGCTTATGTTAATTTAGCATAATCTATAGCCATATGCAAGCATGACCAGTTTCACCTAGTTATGGAGGTACCATAACCATAGCATTGGAGGCACCGATGTTATGACTTCCCCACGGCGGAGTGATTGCTCGTGGCGTCCCTTTCAGTTTTGGCCATATTATTATATCAGGTGGGGCGTATGGGTGCATCCTAGTTACATGTTTTATTCAGTATTTCATGGTGAATGTGGTGTGTGCCTTGCATCCTTCACAAGGAGTTGATCCCTCCTACCCAAACCAGTATATTATTTAGAGGCATCCCCTCTAATCAGCATGATGAGGTCACCCCTCCAAGTATTCATGCACGTGACCTTTTCATGACCTATATGGGCTATGGTATATATATGTTAAAACAGTTTTCATAAGATAAACATAAGGCTTTTCAAACTATAAAACCAGTCTTCTCAATACTTAACCAGTCTACTCAGAACTTAGTCTTCCGCTGTTATATGTTACATGTTTATCCTATTTCATGCTATATTGTATATCCGTGCACTGAGCGTTTTGCTCAGCCGTTACTTTCCTTTCCATGTCCCAAAACGGCAGGTACCCAAGACTCGAGCATTTGGAGGACATGCATAGGATGGAAGCTGCCATAGACTTCTTCTCCTGTTTCCTTCATATATTTATGCTTGTTTAGTCTTTCATTCAGTTCATTTACTTTGTTATGTTTTGGGCTTATGTTTGGGAACCGATGTTTGATTCCGGTTTTCCCTATGGTCATGTATGTTTTACTACATATTACCTTGCATGCTTTGATGACACGCCATAATTACGCGTGACATTCCATTTATCAAAATGGGGTGTTACACTCACTCGTAAAGAGTCTTTATGGGTTAAATGGATTTATTCTTACAAGTTAAAGGATCGATGTTTCTGGGACGTGCCATGTATAGTTGATATGAGTTGGGGCTGGAGAAAACTTCTACAGATTAGATCACGCATTCGTCAATTTATTTGGTACAAGATTAATAATGGTAGATTGGCTTCTATGTGGTTTGACAAATGGGCAGATTTCTGTCCGTTACGGGATGTTATTACGTTTTGAAGTATTACAAGACCGGGGCTCTCTCTATCTAATAAGGCGAGGGATCTTATTACTGATGGTATTTGGCATTGGCCGCAGGATTGGTATGCTAGATTTCCGAACATTGTCTCTATCCCTGTCCCTGTTATTAATGATGCTCAGGATGATGTTTAGATGTGGCAAGATATAAATGGGGTTCTACATCCTTTTTCAGTTTCTTTAGCTTGGGACTCCATTCAGGATAGGGCTTTGATGGTTGATTGGTATCATGCTGTTTGGTTTACTCATTTTATTCCTCGTCACTCTATCCACTTGTGGTTAGTGGTTAGAAGAAAATTGAAGACACAAGATCGGCTTAGGCAATGGGATGTTGGCCCTTTGGTGGATCTAAGCCTTCTACGATGTCCGTTGTGTAAATTGGTGCCGGATTCTCATGACCATCTTTTCTTTGAATGTTCTTATTCTATGCAGGTTTGGTCTAAGGTTCGGGGCCTATGTGATATGGATAGCTTCCCCCCTCGGATTGATGATATTTTAGCCTATGTTATTCCAATTTCTAAGGGGAAGTCTTGTCCTAGCATCCTTGCCCGTCTTGTGTTGGCTGCTACTGCGTACTTTTATGGATGGAACGTAATTCAAGACTTTTCAAGAAAAAGATGTTGGTCGTTGATCAGATTGTTCAGCTTATTTGTGATACTATTAGGTTGAAGTTGATTTCATTTCGTTTTAAGAAGTTGTCTAACAGGTCGAGTTTGCTGCTTGACAAATGGAGAGTGCCGAGCTCTAGAGTTCTTCATGATGGGAGTGTCGGGTGAGGGTTGTACTCTTTTTTCCTTGTCCAAGGTTTTTCCCATTGGGTTTTCTTTGGCAAGGTTTCTTAAGGAGGCAGGCTCATTTGGATATCTTTTGCTCCTTTCGTGCTGTTGGTGGAAGCTGAAGACATTGTGTGACTTCATGTTTGCATCTTGGTTTCTTTCTAGTTTACTTACATTGTAATTCTAGATTAGTTTGTGGTTATGCCATGACATAATCACGTGTTAACATGCTGCCTGTAGCATGCGGTTAATGTGGTATCTTAGCCACATTCCTTTGTACTTCAACGCTTTTTTGGTTAATATATTTACCGGGGAAACCCTTTACCAAAAAAAAACATGGTAACTACATTTACAGGGCTTCACCTACCAATTAGTCCAATCTATCTCTTTAACACATTTTGATAAATATTTGTTGTAGTGCAACTGATAGCAAGGAAAATGACTGTGAGTTGAACCAACATATATTTTCCATATACTCCTTACTTCTTACGCACTTCATTGAAAAACATCACCATCACTTAAATCACAAACAATATCATTAAACCATGATTTCGACAGTGAATTTGCAAACTGATTGTAAAAGTGAACACGCCATGCATAACTGAATAAACAAAAGACATCACACGTCACTTAAATAAGAAACTATTTTCCCACTACCACCAAATGCTCTTAAAATTGAAATTCATGATCCATGCATCAGACTTACATTCTGTTTGGTGGAGCACGCCACCATTAGACACCAAAATCGACCTCTGTCCCTGAACAGTACGAACAATAACCTAAGCTGGAGGGATTCCTTTCTCCTTCCAACATATTCATTAAGCGAGAATCACAACAACAAAATACTCATCATTGGTTTTTAATAACAATGTTATTATCTAACATTTATTAAATATCCCAATTAATACCGCATATTAAATTTGAGATAGTTACCTTCATCAGCACAAATTATAATTTCTTCATTTGAACTTTCTGTGGCAGCGGGAAGCCGGGAATGCTTAAGTCACTCGTCATCAAACGCCTTCTTACATCTTTTTGTTTCGACATTACACGTAAAACGGACCCACTCTGTAATATATCCATTTGATACTTAGAGACGCACCTTATTCAATCATTTGATAGTGCAAAATTTCACCCTATTTGACCCGCTTTAGCAGCACCCAAATTTGAAATGTTATATTATTGACCCTCAACGAAAAGTGGCTTGCTCGAACTTGTATATCAAAACCTTCTTGATGAATAACTGAATGTGGTTAGACTGTATACAAAAATATAATATAGATAATATTGTAAAAATACATCAGAAAATCAAAATGTCATGTAATACAGATTAAATGAAACTTACGTCGATGTTCTGAAGTATCAAGTTAAGTGAGTCAGGTTCTTTATTTTTTTACAACTGGAGTACTACAAAAGATCGTTATGAATAGTTGTGACCGCAATGATACATTGGAGAAAATATTAAAAATATGTAAGCACCATTACTGCGATCATACATTCGATTGAGAATAGGCGTTGAAGCTAAGGCTCTTGTATGTTCACCTGAATATGTGTATCCTGCACATAGAGAAACAATATTTGTTTTCTACACATAGAGAAACAAATTAAAAGCACAGTTATATGTCTTTTCTCCATCAAATTGTCTAACAATAGTACCCATAGATATAGATGTTCTAAATGATTATGAGCCATTTAATTATTATTGATTAACCTAGTGATCGCAACCTCCAACATGATGGAAGTGAGCTCGTTTTTTTAGCTTTTAATCTTGTGCATATAGAGGATAGCTATGTCAAAATATTTTTTAAAAAATAGGTAAACTGGAATTACCTAATAACCTGTTCCTTTGGCCCCAAAATAAGAATGCTCCTGATAATTTGTTACAGCTTCTGATGGTAACCATCGTGAATCATATGGAGCCATACTTCTCACATGTTTACCTTCCTTTGAATCACGAAACTCAACAGCCTACTCCTTTTATACGGAATCAATAAAAAAGGATAGAGCTTGCTAATTAAAATATGTATCCAAACATCCTACCAAATGATAATTTTAATGAATAAATCACAAAATCATTATAATACCTCAAAAAAATCACTAAAGCATTCGGTTGTCTTCATCTAGCTACTACAAAATTAACTCAAAAAAATACAACAAAGATTTAATTAATAATAAATAAAAAGAAAATCAATTATACCTTGGATAATAAGCGTTGTGAGTTTGTATGTGCGTTTCTTTTGAATGATTTAGGGTTATTATTGTTTGATCAAGAATTAGGGTTTTGTGAACGATCGTTAGATGTGAATGAATTAAAATTAATACTTATATTATCGAATTTTGTTTCAAAGGATGCCAAAGGTTTTTGTCTAAATGTTGTATATTAATTTGTTTTTGTAGATAGATATCAAAACTAATGGTGTAGTCTAATGGTCGAGTATCATTATTGTCTTGTTGCAGACCCGAGTTCGAATCATGTTTATGACATTTTTTTTGAATAATTCCGAATTCCGAGGACTTTGCTAAAATATATTGAATTAAAAAAATCCGAAAATTGTAAAAAAAGGAAAGTGATGACATAGATTTAAAGACTGTTTATGGCTTTATGTGACATTTCCCTCCTGTTATATAATATATATATATATATATATATATATATATATATATATATATATATATATATATATATATATATATATATATATATATATATATATATATATATATATATATATATATATATATATATATATATATATATATAGGGTGAGGATACAATAAAAAGACTCTTAAAATAAAAAGTGTAGGAAGTGATCTCAGCCCTTAGATTACATTTAATAGATCCAAAACCGGAAGGGTATGATTGTAAATAAATGAAATTGGAGGGGTAAAGACGTATCAGTACAAAAAAAATAAACCATAGCTACCATATATGATGTCTTATACGACGTCATTTTCACCAAAACTATATAAACTACACCTGCCATTGTTACCCAAAACTAAATCTCGTGATTTCACACACATAATTTCACACACTACACGAAAATGATAACCCACTGAAATCATCATTTGGTTGATATTTCGAAGTGCATCGATTTTATCGATCGATTGGTTCATCACTGTAATTTAATATATGAATCTAAAATTGTTATTGCATGATTTTATAGATCGTATAACCTATAATCATTGTTATTTTATTATATAATCAAGTGCATCGATTTTGAAATTGTGAAGACGAATATAAAAATCTACACACCTCCTCGTTAGTGTATTTAATTGATTTAAGATATGTTTTTCATCTATATGTTCTTGAGAAAAAAAATATAGATGAAAAACATGTATATGACACCTGCACACCAAGTGTTTGATCAAATGTTTACATGATATTGTTAGTTTGATGCACCAGACTTCGAGCGATGATGCAGCAGGAATTTTGTCCTAGTATATAAGGGTGAATGAGGCTAAACATAGGTTGCATTATCTCGAGCATGTGTTTGTATCTTAGGTTGTTATTTTGATGCACCTGAATTTGAGCTATGATGCAGCAGGTAGTCGATCAGTGTATATAAGAGTGAATTAGGCTAAACGAAAGTAACGTTATCTCGACAATGTGTTTGTATGTTAGGTTCTTAGTTTGATGCACCTGAATGTGAGCTATGATGCAGCACATAGTCGGTCATTGTATATAAGGGTGAATTATGCTAAAAGCATGTAGCGTTATCTCAAAGATGTGTTTGTATGTTAGGTTGTTTGTTTGATTCACCTAAACTTGAGATATGATGCAGCAGGTAGTCAGTCGCTCGCTGTATATAAGGGTGGATTACGCTAAATGCAACTAGAATTATCTCGAAAATGTGTGTGTATGTTAGGTTGTTAGTTTGATGCACCTAAATTTGAGCTATGATGTAGCAGGTAGTCGGTCGTTGTATATAAGGGTGGATTAGGCTAAACGTAAGTAGCCTTATCTCGAAAATGTGTTTGTATGTTAAGTTGTTAGTTTGATGCATCTGAATTTTAGCTATGATGTAGCAGGTAGTTGGTCGTCTTATATAAGGGTGAATTGGGCTAAACATAGGTTGCATTATCTCGAGCATGTGTTTGTATGTTAAGTTGTTAGTTTGATGCATCTGAATTTGAGCTATGATGTAGCAGGTAGTTGGTCGTCTTATATAAGGGTGAATTATGCTAAACATAGGTTGCATTACCTCGAGCATGTGTCTGTATGTTAGGTTATTAGTTTGATGCACTTGAATTTGAGTTATGATGCAATAGGTAGTAGGATATTTAAATATTGATACAGTAGGTTATTATTTTGATGAATAATGTAGTGGGAGTACAGTAGTGATGTAGTAGTGGCTGGTTAAAATATTGATGCAGTCTGTGTTTATTTGTGTCATATAAGCTCCGACTGGGTCACGCGTATCGTGTTAATGTCTTGGCTTATTTGTATACATAATGCAGCTTGTTCAAATATTGATGCAGTATGTTCTTATTTGTGGCGTATACGGTTCGACAGGGTTACGCACATGATGTTTACATGTCTTGGCTTATTTGTGTACATAATGCAGTTGGATTAAAATAATTGATGCAGTAAGTTATTTTTGTATGGCTAATATGGTCTGATTGGGTCACGCGTATGATGTTTAACATGTCTTGGCTTATTTGTATACAATATGCAGATGTCATAAAATATTGATGCAATAAACTTCTTATTGGTGCTTATACCGTTCCATGATATTTTGGATTACATATATGCGTGGTTTATTGTTTTCTTTTAAGTCAGCATCGCATGTAATAATTGGTCGACTAAAAGTCATATTTAAAAGGTGAAAATAAACAATGAATGTATAGAGTTAGTATTGTTGCATGTAGTAGGTGTTTTGTATGTGGAATATATGTGTAAATTAGGTCAGATGGTGTAATTATCAAAAAATGTTTTTGTGTGTGTTTGAATTATTGATGCATTTGGTTTTCGATGTGCAAAATGGTAAAGACCCTATCTTAGATCCCATGACAGCATCAAAGAACGATACTAAATCCCTTCCGGGCATGGATGCTACTAAAAGATACTTATCATCTCTGAGTGTTGCAGCCACAGCAACTCAACTTGTATTGTAATTCCATTTTTGAGTGCTCTCTTGAGCCTTAGGGCGCTTAATTTGTCTAGAAATTCCATAGGTATGCATTTTACCCTTTGATTTTTAATATTAAACTCGTATGTAGTTTTGTTTACTCATGTTATTATTTGTTCAGGTAGTGAGAATAACTGTTGGTTCCCTTCCTCACGGGCTACCATATATTGAAACTGTCATAGGACGATAACTCTACCATTGAAGGGATTCGAGAACTCATGAGACTATGGTACTTGATATTAGCTACAATTGAATGGCTTGGATCATCTCCTAAAACTGAATGGCTTGGATCTTCGTTTCAACAAGCTGTCCACAATGAAAAAATAATGGTAGATCACGACTAACTACAACTAGTTACAAGCCAGCCTTGAAAGCACCGAGCTCAGAAAAACATAAGAGATGAACTCAAGAAGTTCCTTGTTGGTCTACTCCCTCATCTTGCCTTCTTTAACATGCAATTAATCACAACGGGTCCCATAAGAGACTCGGCTAACCAAGCTGCGCAACTCGGGATATCTGAAAATCAAATTGACCGTGGGGTAAGGGATGAATAGCCATGAGAGTCTGTTAGAAAAATCTTTGTAGTTTCTCCAAAAGCGAGTCAAATGTTGTACATTCTTTACTTCAAATTTATATATTATGCATTCGGATTCAGTAAGTGAATTCTCTTATATTTTCCAAATATATGGGCTGTTAGTGGCTTGTTTGGTTATACATGACTACTCTATTTGTAAGATCTTGTTAGCTATAACACTTGATTGTACAATATTATTACTGACCTGAACTATTTTTCATTGTCTCCTTTATATTATATACAAAGTTGTTATCTATTTCTTCATTCTGTTTAAGACGGTATCTCTTGTATTCTAAACACATGCCTCTAAATGTGGCAATCTTTTTAATAGTGACAAATGAAGAAATGGTCAGATTGGGTAATGGGTGAAAACGAGTCACTAATGAATGTGAGTTATGTTATTTTGCTATCATGTTCGTGTGAACAACAAGTGCATCAAGTCTATGATTTTTGCAATGTGCAGGTCCAGTTTGTCTCTAGTTTGGGATTGGCTTATATACTCGTTCAATTATGATATTTAGTACCTCGAGTTTCTAAGTTATATTTGGCGAGACATTGATATAAAGAATATATAGTGACTTGTAACTCCTTGTAAGTAGAGAATAGATGTGTTGATGTTGGTTTGTTTAACTTACATTTAACAAAGCAAGGGAAACATATATTTTAAATTTGTAAAAAATTCCTTTAGAGTTTGTTACAACTGAGTACTCTGATTTGGCATTGAAGCAATTGCATTAGCAAGAGCTGCAGCAAGGGCGTTTGGCTGCTGCAGCAAGGCCATTTTGCTGCTGCAGCAAGGTCGTTTTTGCTGCTGCAGCAAGGGCGTTTGGCTGTTGCAACAAGAGCGTTTGGCTGCTGCAACAAGGGCGTTGGGATGCTCCAACAAAAGCATTTGGCTGCTGCAGCAAGGGCGTTGGGATGCTGCAGCAAGAGCGTTTGGCTGCTACAGCAAGGGCGTTGGGATGCTGCAGCAAGGGTATTTGGCTGATGCAGTCAATGACGTTTGGCATTGTAGTAGAATTGTTTTCAATGTGCCTACGGTGAACTTGTGCACTCAATCTCTACTACCTTTTTGCATGTCATTTGGTATATGAAAACTTGATCTACGGATAGCATATAAGTAGTTTTGGGCACTAAATCCATCTCACCTTTTTGCATGTCATTTGGTATCTATGAATTATTTTCCGCCGATGGCATATAAATGGTTCCAACAATATCATTATGTGGTAACTTTCGTAGCTATCTCTTTTGGTGAAGCAAACCAATATTTTTAGTTGCTTGTTAATATGTCAAAACTTGTTACTATATTAATTCAAAATCAAGACATGAAGTTGTTCGATCTTGGCCACTCTACTCATATTTGCTCATTAAGTTTTCATAAACATACGTTAGAACACTATATGTAAAATACTTGCAGGTCAAATTTTCAAATTTTTTATTGTGTAATATTAAAACCAACTAGTTCTATATTTTGTACCAAAATCTAAAGATAACCAACTTTATTACGTTTTGGTGACATTTTATCATGAAGATTACTTGGACATGTACACATGATGTACACATAGTTGACAGTCAAATTCTAATATATTGTTTTTATCGCATTGCTGAAACAAAATCAATATTTATGTGCTTATATAGCACGTTTGACTATTGATATTCTACAACACAAAGAAAATAATAAAATCTTCCAAAACCAAAATTGAAACTATGATCTGTTTCTATAACATTGTCAAAATTACTCATCACAATATATCAAACACTTAATTATGTTAAAACTCACAAGACATTTTTCGAAATAATAGCATAGAAATGTCAAAAGCATCAATGACGTGAAACCAAAAAATAGGATCTGTTGCTGTAACTTCAAGTAACTAGTAAGTTACTTGAAAATATCAGCCTTCAATTTCTCAAGGGATTGAAGAAAATCAAGGTCAAGAACCTCTGTTATCTACGAGAGTTGACAATAGGTCCAAGAAAGTATAAGGATATTTGGAAATTCATGATGTCCCAAGCCTTCGCTCGTTTTTATACGAGGCAACACGGGTTATATGGATGCCAGCATGTGTATTATCATCCAATGTGCATTCAATAAGGAACTTGAGAGAGTTAAATATAGATGGTGTGCGCATAAGTAATGCATTTCTCCGTGTGATCAATTTTGATTTTCCCCTTCTCGAAAGTTTAACCCTTGATATCGAGATGTGTATGGTGGAAATCGTGGATATCAGATGTGTTACGTTGAAGAGATTAAAAATACAACTAAGGGTACTAGTCAACCTGCAGGTACAAGTTAGTGGTCCAATTAGTCGTGGGGCTCCTGTTAGGCTTTATAGAGCCGCACCTAATGTTGAAAGAATAATGCCTACGTATATTATTGTTGAAGACGGTCACGCAATTGTGGCTGACAGTAACCTGTAGAGAAATTTTTAGTTATTTCTATTTTCTAAAAAATATGTATTGTTTAGCATAAAACGCTCACCTGTCGGTATAAAGTTTTTCTCTTGTAGCAACAGATCCAAAAATAAAAACGGATATCAAGTACATGAAGGTCGTTGTAAGTGTTGCTGCAAGTGTCCCCTTAGGAATAGACCGTTGGGTGTCTTTTAATGAAGCTGAACGATTAGAACCAGCCATAATCCCCGTTACAGCAGGGAAAAAAAGTCCGACCAATGCAGTGTTGATAAATAGTTGCAGTTGTTACATAATGACTAAAACGGGACAAATGAACAATTAGTGCATCGGAAACTTACTTGAAGTTCCAGTATCGATTTCCATCAGGATCAGGTTTCCCAGCATCATTCGTTTTCTGATAATCAAAATTCCAGTTATCACTAGAAGATTTTGAGTTCAACCCCGTGACTCCATCAACTACAACCATCGCAAAAAAGTGTGGTTAGTTATATCTTACAGAAAACGGGCTAAAAGATTTGAAATGAAACCAAACCTGGATCGTCTCTCCTTGCCAGAAGTATCCCAAGGAAGATGCAGATTAAAGAGAATCAAACAGGTAGTAGAAAGGCCGGTGCGACTTTGTTAATTATTTTCACTCCACCAAAAACTATAAAAACTAAAACGATTGTCACAACAATGCCATAGATTTGGAGGTCGTGTAAACTTGGAGTAGTGATAGGTTCTGCAACTTCCGTTCCACTTACTTTTGTCACGGTCTCTGCATAAAAAAGGTCATGTTTAATATTTTCCAATTTTGACCTTATTGTTCTAACAAGTATTTACCTCTGAAGATCCCAGCCTCTGGCACAGCATTTAGAAATGTCTCGACCGCTCCCAACACATACCTATAAAAAGTTCGAGTATACATGTTAGTACAATATATAGAAAGACGAGTACAAAATGTAATTCACAGTATATGCTCACATAGCACCATCAACTGCATTTCCTAAAAAGAAACATAGTCTGATGCTGACTCTAACTACAGGCCCCAGTGCACGACCAATAAGATAATAAGGTCCTCCACCCTGATAAGGTTATATAAGAAACGTTAACTTTTCAAGTAGAAGTAAAAAAACGTCGAAAGCTATGTTCAACTAGGCCATGAGAAACAACGGAAGTACAAATTTGCACCTTCATTGCACCATTAGTTGCAATCGCACTCAGAGAGACGGCTGTAAAAAAGGTACATAAACCGCATAATGCTACTAACACTAGGGATTCGCTTATGCCCGCAATGCCAACAATCCTAAAAAGTCTCAAATCCACAGTAAAGTCAATGTATAATTGGAAAACAAATAGACGATTTCACATAATACAATAAGCCACAAAAAGATGTACCAAGAAAACCGAATGTAGTAGATGATTCCTAAAATGTTTTGCAAACATAGGATAAACAACAATCAAGAACGCCACAAAAACGAATGAATTGCTTAGATAACTAAATACACTAACAGTCAACAAAAACACATTAACTCAAAATATATTATTACATATAAAAAAGTCAAAAAAATTAATGAGTCTTACTATTGAAGGATAGCTAACAGTGGTAGATAAGATGCTAAATGGTGAGGACGATGCCGGTCATCAGTAGGGAAGGTAGTAGGGAGGGTAAATATAAGAATTTATGGCGGGATGAGAACCTGTATCGAGAGCGAGGAACAAGAGGAAAAGGGGTTTTTATACGGTACTATGTAAATGAAGAAAATACCCTTGTTAGCATTAAAATTAATGACAGGTTAATTGGGACACGTGGCAGCACCTGATGGCTTCCTAGCCTTTTTTTTTAAGAGGCCTTCTCATTATATCCCACCTCTCTATATATATATATATATATATATATATATATATATATATATATATATATATATATATATATATATATATATATATATATATAATATATATATATATATATATATATATATATATATATATAT